>JAQOTA010000004.1:0-55460 GCA_029532415.1 Marasmius tenuissimus
TTCCTTGGAGACCACCTGCCTGAACGCCTTCACCCAATCCCTTCCAAGACGTAAGCGGGACCAGACGTAGACGTGGACATCCTAACGTTAACGGGTACACTCACCGCGCCGAATTTGGTTTGACCTCCACCGAATTAGTACGTGCATCACTAATGAAATTGCGAAACTCGTGAAGGAAAAACGGAGAAGCAACGAAAATTTCAAGCGAAAGATCGATAGAACACGACACAGGAGCCCACCGTATGTGGCCATTGCAATTCGAGGTATTGATACGAGCTGAAAATCGAGGGAAGCGCTTTAAAAGAAGCTCGCCCCGTGTGACGCTCTTTATACTTCGAGTCCTCGACACTTCGAAAGCATGTCACGTGGATATTCGAACCCCCCCGACGACGCGTCGAACCATACTAATAGGCAGGCAGCCATGACGTACGCACACAGGCACGAGTGCATGCAACTGTCATGAATCATGACCATCGAGACTCAACCTGACTCAGCCCGTGATCAATCGAATCTCAAGTCAATTTCCAGGAACAAGGAATCCCGGGCGCAACAGCGACGACCCTCGACGACCCCACTCCGCAACGTAAACTATCACCGCCGACTTCGAGGGTTGCACCGTCCAGTCCCTATGCACTGTCACGACCCTAGAACCCTGTAGACTACTATACACGCCAAACGAAGTGGATTAAGTTATCGCCATCATAGATTGAAGAGGACACTACTTTAAGTCTTCTGGTTCATAAAAACGACTCACTAGTTTCAAGCACCTGTCAACCAACATACCCACACATGGATTCTCCGAGCCCTCGCATCGAAAACGACTCGAACCTTCAAAGTCCGCACAACCTCGGCCCCGAGCACGAACCTCTCTTGCAAGAGAGCTCCGACCGATTCGTACTTTTTTCCTATCCACTTTCAGGAGTACGAGACCATCATTGTCAAACCAAGAAACAGCTAACGGGCACTTAGGTGTGGAACATGTATAAAAAGGCACAAGCCTCAATTTGGACGGCCGAAGATCGACCTATCAAAAGACATACAAGATTGGGACAAGAAGTTGACCTCGAACGAACGCTTCTTCATTTCTCGCGTACTCGCATTCTTCGCAACCTCGGATGGAATTGTAAACGAAAACCTCACATCACGCTTCGCTACAGAGGTCACTCTACCGAAGCCAGGTGCTTCTACGGCCTACAGATTATGATAGAAACGTACATGCAGAGACATACGCCCTCCTCATCCACACATTCGTCACGGACAGCGAGGAACGGGATCAGTTTTCCGCGCAATTGACACCGTGGTTCTATCAAGCTGAAAGCACAATGGCTCTTAAGTGGATTGCGAACAAGGAAGCCTCGTTCGCGGAGAGACTCGTCGCCTTCGCCGCGGTTGAAGGCATTTTCTTCTCAGGATCATTTGCTGCGATTTTCTGGTTGCGAAAACGGGGACTCATGCCCGGCCTCACCTTTTCCAACGAGCTTATAGCCCGCGACGAGGGACTTCACACAGAATTTGCGACGCTCATGTTCTCGCTACTTGAACATAAGCCACCCGTGGACACCATCCTCGCTATCATACAAGAAGCCGTCTCTATCGAACAACAATTCGTTCGAGGTGAGTACTGTCACGAACTGTTCAAACAAGCACCACCCGTAACGCTGCACAGACTCCTTACCGGTCGACTTGATTGGCATCAATTCTACAACGATGGGAAAATACATTGAATTTGTGGCGAACCGCTTACTCGAAGCTCTGGGGTCTACTCCAATCTACGATGCATCAAACCCCTTTGACTTCATGGAACTCATCTCGATGGAAGGAAAGACGAATTTCTTTGAGAAACGAGTGTCAGAATATACAACTGGAAACATTGTCAGTGGACAAAAACCACAGTCATTGTAAGTCATTCTTCAATAAAATGCAAACTTCTGACATTCGATCCCATTTACAGCACCATGACCGAAGACTTCTAAGCCCCTCATTTCCAATGTGACGCATATCGGCCACACATAAATAACTTCTATACAACTTACCACTGTTCCAAGCCCCTGGTATAGAAAGAAAATGACTCTATTAATTTATTTATTGACTGCGCAAGCTTCAATACTCTTTTATGCGAAACCTAACTGCATATTCTCCTGACAAATCTGAAGAAAAAGTTTAACGACGGCATTCCAGGTCGAACTGACCGAGCCTGAACAAGTGCGCTATTACAGAATCCGATGGCAACTCTCTTTAACCGACATAGTGAAACGCCACGCCCGTCCAAGGGTCGGATTTCAGATGATCAGAAAACAAATCGGAATTGTAGGATCGGTCTACGAAAAGCAACATGCCAGACCTGTTGAAACTTCGACTCCTCATGGGCAATACGAGTCAGAATTGGGAGTCAAACTCCTCTCGACCCGAACTTCGCACCTTTGGACGTGAAACTACCTGACAGCAATCAAACTCAGACAGCTCGTGGTTCCGCCGTGCGAGCTCGAAGTATTCAGAGGTAATCAACGTCAGGGTAGTGAGGGCTGAAAGTCTGTGGAACTCACGTTCAATTCGAGTTGAGGATCCAGGTGAGCACCTTGTTTTTTATTTCAGGCGGCGAGAGCAACGGACATCGTTCACGTCTATTGTTGTGAAGAGTACCGAGTACTGAATATCCTCATCCACAAGGAACACTTTGATCTTTCTGTCATGTATAGGTAAAGGTCAGGGTGATTGCGAGAACGAAAAACGGGGAACCTACAGTATTTGCCAAATAGGAAGCGGAGTTGCGGGTTGGGCTTGTCTCGATACAAGATCAACTTGTCTGATTGATGTTGCGCGAACCGGACCTCTGTAGTGGCGGAGCAGAACCAAACCGAACCCATTCAGTTGCTAATTAGTTCGTTCTATTGATGAGCCCCGACACGCAGGGTCGTAGATGTCCCGGAGTCGGAGATAGTTTAAATCTCTGGAACGCTTGATCTTCTGGGAAACATGAGGTGTCAGAACAATTCTAATGAGGGTAAACATGGCCTTACCGCATTGAGTGACATGGATGCGCGTCGGAATTCCGAATACGACGTCTTCAGAAAGTCCAACGATCCTTGGTGTATGTACGTGGAAGGGCTACCGGTGAGAGAAAAGAACGGGGACTTGTGAGATTCCTGGCGTATTGAGTTCATGTCGGCGGAGGGTCGAGGCTTTGTGGTTGCGAATATCTGGCCGCAAAGTGTATTCCTCCACACCGTGTAAATCGGGACTGGCAACTGATGTCCCGTCGATTCAAGGATCGCAAAGGAGTGTCTGACCCAGCAGGTGCTCTGCTTTGCTTTCTCTGTAGCCGTGGGGACGATAGGTTCGGCGGTTGCACGACGGAATCCCGGTGTTTCTAAGAGGTAAAAGGCAGGGAATGGGCCTATACTGGTCCCCATACAAACCGATAGCGAGACCCTTGAAAGCTGAAACTTGTACTCACGGCTGCCGAGCGTGGAATAGGTATAGCACAGTCTGACTCCACGGAGAGGAGAGACCGGTCGCGCCAGCGACGTTTGTGGCCTCATGAGCCTGGTCGATACGATTACAGGGTCATCGGACGCTTCTCTGGTCCTCCGAAACTGAACGTGTGAGGTGTTTCTGTAGCATATGTGGTCAGGTCAGACGTCGACGAGTGTCCGAACTGGGGGGTGAGACTTTACCATAATTCAAAATGAAGGTTCGTGAGTGTTTCAACGAATAGGCAACAAACCGGTGTCGTGTACGAACTGAACATCCGGACCTTGTCGAACCTTCGCGAGTCAGAATCGAGAATTTTGCTTTCCGGAGGTTGGGGCCCGAGGTCAGGGTCTTCTTTTCAGGCTGGTATTCTTCTGCGAAAGACGAAAGACCGACGAGATCAATCGTTCGCAAGACCGAGTCAGACTTGTTGCGGCTATGATCAGAACAATCAGCCTTGCTTTGCTGTTCAATGGGTGGGCGAACATGACATTACCAAGATATCAGCTTCAATGCGGCTGAACAAAACGAAACTCGAAATGATGCAACGCATACAAGAGTAATGTGCAACAGTTGTGAATTGAAATGGCTGGCGTAAGACACTGTTTCAGTCAAAGATCCTGAGCGGGCTAGACGACAAGAGAGTCGGTCTACGGAGACTTATGAGTGACTAGTAGACAAGCGGGTGCCCACGATTCACACACTTGTACTTACGTGTAAAGTTACTGCTTACTCACTCAGAGACGCTGAATATCTTTAGCGCTCAAGTGATTTGATCTTCGCTATTTTGAAAACGTACTCTACGCTGGGACTATATTTCCAACTGTATGCTTTGTTTGAACCGTCGTTCTGAGTTTGGGCTTCTTTGTTACTCAGGTGTGTTAAAAGATTATTGGCCTCGATATGTGGACTATGACCAGGTTGCATCTAGGTTCTTCCACCAGCAGTCCTACTCGTTACCACGGTAGTTCTGTAAGCACGGTAACTGTGGTGTTTGTGTCCTCTCGGTGCTCGTTCCTACTAGCCTTCGCCCATTCTTCATTCTATTTCGTTCTCGGCGCGTCAGGACAACTCAACGCACACTGGCATGATCATCTGGCATCCCTCCCCGAGTTTTGAGGGCATCCAATCATAATCGTACCTAATAGCTAAGAGCTCCGCGCGTTCAAACAGAGAAATGCAAAGAGTCACGAGCGAGTTGGCTTCTTCACTGACAGCCCCAAGATATCTCAACATCGTCCAAATCAGGTTCCTTCCGATCCAATCCGTAGTAAATGATAAAGATATTTGAGCCCCATTTCTTTTGTTCCTTTCCCGTGGGCCCACACATCGTTCGCCTTCATCTTACTAGCGTCACGGCCATTTACCTTTTCGGGATCCTTCCGAGGTTGATGTGGAATACCGGGACTGCCTTTCGGGTTCAACCAACAGACCCCTTCTCCTAAGGCCTCCTTGCTCATCGGCAATCGTGAGTGTCTGTCTTCTGTCGACTATACTTCATACACCAACACCATCCCCTAGTAGTATGCCCCTACTGCTACAGAGAGATAACCGAGAGAAACGACAGATCCAACTATGCCAACACTGCTGCATGTTGTTCCAACAAATGCTACACCCCCCGCCACCAACCAATGCTTATCGTAACCCTATGGTCTATCAACACGACAGGCTTACCGAGGAAGCACGTATACGCGATGACATTACCTCTCTGCAAGCATACGACGACCAGTTATTAAAAATCGACGTCGTCAGGGACCAACTCATTGCCCATCGCGCAGAAGCACGGCGCCGCATTCAATGCCGCCAACATTTACTTTCCTCGTTCAGAAAGATCCCCCCGGAAATTTGGGAACAGATATTCTTTACTTTCTGTTTCTCCGATGACGAAACGAACCTCCGCGACGGACAGTACTATCCCCACCTACTCTATCCCATCCAAATCTCGGAACATCGACATATGAAGCCATACATGCTATCACAAGTCTGCTTCCACTGGCGAAACATTGTGAATCAGTGCCATGCACTGTGGACGCGGATCAGCATTGATCTCTCCCTATTTCTTCCCTCTGGCGACGCACCTCTCCAAAAGCAAGCCTTACGAACGCTTCGGGTCATATCAGAGAGATCTGGTAGATTACCATTGGAGCTACGTCTCGAGTCGTACGCATTGGACGAAGATCGTTCTTACTTTGCAGTTACCCCGTCGCTCAGAAGAGCATTCAAAGAAGCATTTTCACGAACCCAATATCTTGACGCCACTATAGACATCTTTCGCCAAATCGATTTCCGCGGAGCCACTGCATTCCCTGTTCTCCGCTGCGCCGTCCTCGAGAACCATGGAGATCTCAGCCTCCCCGCCCCCGGCCTATTCACAAACGACCAAGTTCAGATCCTTCTCAGAGCCCCACAATTACAGTGTATTTCGATCACAACTCTTCGTTGGGTCGTTGGGATATCACCCTTCCCCTTGCGACATCTAACGAACTTCACTTGCTACGGCATTCTCACGAGGTCGGACCTAGAGCATCTTCATCACACCTGCCCGACACTGCATAATCTCAATATTAGAGTCAACTGGACAACAGTTGCGGGGGAAAGACCTGACGTCCTCATGTTCGCAGAGCTTCGGGGCCTGGTTTTGCATCACGACGGATGGAGCCCCGTATCTGTCCTGCAACACATCGTCGCACCATCACTCACCGATCTCACCCACTACTCCCCGTCCGGTGGATCTGACACCGTCGACGCGTTCACAGACTTCGTCGACCGCAGCGCCTGTACATTGCGTGTAGTGTCCTTCCATTTAGATGCTCGGCGCTTCGTGGGCAACTCTCACGACATGTGGTGTCAAGTAACTGAGCGACTGCCTGCACTAGAGGCATTCACGGTAAATCTACTCACAGAGGGGACTTCCGGAGGACAAGAAACAGCTCAAGATCTACTCTCAGCGATGGAACCCACAAGGGTGGGCTGACCATGTATCCCCGTATACGGCTCCCAGACCTGCAGGCATTCTCGTTCACCATTGAACAAGAGAGAGGGCGGTTGCTAGATGGACCCCGACTTCAGTGGACGCTCCAACGGTTCATGACCATGACGGAGACCAGGAGACTTTATCGTCGTCCCGACCGAGATTCGTCTTCATTCCACATTGCGTCGATCTCTATGCAATCTCGAACACGGGATCAAACCAATCCGGAGTACGAAGTATACACAGACCATGTTCGTTCACAAGCAACAAACTTGAGTTCAAACGGACTAGTACTGACCATTAAAATCAATGACCGCATCATCTTCTCATCCAGATAATTCTATAAAGTGCCTTAAAATGCTATTGTATGTGACACCCGTCTTGAATAGACAAAGACTGGGAGAAGACATTCGTCGACTGAGGAAACTTGAATGGAGATCAAAGTAAATGTCGTGATCACGATGGATAGTCGGGACTCTGCAGGTCACAGCATCCTAGATCTCACCATCGTCACCTAGGGCTGCCGATATATCTATAGAACTTAGACTGAGTGAGTCTCCTGTGTTGTAATTTACGTGAATGGACTAGCTCCTGGAACTCCTCGGGTAGGCCACAGTAGCTCGACAAAGGTGGTCGGAGGCAGGCTCCTTTTGGTCCTTTTCCTGTAAGCTCAAAAAAACAGTGCTCGCTCCCTGAGGCTTGAGCTCCCGCACTAAAATTACTTGATAAGTTAAGGCACCTCCTGCTTCCCGTATATGTTGCATAGTACTTTACGGACACCTATCGATTGCTCCCGAACTCCCGCACTGCTAGAAGATGCTGATTGCCAGCTCCTCATGCCCCCCGTATATCATGCAGTAATCAGAAATCAACACCGTTTATCATTTATACAAATTCAACTACATATATCTGAACATTCGAGTAGAAATCGCACGCAAGAAAAATGATGTGGCCCCTCCCAGACCCGATCTTATCTCTACATAGTGTTCGCGTCCGCACTTCCGACTTGTTTGATTCACGCTATTTCTGAGTTTGCGATGGCCCGTCGTCGTAGTCTCGGTAGACAATGGTGCTGAGGCTCCTTTCCTCATAGTATTGGATCAGCTGTATTCATAATGAGCATCTTGGCAACGCAAAAAAACTGAATCAGGCACGAGATACCTTTTGAGGCAACCTCAACCTCGCTACCTTCAGCGGCAAGCAGGCATGTACGCGACGAGCACGTTCATTCCTGAGCGGTTCAACAACGGAAGGTCAGCATATCGACTATTTGTGATAGGTGAACACACTCACAATTGGACATATACAATATCTCGAGGGCCGTTGTCTGTGCGTGCGCGTTCGATGTATTCCACATTGTCGACGATGTCGTCCCAAGTCACGTAGTGTCCGAAGTTGGATTTCAGGAAGTCAAACTCGTAGACCGTGTCGTCCTCGAGCGTTGCGCTGAAATTCATCGTAAACGCCTACTCATTAAGTACGTATTGGTCGACTTACGCGTTTGCTGTGGGACCTGACATCTTCCAAAGGGCTGGGCTGAGAGTATGTGAGAGTACACAGATTTTGGCTGAGAGATTATCGTCGTCGTTGTTGATAAAATTCACCAAGTTCGCTCACTTTTATTGGGCCGCAGCCACCGGTGATTGTTAAGCATTCACACGCACTGACCACCGTTCCTCCGTGTGGGCTTGCTTCTGGACCAACAACCAGTACTTTTCTCTTACCTTACTGCGTGTCTCCTCTGCAGCGCCAACGCGACGCTAACCTTCGGGATCAAATTTATCAGAACATGGATGTCAAACCAGTTGACCAAAAGGACCGGTTGTTCAAATACAACGAAAACGATTCACCGCGCGATCGCTCGTTCTCCGACATTCTCCTTGCCACCGCGCCAATATTTGGCCTATTCAACGGAATCTCCAAGGCCGCTGGTGAAACAGGCTCTGCTCGTTTGATCCCGTTCATGGACAGGATGTCAGGTACATTGTTTGCTGTATGGAAGGACGGATCAGAACTCGACAGCGAGCGTGAGCAGACACAGAGGATGAAACGTGTCAAAAAGGTACGAATCGCGTTATTCGGTATGGGGTTTATCGTTGATGATTTTCCAGGAACTCATGCAAGGCGTTGTTTCGCAATACTATAGCATCAGCGTCTCCAAGGGATGGCAGGAAACCGCACTGGAAGCCAACGAAATCGACTGGGAAGCTGCCTTTGACAAGGCCGTCAGCTCCTTCAATATTGCAGGATAGGCTGATCCCAAGTTCGTCGAATCTCAAAACGTCAAGAGTTCCTGAGTCTGTCCGGCGACGTTCAAAGAAGTGGAATGCGGTGAGACGAGAGCGAAAGATGCGAGGGAAGGAGCTGGAGGAGCAGCGAGGTAGTAGTGTACTTGTGATTCCCGGAAAATGTACTGCTTCGCTTTCGGGAGCACAGAGAACAACCTAACAAAACTTGTAATTGCTGAGCACGAATTGCATTGCTGTCAACTTTGAGCATAGCAGCACGAGGAGCATGGCTGAGAATCTTGAAGACCTTGCGGTACTTGCGGTTTTGAATTCGGGAGCACGGGGAGCGGACGTTGAAAGCTTCAAAGCAATGTCATTATAACTACAAAGAGGGTCTCGATACAAGGATAGAACAGCCGACAAACGTGCACGTTGTGAGCTCCCAGTCGTTTCCACCTCCCTATAGTGAACATCCTGCGGTACTCCTGATGCTCCCCGTTTCGACCCCCGAGTGCTCATCATTGGCAACGGTCTCCGTTAATCAATGTCGCCTTACGCGTGCCCACCTTCGTCGGGCATAGAGTCATCGGAGTCGGATGTAGCCACCCTTTCCAGGGCGGAGAGCAGCTGTGCTTCCTAATCATCGTTGATTGCTCGCTCTTCCATGGCGGTGGAAGATAGATCCGGTACATTGAGGCTTCCGAATCCTTGGTTGGTGCTCTGCAAGCCATGGTAACTGCCCACGCGGGCAGTGGAGCAGAAGGTGTAACGGATGGGTCTCTATCCCTCCATTGACCGAGCGAAAGGTTCCTACAACAGCTGCATTCGGAGCGCAACTCGACTGCAAATAGGATGATGACTTACCTGTGAACCCACTTCATCGACTGGTCAAGATAAATCGTTGAGCGATTCAGCTGCAAATGGCGTTCCTCCAATCGGCACGTCGCTGTACCTCGAAGGCGAGAACGGGGTTCTCGCTTTCCATCCTTCGTATGCTATGGTGGTAGTCAGCATTTTCATCAACTATGGATGTAATGAGTCGACGAATTTCCACGTTACAGCGGACGATCTCTTCTCTGGCACGTACAATGCCGAAGTAAAGCCACATCATCTCTCGACATTCAGACCTAGCCGACACGAGGTCCTTGAGAATGTCATTCTGCGACGGTAGCCCTATCGACTATCTGAGCCCATGTGATTTCTTCCCGGGTGGTGAAAGCAGTTTGGCGGCGACGTTGTAATGCTCGATGGCCTATTGGATGGTCTGGGCCTGAACTTCGAGTGCACGGGAGATCTGCTCCCTCTGTTTGTATCATGCGAGGCAAAGGTCGGTTTCAGTTTCGTTGTGAGACCGGCTGCACGCACCGACGCCACTCATGTTCATCTTCGTTAGTTTTAAATCATCCTCCCAATCATCTTTGCACTCATTCCTGTCTATCGTGAGCCCCTCTTGCACCTCCGGCGGGAGAGCTACCATGCAAAATGTCAGAGCAGAGTTGGAATCCGGTCAGACCTGTACTCACCGCCTTGGAATGCCTCTCGCCTTGCGAATTCCTATGGAGTGAACCTGTTCGTCATTTTCCGCTTCTCATTCTCCCTAAATCGCTTCCAGACTCCTCAATAACTGTCCGTCATTCAAGACGAACATCCTTTGGCCATGATAGTTCGAGCGGGAGTTTGACAGATTAGATATGAGGAGGGTGATCTCATCTCGGCCATTGCGTGTGAATATTGGACGGCACCGGTGGCTCCGGACTACAAAACGACGGACTTCAACAAAATCACGTCCAACCCACTCAAAACCAAAACCACTACCACCAACGCGTCTCACACCAAAAACAAACTCGTGTATTCTCTTCAAAAGCATAATCAGAAAATGTCAGTTGAACACGAATACCCGTAAGTCAATATACCGAAGTTGAAACGACGCGTCTTCTCATTGTTGCTCGCTCTCAGAACTATTGACGACGCCGAAACCCAAGAAAAGCTCTACGACATCGAGCACATGAAAGTCAACTACGGTCATCACACCACCTGGGACCCCATTGTTCGATGCGTGGAAGGTATCCTGCGTGAACCTAAGGGAAACGGCAGCCGAACCACAGTATATGCGAGGCTGTAAGTCCCCTCATTTATTCGCACACTTGCGTATCGCTAACAACTGATGGCTCAGGAACGACCGGGGACAACGAAAAATGGTCTGCATGCCGTTGAATGTGGCGAGAACAAGGTTGCCACAGAAGGTTCGTGGTTCCAGGATCGTGGCTGACACCCTCTCCACCATGTACTGAAATAAAACAATCCCGACAGCTCATCGCCTTCTACGAAAAGCACCTTGAGTGGCTCGTCCATCCGGACGACGAATCCGGTTCCGACAACTGATACTACATTGGAGGGGAATAGATGCATCTGATTTTCTTGATTTACGTTTGTACAACAGTGTACGGGTATCGGGTAACGCGCTGGTAGAACATCGATGAGATTTGCGTGCTTCGTTATGTCTGAGAACTTGAGTACGCGTGAATTTGTCTAAATTGGAGGAGACGGAGCGTGTGGACTGTTGCGGGGCACAGCTGACTTCAACTTAGAGTATCACTTGGAATTTTCAGACAAAGCTCGTGTTACCGCTTGAAATAGTACTTGAATCACAAAATAAAGATACAAAGATATAACGAAAGAACGTAGATACATCTTGCAGCAGCCGGAGCCACGAAGGCTCGCCCGCGTCGTTTGTAACTCCCTCTCGTCTCAGGTTGTCGCAGTCTATAGCCATCTACTCTGTAGTATTCGAAAGTATCGGAAGCCCTAAGTGACCATCGTCAAAACTTCACACGAGTAACTCATTTCACCCCCTAGAGCCGCAATCCGCTGCGCCAGTGCAATATCGTGGAGGACTAGCAAAAGAACAATGCATAAATAAGTACATTACGGTCCCAGTACATCGACAACAACAGTTACTTATGCCGGTCGTTACATAAAACTTCTTCCGCCTTTCACTATGTGCACCGAGAATCCGAGTAACTGCAACGTTCTGACGATGTCGGCGTTATAAGTGACGGCGAACAGAGTCTGATCTAAATCAGGCCACTCTTCGGGGAGCGTCACCGTAATGACAGTAAAGACAGAAATATCTGTTCTGTCACCCTTATCCAAGAAGAGAGCATGGAGCTGACAAAGATGAGTTGGTGGATGAGTTGGTGACCTGATGCACTTGTACACGACCTACTTTCGGAGAACAATCCAGCAGTAAAAACGTGGCAGTGAGGCATTGCAGAAGCTGCTTCTTGCATTCAGGTATTGGAATAGCTCCAGGTCGTCGGAAAGCGCTTGAAAGGAAAAGAGTCCGGATGAACTCATCCAAAATGACGCGTTCTTGGTGAGGTAACTTGATCTTGGACAGTTGGGTAGGGGAATTCATCGCCGGAAAGTAAGTTCTAGAAGGAAAAGTAGATGAGACCATCGTCATTAAACGAGGAGCGACGACCAACCCGAACACATAATGGTCAGAAAAGACTGCTGTAATGGGCTTCACTACACCAACGTTAATCAGAACATCCAGACCTTCCAAAGAGCTGCATCGGCCTCGAACAGGATGTATGAACGCAAGTGACTTGGATTCCATTCCCCGTACTTCGGGTATAAAAACCTCCATTCGCACCCCAATTGACCCAGTATCAAGTTGCTCTTGGAAAGCGAGAGTGATCTTGTAGGTGTGTTTAACTCAAACTGAGGTAATAGAAAGGAAAAGCGTTCACCTGGGGCTTTATCCTGTAATACATCAAGAGGCCACGAATGTGTCGAAACAATGCAAATGCTGTCTCGGAATCGGGCATATAATCCCAATGGAGGGGTCCTTGAAAGGGCAGACGGTGGAAAAAAGAGCGCAGGAAGCGGACTATACCCTGGTCGAGACCAGAACGCGAAATTCTGGGTGTTGACCGTACGACATTTTGGATAGAGATATACGCGTCGCTCCTACAGTATTCATTCAAATGCGGAAGCCAAGGGCAAAACGGAAAACGCACGGTTGCAATACTTGTTCTGCACAGAGATCACATGTAGGCTTGCGGGGTTTGTCATGCATGATCAGATGCTTCCCGACCAAAGCATAAGTGAGGGACCATTTCCACCCACAACGAACGCCTGGGAGGGCTACGATACGGATCCTCCGAGAGTTTTGATGATAAAGATGCGACCAAGAATGAGCCCGTAACCATTTATACTCCGAAGATGTGGTATCTGGAGACATAGACGCCCCATGGAGTGTTACGACCCACGACGCTCCATCGCCAACCACGCGATCTCGAACCAATTCATTAGCCGGATGTAAACCTCCACCGACAGACGATGTAGGAACAACAATCCATCCGCGTTGGCCATACTTCTGGAGGGCGACTTCTGCATGACAAGTAGGGATGAATTGAATAGTCTCCCCCATGTGTAGAGTGGAGTACGGGTATAACGAAACTGCGAGAGAGGCTCCTATAAAGTTCATGACCACTGCTATGGTCGCTCAGAATCAGTTGAATATTCCCACCACAAATTCGGGATACTCACAGCTATGGAAGCTCAGAATGGTCCCCACTGGACTGTAGGTACAGACTGCAATGTGAACTCTTGATCGGCCCTCAGAGCACTGTTTCTCGAATGAAAACGCATGAACAATGCTTCTAGACGATCCATACACCCCAATCGTTGACCGGAGTCTCAGACGTGCCACCTTCAGAGACAACGCCAATGTGGAAGGCCCTCCAGACCCGGAATCGTAGCTGTACCCGAAAAGAACCATCAATTTGACCAAACGCTGATAATGGCTGGGGTAACAATAGAGGTCGAGATGGGACGCAGGCCACTGGACGTTCGCAAAGAATTGCAAAGCCACGGAGCCCGATATCAGATATCCATCTTCCGCTTGAACCTCCCGAAACCGACGGATTTGTGGCGGGGTAAAGAACGGAAGCAACCAACGATCCAACTTGTACATACGTCTTTGGAATCTTGAGATTGCCGAAAGGAAAGAGCGATTGACAACCGTCATTCTGTTTAACTCGGCGGGGGTGAACAAGGGGAAGAACAGATCGAAACCCAAGGAGAAGAGAAACAAGTTGGCAACCATTGCACCGGCACTAAATGTCAACAAGGTGAGCACATCTTCAGCGTGAAAGAGAGAGGTCATACCGCAACATGACGCGCCCTCGACTACCTTTTGACCACGAAACGCCGAATTGAGCAAGCATCGTAAGCAGGCGGGTGAGAAACCCAATACGAGTGGTAACGAATGGGTCCTGAGACCTGAGATAGGTCCCTGTTCTTATACGATTCGAGTGAATTCGGCCAGAGGCAAGAGACCTCCCATAGTCGACAGCCACTCCATATCATTCTTCCAAGGAAATAGCTAGGGAAAGATATGCGCGCAATCAGCAAAACGACAAGATGAACAAAAGAACATTAGACGTACCAATGGTTACAAGACCACACTGGGTCCGAGAAGGAATCACTACAACACTTGTGGACAATAGTGCGGGTCACTGATAATGATATCTCAATAGAAAAGGCCAGAACGAGAAGAGGATACCAGATGAGGCCATGATTTCGCGGCGTTAAGCAGGGCAACGGTTGAACATGAAAATCTATTACTCGGACTCCGGCGGTAGAGAAGACACGTGAGCATCACACGATCAATTGGTTCCTGGCAACTCCTGCGGCCGAGCGAATGCGTACGCGCCGTCAACGATACAATTTGACCAACTGCTTTCAACAACCGCCCATCCTATCAACGTTTTGCGACTTCATCAAACGTTCGGTTGCAACGACAGCCACTTTGAACTTGGTCTCTCCCGTGCGTCCGTGACTCCCAACACTAACACTTACAGCACTCCCCGGTCAAGATATAATACTATCCATCTTGACCGTATGCGAGACCCGTCTTTTCCTAATGTCACTGAAGCTGACAACGATTACTGGCACCCAGACTCCATTCAACTCTTTGTGGTCAACACTCCACACTTATTAAAATCAACACGACATAAGGGTCGTCTTTATCGTATTGACTCGCCCCTTCATCGAACGGCATGGCTGTCGCAAGTAAGGCCGATTGTTCTGATCATAGCCTCAACAAGTCTGACTTGGTCTCGGGAACGATTGAGTTCGTCGGTCTTTCGTCTTTCGCAGAAGAATACCAACCTGAAAAGAAGACCCTGACCTCGGGCCCCAACCTCCGGAAAGCAAAATTCTCGATTCTGAACTCGCGAACTTTCAACAAGGTCCGGATGCTCAGTTCGTACACGATACCGGTTCGTTGCCTCACGAACCTTCATTTTGAATTCTGGTAGGGTCTCACCACCAGTTCGGACACTCGCTGACGCCTGACCTGACCACATAGGCCACAGAAACACCTCACACGTTCAGTTTCGAAGGGCCAGAGAAGTGTCCGATGACCCTGTAATCGTATCGACCAGGCTCATGAGGCCACAAACGTCGCTGGCGCGACCGGTCTCTCCTCTCCGTGGAGTCAGACTGTGCTATACCTATTCCACGCTCGGCAGCCGTGAGTACAAGTTTCAGCTTTCAAGGGTCTCGCTATCGGTTTGTATGGGGACCAGTATAGGCTCATTCCCTGCCTTTTACCTCTTAGAAACACCGGGACTCCGTCGTGCAACCGCCGAACCTATCGTCCCCACGGCTACTGAGAAAGCAAAGCAGAGCACCTACTGGGTCAGACACTCCTTTGCGATCCTTGAATCGACGGGACATCAGTTGCCAGTCCCGATTTACACGGTGTGGAGGAATACGCTTTGCGGCCAGATATTCGCAACCACAAAGCCTCGGCCCTCCGCCGACATGAACTCAATACGCCAGGAATCTCACAAGTCCCCAGTGTTCTTTTCTCTCACCGGTAGCCCTTCCACGTACATACACCAAGGATCGTTGGACTTTCTGAAGACGTCGTATTCGGAATTCCGACGTGCATCCATGTCACTCAACGCGGTAAGGCCATGTTTACCCTCGTTAGAATTGTCCTGACATCTCATTTCCCAGAAGATCAAGCGTTCCAGAGATTTGAACTATCTTCGACTCCGGGACATCTACGACCCTGCGTATCGGGGTTCGTGATCAGAACGAACTAATTAGCAACTGAATGGGTTCGGTTTGGTTCTACCCCACCACAGATGTCCGGTTCGCGCAACATCAACCAGACGAGTTGATCTTATATCGAGACAAGCCCAACCCTCAATTCCACCTCCAATTAGAAAAATACTGTAGGTCCCCCGTTTTTCGTTCTCGCAGTCACCCTGACTTCACCTATACCATGACAGAAAGATCCAAATGTTCCTCATGGACGAAAATATTCGGTACTCGGTACTCTTCACAACAAACAACCCACAACGAATACTGATCGATACTTTTTTGCCCTAGTCATCCTCTTGATGCCGAGAACTCGATATGTCGAGAACTTCAGACTTCAAGCACACGTACACGTCATATGTCGTTGATTCCGGCCTGTTCATCCTCTGTTTTCGCGTACTCCCTCGCTCTTTGCCCCTTATCTATCCATCCTACCGTCTCACTCCCCCTAAACTGCCAAAGTTCGAATTTCCACGGCATCGATAGTAAGGGAACACCGACGACGCTTCAAATTCCTTGCGACGGAATACCATACGTTTGTCTCCCGTAGGCTTGTACCTTCAAAGGGCGCTTGTGCTCGCCGATTCTTGTACAAACATCCGAATGACGATATTCTAGGAGTACTCAAAATACACTATTTATAAACCTTTGACTACGCATTCTGAAATACCTCAACCCACTGAGGTTGTGCCGTTCGCACACGCTTCCATTTCAAGACAAAGTCATTCAAAACGTGGCTAAACTGCAGTGTTTTCATGGAAAGCGGGAACAGGCGCACCCATTCTTCGAAAATCTGATAAGCTTGTCCAACCCCGACTTCACGCCAGAAACAGATCTGGAGATGAACAATCGCGGAGAACCCCAAAGAGATGCAAGTGAGCGATTTTGAATTGTAAAGAGCAATCTAAAAAGATTGACATCAGGAGCGAAAAAACCCTTTAAAATTGAAGGACCTACCACATCTCCTCTGCGTACAGTCATGCGAAGACTTTCGAGATGGGGACAACACCCTACTACGAATGGGATATCCCTATCGTCGGCGACCGTTATGACGAGACGACGAAGTCCGCCAAACCTTCCAGAACCGATCACAGAGAACCCACCATCCCCAACAAAAGCGACACTCTCCCAAATCAGAGTCGGGTGATCCACGTGCTGAAAGCTCTGAGGAGACCCTACGAATTGGACCAACTGATTGAAAGGCTTCCAAAGGGCACCATGGGGGACTCCAACTTCTCCTTTTCCAGGTAATACGTTCAAAGAACGTAAACTCTGAGCAGATCGCCGTAGATAGATCCCAACATCTTTCAACAGAGTGCAACTTTGTGGAGGCGCTCTGAGACTGCATGCTTGAACATCGGGCAGCAGGCGAAATGACTCCAAAGACCCATTTCCTACAAGGAACAAAGCTCGACCGTCCTCACTGCAGTGCATCCTGAGATACCGACGTTTTCCGACGCGTGCCGACGATGCCCAGTGACCGTAAAACGATTTCCAAGTACGGAGGTCGAACTCCAACACACGTACAGAAGGAGCCTCCGCCAGTAATAAGAGAACCTCCCACTCAGCACGTGATAGAACTGAGGATCTCAACCCGAACAAAGAGACGGATCGCAACGTAGACGAAAACAACGGCAAGACTGTGGTGTGCCGTTGACCTGTCCAAGACAAACGATCCGACCGGGGTGTAGACTCAATCGCCAACGACGACAAGTTCGGGAGTAGGGCGAGAAGATATGGCAAACGTGTGAACGAAAATTTCGGAATAGCGCGAAGGGTGAGTTCCGTTACATTCGGAAAGGCATTTAGCAGCAAAAACAAATCATCCAGGTCATCGAAAGTTCGATCATCGGGGGCTGCGCGGGAGATACCTCCCGATACTTCCTGACCAATTGTGACCGCACGAGGAGTCGCCAACATCCTCTCTCGCCCAACGGATACCACATTCCAGGGTTCAACAGACGACTGATCTGTGCCACAGCTAACCACACCGTCCCAAAAGGCGAAAGCTGTTCCGAAAGTGGCCGCGTCGGGAATAGTGATGCGACGATGTGCCCACCCAAAAGAGCAAGCATACCATCGTTTTGATACTCTGGTGGCAGAGCTCAACGTCTGCGAAGACATAAACGAAAAGATGTCGTCCATTGTCTCAACGGGGACTCTATCCACAATCTAATACGTATCGTGAGTTTTAACATATTACAAACATACCAGCTGCTTACCGGGGGATTAGACATCGTCCTGACTGCGAAACCAAGATCAAAGTTTCAGTATTTGAAGAAAACACACCGCACCGAATCCCTGATTCGACAAATGGGAAACGCTGAAACCCCGGAGTGAATAAAAACGATAGAAATAAAACTAGGAGAAAAGAAATAAACCATAGGGTCTGAAGAGATATTGGGCTGTTCATTCTTCGAAATACTGAATGACTCACGGGACCATTGAACGACTTGGGCAGTAATGAATCATCGGGTGATCCATGATCGCGAATGCAAGAAACCGGCGTCGAAGGCCATGTAAAGATGTATCTGGTGGAAACGAACCAGACCCGTCTGGAATCAGGAATACAATTTACCCCGGTATCAGTCTACTCCTGCGGTACTTACCACGACACGCCCGTCAACAAAAATGAGATATCAAGTCATAAACGAAACCAACTCACAAAACTCCATCTCGACATACTTACAGTCCATAACCAACGTTGAGTCGGGCTGCCGGAGCTGAGAGCATATTCCGAGCTTTCTGATCGGTCAGAGCATAATGGAACAAAGGACGCCAAACATCATCTGATGATATGATGCATGATGAATAATTGCACACTACCGCACTCGGAGGGAATGTAGACAGGTACCTCACAGGAAATTTCGAGAGCCTCGTGAAATATTGAGTGCGAGTATCCAAGCCGCGTGGATGTCATCCAGCAAGACTCTGAGCCAAGTACCTGCAACTACGGGACTACGCACATAGATGTTCCCGGCGGTGTCAGTGTGTGCTGAGATTTTTTGGAGAGCCACAGCGACGCCCCGAACGACGGAAAGATGTCGATCGAGTTGGGATGATTTATGATTTCTGAGCGTTAATGGTAGGCGCTAAACTGGGGGCATTCTTAAAGGGTTGTGGTGTGGAAGGAGAAAAAAACAAACTTGAAAGACCCCAACAGAGAAAGCTGCGCTGCAGAGCCGTCTAGGACAGCGAGGAACAGCGGTTATAAACGCCATGAACGGCGCTCAAAAGAGATTGACATGGCGCTTAACGGGCTGACATTGCGCCAATTCTTGTCGCGCCAAGCCTCACCGACTGAATGGGCGAACTCTCATTCTTCCCCCTTGCATGGAAAGAATAATGGAAGAGGGACTTTTAGGTGGATAGGGTAAGAGGTTGGTTTTAGCGAGCGAGACAGAAATGAGTGAACGGGCGTTGTGCGATGGTGGTCGGGACTCGGTTGCCAATGGTTCGGTTCGCCGGACGGAGCACGTGGTTTTGCCTGTATTTGACACCTTTTGAAACCGTTAAGCGCTTGCCACTCTCCCACCACCATGAACTTGTAAAAATAGTATATAATACACAATCCCCCTTCATAATACGCGACCTAATCTTCATGGCTACGAATGAAATATAAAGGCCAAGTAGGGAAAATGGACAACGTTCATGCATCATGGAGGAATGAGGACAAGCGACCAAAAGCTGTGCCTGAGTCAAATGCCGCTGCAGACTTGTGCAGGACAGCGAGGGACAGCGCTTATAAACGGCATGAGCGGCGCTTAAAAGATTGACATGGCGCTTAACGGGCTGGCATGGCGCCAATTTTTGTCGCGCCAAGCCTCACCGACTGAATGGGCGAGCTGTCATTCTTCCCCCCTTGCATCGAGAGAAATTCAGTACGGAGTGGCGCTTCAATTTGTATGGATGGCGCTAGATTCTGAGTGCTTAAGAAGACCCAACAGAAAGCTGCGCTGTGGCAGAGTCATCCAGGACCGTAGCGAGGGACAGCGCTTATAAACGGCATGAGCGGCGCTTAAAAGATTGACATGGCGCTTAACGGGCTGACATGGCGCCAATTTTTGTCGCGCCAAGCCTCACCGACTGAATGGGCGAGCTGTCATTCTTCCCCCCTTGCATCGAGAGAAATTCGGTACGGAGTAGCGCTTAAATTTGTATGGATGGCGCTAGATTTGAGTGTTATGGCGCTTGGACGGCGCTTTCGAGGATGAACGGCGTCTGTTGGTCACGTTTTGGGCGCCAAAAGGCAGAATTCTCACGAAGCGAGCTTTTTTTTTTCGCCATGGTAAATACCCTTCTACTTCCTTACGTCAGTAGCGGGAACCTCTACATACACAGACCCCAATCATCCCGCATAAAAGTCACTCTATATTCCGGTCTGGCACGTACCAGATAAGCCCGAGATTACAAAATCATATGAAGGCTGAAGCGAGCCTCCCGGTTATGGAAACGTACCAAGTCGAAGGAATACAGTTGGATTCGGAAGCTTAGCGCTTCGCACCCATCGTTCCCAAATGATGAATCCTGGAGTCAAGAAACGTGTAGAATCCTCTCCGAGAGGTTGAAATCAAGGTAATAAATTTGCCATATACTAAGAGTGCATCGTTCAATGATTGGAGTCGCAATCACGGCGGGATTTTCGATGTCAACTCGTGCTTTGTACTGTGATGTCAACATGGTTGTCAACTCGTTCTCCACTCGGAAATTGAATGGGACCAGGGTAAACCTCACCAAAAATCAAGTGGGCAATGAGTTGACAACCGTGTTGACATCACACTACAAAGCGCGAGTTGACATCAAAAATCCCGCCGTGAATCGTAGATAATCCCATATAAGTTGTCGTAACTGACCGCCTTGGGGGGCTACACGGGCATTCGTGAGTCGCAGTCTAAATTTTCCACTCACAGAGAAATCCCTACGTTCGAAGGGCTCGGAGACAGTACTGGGTGGCTGGAAATCCTGGAGAGGGCCTTCATAGACAGTTTGTGCGGACTCGTCATCTTAAGGGGGGGGAAGGGAGGAAGAAGTTAATTCGTGGGGAAGTATCAACAAGAGGATGCGTTGCTCACGCAGTTTGAGACATAGCTTCGGAATCGCTGAATCAGACCCGGGGTCCGACTCTTCGTCGTCACCAGTGGGGCTAAATGCAGTGGTAACTCGTGTGCCCGCAGTAGCCTTCTTCTCGAGGGTGGTGAACGAGTTGGGGATGGCCTGGAGAGAATCAGGTTGATTAGAGAACAGCGTCGTTGACATAATTCGAAAAAGTCACTAAGACATCACGCTTAAGTGGAGTAGCGAGGGCAAGAGCCGAGGAAGCAGAGAGAATAAAGAGGAGGGTACCGAGTCGCATTGTAAAGGATCGTGAGATTCGTTGGGGTTTTTGCCCGGTATTTATATCACGTTAAGGCTCTAGCTCCGGGCGATCTTCTGCTTGGGTGGGCACGCATCGGTGGTTGAAATGGAATTTCTAGTGAGCAAGGATGTCGCAGGCTGCATCAAGAATGCAGGTAGGGTCGATGTCATGCCGCATTTTCTCTCTCTGTCAGACAAGAGAATGGAGATTCGCGTTTCCAGCCTCTTCAAATTGATTGGTGCTTTGCGTGGAAGGATCTCAATCAGTGGCTGGAGTCTCAAGTAACGGTAATCTTGTGAATTGAACGTACCGATGGATAGGGTTTTCTCTAGCTCGACTTTGGAAATGCAGAGTAGGTCGGTCTAATTAACCAATACATTTTTTCATGTAGGCTTCCTTAAACGGCGTACCCTTCCATCTCGTGCACTGTAGCACGATAGAGTAGATGCAGAATGGGGGGGAGACGACAATCCTTCGCTACATCGAGGGGTTCTCAGAAGGTGATGCATAATGGCCGGTGGGGGGCGACATTCCCTCACAACAGAGCCTTTCTCCGTCATAATCGAGAGGGTAGGCACAATAAGCGATATGCTGGGTCACCAACCGGGTGCAAGCAAAAGTCGGCGACAAGTTTGAAGTTCGTAGCGGCATGCTCAAGTATGGATCCTAATGAATGTCGGAAAAACGTTTTCAGACCCACAACAAGTCAAATGACTGCCAACACAACGCACCTTGCTATAACTCCATCTCGCTTACATCCAGCCCAATGACCTCCGCGATCATCTACACCGGGCCCGCAACCACTGAGGGGCGTTAGAGTGTTCGATTCGAGACGCCAGACTTCCCCTCGGGCCTCGTTTGAGAATACGCTGCTAGTCGGGAGCAACGAGGCGTTCACGTATCCCAACAAAGACCCGGTGTCGACTTTGGGGGGCTACCCGTGGGGTTTTTGTCGCCTCGCATAGTCAGGGTTATGTGCTGTTCTAACGTGGTTTTTTGAGGAGAGCGATGGTCGTGTTCACTGTTGAGAGGGAGGAAGACTCATCGGAGTACATCGAATATCGTAGTGAAGGGCTGAGTTGTTTGGTCAGGCAGCACAGGATTAGAGCATTGAAATTGACCGATATACCTTTTCATATCCAGCCTATGAAATCCGGCCCCACAAAACCAGCCTGTCGATGCGATGTTGTTGATAGAGGGGTGAATTCGTACGCTGTTGTTACTCTGAACAGCGTATACATCGATCGCCTTGGACTCCGTTCTGAGTCGAAGAGAGTAAACGCAGGTGCAAAAAGTTGAATCGAAAAGAATCGGTTGTGGAAGTCCAACTCCAAGAAGTTGGGAACGAGCGCTTAGGCGGCTCGGATAAAGAAGATTGCTCACACAAGTACCTACATCTCTGTTTGCATGTCAATATAAGCTTATCGTTGATACCTTACAACACCGTTGGTGAAGTAGTTATCATGCTTGCCTTCCATTTGACAACTGCCTACAAGGAGCAAGCGGCTCGGGTTCGATTCCCGAACGGTGTATTACAAAAGAAAGATCTCCCATTTTTCTGTTCACGCACTTGGTTTGCACAGATTATTTTGTGGGGTAGGAAGGGGGAAAAACACGTTCTTCGGGCTACCTGGCCACGAGGATATGACATTGGAGGTGTTGACAGTAGAAGGCAGTCAGTAGGAATCAATGTGAATTGGGCTAGAAAATTTTCCTCCAAGCGCGATATACATCGTTCGAGAATTGAACCTGAGCCGCTTGCTCGGAAGATTACAAGTAACTTACTACTCCACCAGCGGTGTGCTGTCTTGGCAGAACACGGTGGTGAGAGCGCTGCACGTACTCTACCAAATCATACACACAATTAGCCCGGTCATCTATGAACGTTGAACATCAGTAGCAGGATCAATGGCTCACTCGAGCTCATGGAGACCACACAGTTGTCTGTATGGTTTTGGCCCGTGAAAACACGCTAGAAATACTATGAGACGCGACAAAGGGTTGATGACTTGCACCGATTTGAGATGTCGACTCGGATCCGGGCCGGCATTTCTTTCTCTAACTCTCACCACGACCATCGATATTTTTTCCCACTCGTCATGTTCTTCCCAGTTGCTCTTTCCACACGAATTATCTCAATTCTCACGAAGCTAGCTCGATAAAACGTTTATCGATCCCCCTTGACCGGTGACCATCAACCATGTCCACCTCGCCCCCATACACACCGCTCTACATAAACGGTCAGCCCGTCAAGACCACCCAATCATTCGATATCCTCACTCCAGGTTCCCTCAAATCCGTCGGCACCTGTGCCAGTGCATCCTCTCAGAACTGTCAAGACGCCATTACTGCTGCCCGCGGTGCCTTCAAAGGCTGGAGTCAAACCAACATTAGCACAAGAATCCGTATATTCATCCGAGCTGCCGAGTTACTAGAAGGAGAGGGAGGAGACTGGAAAGACCGAATCATCACCTCCATAACCCAAGAAACCGGCGCCTCCCTTGAAATGGCCATGTTCAACTACGCAACCGCAGCTGGATTCCTACGAGCCTGCGCCTCGATTATCACCACCCAACTCAACGGGCGTACGTTCCCCTCATCCCGTTCCCCCTCCATCGACGTCTACACCGAAAAACACCCACTCGGCGTCATCTTCACTCAATCTCCCTGGAACGCACCGGTCACCCTAACACTCCGAGCAATTACAATCCCTATTTTATGTGGCAACACCGTCGTCGTCCGACCCTCCGAGCTCTCTCCCCGTTCCTGCTCGATCGTCTACGAATTACTCCAAGAAGCCGGTCTACCCGACGGCGTATTCAACTTTCTACCTATCAGTAAAGAAGACACGCCCACCCTCACAGCCGAAATCATCGCCGACCCTCGAGTCCGCAAAGTCACATTCACGGGTTCAGACTACGTAGGCAAAATCATCGCCATGGAGTGTGCTAAATACCTCAAACCTTACGTTCTCGAAGTGGGAGGGAAAGCACCCGCCATCGTTTTAGACGATGCACCCGTTTCGTTGGCGGTCAAGCAAATCCTGATGGACGCGACTATGCATAGTGGGATGTCCACCGAGAGGGTTATCGTGCAGAGAGGTGTCGTGGAGGAGTTTACCGAGGAGCTGCTCAAAGTTGCTAGGGAGTTGCGGGATAAAGGAACAATGGGAAGCTTAATTCGAGTTTTCGCAGAACCCCACGCAGAGAACGTAGCAGAGATGATTAGGGAGGCGCAGTTACGGGGTGGAGCGCAGGTGTTGCGGGAGAGGGAGGGAGGTGTCGTTGGATCGCTTTCTGTACGGATGTATAAGGATAAGGGGCTGGTGGTTAGGGAGAGAGAATCGTTCACGATTCTCGTACAAACCACGGTTGACACGGTTCAAGAAGCTATCGACGCGGCGAACGATTCCGACTATACCCTGATGAGTACGGTGTGGACGAGGGATTTGTACCTGGCGAGGAAGGTCGCCAAGGCCGTTCGAGCTGGGTATACGAGCATCAACGGGAGCTCCGAACCCGTGCCGGACTTGGTTGGGTTGGGGTGCGTACCGTCCAATCGTATTTCTCGCAATGTATATACTAATCCTCTCCACCTCACAGCGGCTCACCCGGCTACGGCCGCTTTGGCGTAGACGAATTCACCTACGAAAAATGTATCGTCGTGCATCCTAATCTTGAGACAGATGCTTGAAGATGGGACAAAGCACCCGTAGTTTGAGATTGTGCTCGAGATTCCGAGAGATGCATGTTCTTTGGATGCGAAGAGACAAAAAGTTGTCAACTTGAGCGAGGTGCAGTACACCGTTCAGGAATCGAACCCGAGCTGCTTGCTACTATTAGGAATCTAATGAAGGCAAGCATGATAGCCACTTCACCAACGGTGTCGTTTGAAGGGTAGAAATTGTCAACAACAGGTAGATCTTGGTACTAGAGAGTTGTGGGTACATGTGTAAGCCAAACTAATTCCAATAAGATGGGTGTGTGCTGCTTAAGCTTCAAATTCCATCTCTGATTTCCCCTCCGGGGACTTTACTCTCTTGTTTACCCCATCCCAGTCCATTTTAACTCACGCAGTTGAACTTGCCATCAATTTGCCATTGTAATACTGATACTGATACTGATACTGATACTGCGGGAGAAATTCAAATTTTAGGTATATAAACAAGGCCCGAGGCTCTCAACTTCATTCTATTACATACCTTTATTCTGCATCACTATCATGTCCAAGGCCTTTTTCTCCGTTATAGCGGCTTATCGGCATCATTTCGATGTACGCGGTTTTATCACCTCTGATGAGGATATGGCCCGGGGGCTCCGTTGTTCATCCTGATTTGACCCAGAGTCGGTTGCACTACGAAATCTGTGATCTGGACTTGCGGAATGGAAAAGACGGATGTGTATTTCGGACCTACATGGACCCATAGCGTGCTGCGGCGGCTGTGCCGCCATGGTTTGGGGACAAGTTTATCGGCGATACAGGTCATTTGTAAGGTATTTGAAGTCATGACGCCTGACGCCCATGCGTAATCTCAAAGTACGAAGAGTATACAGCAATGTAGAATATCGAAAGAAAAGAAACCAGTTTGCATACACTGCCGAGTCTCCTGGACCGAATGATTCTCCACTGGTACCCTATCAGTAGTAACTGCCCGCCCCCCTCCTTGCTTCACTAGGGCCAAATGTTATGCGTACCGGCGTGAGGGCATCTTGCAGAGCAGGTGATGATAGACCTTGACAGACCGGTTGATGAAGGACTGTGATCAGAAGCTCCCGACTAAGGAGGGAGCTCCGACTCGAGACGAACGGGAGTAAGATGAGATACACGCTGGTGGTGGGCACGAAACTGAGTCCGCTTGCTTTTCGGATTACTGATTGAATTTGACTCAACTAGGACTATCTCATCGCCCTCACTACGCTATGCTCAGGTCAAGAACCTCATATTCTTGAAGAAATTGTCGGGCATCGCTGGTAATCTCCGATAAGGCAAGGACTTGCCCTTTCAAAGCTCGAGCTTGTTCGGTGAACCTGTCCGGGAAGGTCTAATGGGAAGAGAAGTTGTCGATTTCAGCATGATTTGTTGAGTAAGGATAGAATTTGAATCCAGAAACAAGTTACTCGCCTCGATCCATGCGAGTATATTCCTCTTTCCTTGTTCCAGGCCAGGCCCCATGAGCGGGATACCTTTTAAGACTTCAACAAAAACCTGGCAGAGCGAGATAAGCTCTATATCAAGACGGCAGTGCCTCAAAAGTGACGACTGCATCATGTAGATGAATATACAACGCATCTCGGCCCAGCTTTCCGGGGACGGGCTTGTTACAAGCCGCTTGAAACGTGAGATTTCAGTCTTAACAATCTCCAAACAAGCTTCCTGGTACGCAAGGTGCGCTGGATCATGCGACTCTGTCCCATTCGCGAGATGACAGTAGCAGTCCGTGAGGAGTGGCATTTGATCAGCGCTGGGTCGCCATGGTTTTGACCGATGGGACAGCAGCAAGCGTGATGTGGTTCGTCGAATAACCCAATCTATGACGTCTAATTGTGGAGACACACCCGAAGGCCATTCAAGATGGAAACACTCGGGGCGGCCCAAAAATTTGCGTGTGTTGTTGTCGACTACATGGCTCTTTTGGGGTGAGGTAAACAGGTGCAGTGAGCACGCGATCAATTCAGATAGAGAAAGGTGGTTGGTTGATCTCACATATGTTGGGGTTGCAATCATCCACGGTCTCAATCTTAGAATTTTGATATCGTAGTTTCCTTGGTTCATCAGATATGTAGAAGCGATATCGACGTTTCGCAAATCATCCAATAAATCTCGCGTTGGGTTAGGCAACGACGCGCAAAAATCGTCCCATTGTGTGAAGAAGGCCCGGGTTTCCGCACCATAGAGTTGGGTAGTGCTGCAAATGAAATGCACGTAAGAAAACTGGCAGGATTTAGCGATGTTAGAGGATGTCCGCATACCTGTATGTCCTTATTTTACTAATTGAGAGATTCCGGAGCCATTGTTGCATGATGGCACAGCGCTGGGTCGGCATGTCGATGTGGAAATCGCGCGATCTACTCTGGGTTACGAGGTAATCCCCGAAAGAGCTGTGGTAGGGACGAATTTCGTCCACCGAACTGCGTACGTTCAGTACGGAGTGCATGGCTCGTAAAGTCAGGGCCACTTGACCTGAGGGCCAATCTAGCAATAGCTCGATATGTGCTGGGGATGGTATCAGGGAGCCTGGAAGGATGAGAATGGCTGCAAGAACGCGGAGAAGTTCCTCGCGATACGGATGGGCGCTGAGTATGAAATGATAGAGCACGTCGAGCATGGGATACGCCGACGTTCCTGGATGACGAGGGGAGGTGTTCTCGAGAATAACACGAAGCTGAACGATGGGATGATTGCACGCGAGTGTGACAAACATGATAACCGTCACTGCATAGACGAATTGGCCGCAGGACCTCTCGACCAAGATTTCGAGGTCCCTCCTCGATGGCCAGGGATCGGGGAACTGGACTTGGCCATATTTCCGACTCGAGGCAATCTCCTGAAAGTGGTGTAGATAATACTTTCTGATATCGCAGCGGGCCTCGAGTGAATCGTCTAAAACGATCGTCTTCGAGAGTCGGAACAGGGGTTCATCTGAAAAGGCTTCCCGAATCCACGACTCCGGACGACTGCAGATCAAGAATCGTAACGGGAGGTGAGGTACCTGTTGGAAGGCGGATTGAATGATGGAGATAATCCGCAACTGGATTTCCTCGTCCCCGCATTCATCTAATCCGTCGATGACGATGATATTCGGAACAGTGACCGGCGACACACATGCGAGGTCATTAACAAAACCCCACAGGCCTCCCGGCCAATCCCACATCGGTGCAGGATCGAGAATCAGCTCGCGAAATTGGTGTTCCAGGCTAGCGTCGAGAATCGTTGGATCAGTTAAGATCCGTTCTTCAATGACACTTCGCATGACTGGTATGCTCGAAGCGAGACCATGTGCGATAGTGAACCAGAGGGAGGAGGGATTGTTGCGTTTCGGGTCAGACCGAAAGAAGAAGAATGAGGAGACGAGGGCGCCGGCTTTTTCACAGTCTTGGGCGACGGTCATAGCTATCGCGGATTTTCCGACACCAGCGGCACCTGAGAGCCAGCAGACGGGATGGTCTTGCTCTCTGCTCGAGCTCCAGTCATGGATGCTTCTCAGCGCTTCCGAACGGGCTCCCGGGAGACACTTTCCTCGCTCAAACTGTTGCTCAGATTTGTGTGATGCTCCAACGCCGATGATTGGGTTCCAGAGGCTGGGATATGCTGTAAAAACCCATTGAGCGACGTGAAGCAAAGAAAACAGCGAGTGACTCACGGGCAGAAATGGTCGCATTGATAATGTTGACCACATCTCGGCCTGCAGTCATTTGGCCAATCTGCCCCCCGCTATTGATATTCTGGTATCCCTGATTGTTGATATTCTGGTCTCTGCTATGACTGGTGTTCTGGTACACTCCATTGTCACTGCTGTGGTGGAGACCCCAGCCAGAGTGGGCGTACTGCATAGACATCAACCTCGTCGAGTGGTTAGTCACCTCGGAGAATGATGTGCCTCTGAGAAGATTGGACAGAAAGGGTCAAGATGAGGGGGAAAGAGATAGAAATATTCTTGACCTGGATGGCGAAGGCGGTGGTGGTGTATCGAGAACGTGTTGATATCGCCCAAACATTGATGTACCTGACCAACACGCCAAAAAGGAAGCAGATACCCACAGAGGTTCTCGTGCGCGTCTATTCAATGCACTGACAATGGACGGGATGGGTAATGCCAGTGCCACTTCATGACCACGCTGAGGGAAGGTTTGAATAGGAAGCGACTTTCGATTCTGTATATGCAACGGGCGAGTAAGCTGATTCTATACTGATGGAATTGAGTACTAATACGATGAAAGTTGTACAAGTTCTGCTCATTGAGCCTTCGAGCGACGGCCCGGTTGTGGTCCGTGGCCAGACGGCAGGGAAAGTCTCAGCCTGGAAGTTTTCCCACATACGCATGCACCTACAACTCCACCCGATATCAAGACGGTGAAATTCGCTGTCACCATTGTAAAAGAGAACATCGTCAGCGCTCAAGTGACTACGGACATAGTAGAAACGGACGCCTCGAGTGATTATCGTCACACATTCCGCCTGGCCCGTGGCACACTAACTACTACATATCAAACTATGCCAGAGTGAAAGGGCCGCCAGTCGTCAGAATCTCGCTTCTCATCAGGAACTAAACAGAGACCTTCGTCCTCTCCTCGCACCTCAATTCCGATGCCGGCTTCTCGGCCATTATAGATCTACCCCGAAAAGAAAGAAAAAGTTAGCAAAGAAAGAGACAACAATATATACAGGGGGAGGGGGGGGGGACTTACACTCTCTGAACGACATGGCTATTCACAAACTCTATAAAATCCTCACAGGTACCATTCTCGAGTTCTCCGTTACGGTTGCAGAGAAGAATGCACATGAAGAGGAACATAGGTGGGAAGAGGAGACATCCGAGGAGGGTCGTCAATGTCAGGCAGAGCCTTAGTAACCAGTGTGGCTCTGAGGGTAGGGGTGGAGATTGGGAGAATGACAACGATAAGAGGTAGAGAACTAGGGTGTGAAGGAAGCGAGGGGATTTTTCGTTAATGGTGTAAGGAAAGAGGAGAGAGTGAGTGAGTGGAGACGCACACATACCGATTTCGATAGCACAAACGATGACGGCTGTTATACTAGCATAACGTCGTGCAAATGGGTCGGATTGTGGAGGTCGCGGCAAGGCACGGGAGAAGAGTGCACCATATAAACACAGTTGGACGCAGACATACCGCCATCCGAAACTGGTAGGGAGCGGGAAAGTCGAGTTGGAATCTTGTGTGGTCGGGATTGTTGAGCCGAGTTGTAGGATGAGAGCGATAGAGGCGACACATGCGCCGAGGGTACGAGGAGGATTGTTGAAAATTGACGTTGATTGTTGGATCTACAATGATTAGTTTGAGTTTTGAGATCCCTTTTTTTCGTGATTGAAGAACTTACCTTGGACATGATAGATTTAGAGGTTAGAGTTGGGGGGGGGGCGATAGGAGACTCAGTTGACGCTGCCTTATATATCCGAACTGAGATTTGCCAATTGTGAGACATTTTCTCGCCCGGCCATCGGGCCGGGGATGGGTGAAATTCTGGAATCTGCTTCCTCATGATCAAGAGCCCGTTCGAAAACTTGACGTTTGAGCTTGAACGTTTGAACCTCTGAAGGCCTAACCGCCCGATCGGGATTATGTGGTCTGGAGAAGGGAAGGGGAAAAGAAACAAGCAGATGAACGAGCATAATGGGATTTCTTGATATGTATCCAGCTCAAGTCTGACATTTTGAAGTTGGACAGTTGGGAGAGAATTCATATTCGTACCCCAGGCGTCCAGGGGGTCGACAGTTGTAGAGCGCAAAAGAAAGTACAAGTTCGGGTTCAATGTACCATCCAAGTCGTTGGGAGGGGGGGAGAAGACATATTGGAGCACAAAGGAGAAGACGTCCGACGAAAGAGCGATTGAAGGTTTGCTGGTGAGCAGAAGGGGTTTGGTCGAGGTTGTTGCGCCGGTGGAGGGAAGAGGAACAGGTCATTCTGAGTATACGAGCCGGGGGGGGAAAGAATCGAGTTACACCCCGAGGCGTGTTGTTATTCAAACTCGTCAGTGACATGCCACTATTAATCTGAGTGTACCGGACCCCGGTGGATGATGGTGAAAAACTTATACTTAGGCATGGGTCGTGTTGGTTAGGTTGAGTGGTCGGTTCAATCAATGGAGAATTGATTTGATTATCTTGAGCTTGGGGGCTACATAGGAATCAGGATGGGGAGAGAGCGATCCCGTGGTGGACGTGTAAAAGCCAAGCCAAGTCGTCTCACATTCGCATAACTCGTACATACTAAACACACCGTTGGTGAAGTGGTTATCATGCTTGCCTTCCATTTGCTTGGTCAGTAAACTTTGAGCAAGCGGCTCGGGTTCGATTCCCGAACGGTGTACTGAATTTACGTTGAGTAGTTCGATTTTTTTTCTCTTTTTCTTTCTCTCGAAGAAAACGTCTAGTACAATTGTAAACTCCTCAACATGGACTAGTCTTAAGCCTAGGGCATTTCAGGATCTTCTTCTTGATGTTAGTGCCTTTTACAACTTACAGTAACACCCCCCCCCCCCCTCCCGAATCTTCTCGACCAACGACGCCAGCATTCAAATTTGCGAGATTTCAAGGTGTGTATGTAGCGAGCGGTATCGGGACTAACACCATGGAAAGTTTGATGGTTCCCTGTGCGCGTAAAATAGGGCTAGAATGGGGAGAGAGCGATCCCGTGGTGGAAGTGTAGAGTCAAGTCAGCGGCTCACACTCGGCTTTCGATGTCGATGTCAATCCAAACTCCACCCACCACTTAATACACCGTTGGTGAAGTGGTTATCATGCTTGCCTTCCATTAAGACTTCGTGCGTTGAAGCAAGCGGCTCGGGTTCGATTCCCGAACGGTGTAATCGACCAGGCGGAACACAAAGTTTTTGCAAACTTTTTACTCTTTTCAGTCCTTCTCACTCGTATAAAGTATGTTTCTCTCTTTCGAGTAGAATACAATCATAATTACAGGTAACATCTTCAAGCCTCTGGCTCGGGATCAGGATGAATAACGATACATTTTTCGTAGGTGAAATCGTCTACGCCGAAGCGGCCGTAGCCGGATGAGCCGCTATGAGGTGGGGGTTGTTAGCATACACGTTGTGAGAGATACGATTGGAAGGTATGATACGTACCCCAGTCCAATCAACCCCAATACGGGTTCGGAGTGTATGGTGCTGCCGTTGATGTTCGTGTACCCAGCTCGAACGGCCTTGGCGATCCTCCTCGCGAGATACAGGTCTCTCGTCCAGACTGAGCTTGTCAAGCTGTAATCGGAATCGTTGGCCGCGTCGATGGCTTCTTGAACGGTGTCGACAGTCGTGAGAGTGAGCACTGTAGGCCGTTGTCAGTACAGACAGGCAGCTCAGAAATCCACCACGCTCACCCGGGCCAAACGACTCCCTCTCCCATATACCCAACCCCTTCTTCCGACTCTTATCCTCATCCATCAACACCACATGTGGACCCACAACACTCCCCTCCCTCTTCACATCACCCAACAACACCTGCGCCCCACCCCGCAATTGCGCCTCCCTAATCATCTCCACCACGTTCTCTGCATGACCTTCCGCAAACAACGTCCCCAACGCCCCCTTATCCCGTAGCTCCCTGGCAACTTTCAGCAGTTCCTCCGTAAACTCCTCCACAACACCTCTCTGCACGATCACTCTCTCCGTAGACATACATATCTGTCCGCTATGCATCGTCGCACCCGCCAAGATCTGTCTGGCTGCCACCCCGACGGGTGCATCGTCTAAAACGATCGCGGGTGCTTTCCCACCCAATTCGAGAACGCAAGGTTTGAGGTGTTTAGCACATTCGATGGCGATGATTTTGCCTACGCGGTCTGAACCCGTAAAGGTGACTTTTCGAACTCGAGGGTCGGCGATGATTTCAGCTGTCAAGGTAGGTGTGTCTTCCTTTCTGATGGATAAAAAGTTGAATACACCGTCGGGTAACCCGGCTTCTTTGAGGACTTCGTAGACGATTGAGCAGGAACGAGGGGAGAGCTCGGAGGGACGGAAGACGACGGTGTTGCCGCATAGGATGGGGATTGTGATTGCTCGGAGGGTTAAGGCGATCGGTGCGTTCCAGGGAGATTGGGTGAAGATGACGCCGAGTGGGTGTTTCTCTGTGTAGACGTCGATGGAGGGGGAACGAGATGAGGGGAATGTGCGGCCGCCGAGTTGGGTGGTGATGGTGGAGGCACTGGATCGTAGGAATCCGGCGGCAGTTGCGTAGTTGAACATGGCCATTTCGAGGGAGGCCCCGGTTTCTTCGGTTATGGAGGTGATGATGCGGTTTTTCCAGTCTCCTCCTTCCCCTTCTTCGAGTAATTCAGCAGCTCGGGTGAAAATACGAATTCTGGTGCTAATGTTGGTTTGACTCCAGCCTTTGAAGGCATCGTGGGCGGCAGAGATGGCGTCTTGACAGTTCTGAGAGGATGCACTGGCGCAGGTACCGACGAGTTTGAGGGAACCTGGAGTTAGGATGTCGAATGTTTGAGTTGTCTTGACGGGCTGGCCGTTTATGTAGAGCGGTGTGTATGGAAGAGAGGTAGACATGGTTGATGGTCACCGGTCAAGTGGCATCGATAGACGTTTTATCGAGCTAACTTCGTGAGAACTGAGATGATCCATTTGTAAAGGACAGCTGCTGATGGGTCGAAGAAAATGACGAGTGGGAAAAAAACACATCGATGGTCGTGGTGAGAGTCAGAGACAGAAACACCGGCCCGGAGCCATCCCACTCGAACACGCGGTTCACGACGAGATCTCGACGCGTCTTGTACGTTCTCCTGCACTACAGAACTAAAACTTACGGCTAAAGAGGCTCATTATCACATCGACACTTTCATCATCATTGTGTGAGCAGGTGGTAATCACTTTCCGATGTGATCTTACTGGCTTTGCATTGCTGACAAGACACCGTTGGTGAAGTGGTTATCATGCTTGCCTTCCATATCGATTGTACGTGCAAGCGGTAGCAAGCGGCTCGGGTTCGATTCCCGAACGGTGTATACATATCCAGCTGGGTGATGTGTTTCTTTTTTAAATCTAAAGTTGCATCAACCCCGAACGACACTCAGTACTGATCATGAATCCCTCCAAGAGGATGGAGGACCGTGCAACGAAAAACATACCCTTTACCACTATATACACTGTTTGGGAATCGAACCCGAGCGGCTTGCTACGATGCACGAGATCCTTATTATGGAAGGCAAGCATGATAACCACTTCACCAACGGTGTTCAAGGCATTGTAGAAATCGGTTTGTATTGACAATGAGAGGCTGCCGGTAGAATGTGTGAATGAACCCGAGTTGCTCTTGGAGCTGTACCCCCATCATCGACCTCGACTTCTCAAACCCGCGTTACATCCTCCTTAGTGGAGCACCCTGTCTTAGTGACGAGTCCGATTTGTGCGTGCGATTCACCTTTTTTTTTTCATTTCAGTAACTGACTGGTTAGGCTGGATGCGGAAGGGAATCTGATGTTCTGATTCTCCGAGCCTTTTTCTGTTTCTCAGCACGACCATCGTTATTCCCAAGAAAAAACCCAAGTCGTGATCGTATCGAAGGAGCATGCAGAATCTAACAAAACGGGGGAAAAAGCAACACACAAGTAGTACTCCCCCAGATCCCGAAGATGATACTGCTAGGCTACGTGACTATCCACTCTCTAGTCTTCGTCGTAGTCTATTTCCTCACCTCGCCTCCTAAACGGAACGGAAGACTGGCATCTTGATATTCAATTCCAACACTCTTTTGACCGTTCTCTCTGTAAGACCCACTCCAACTCGAACCCATGCCGACGGTGCGTGTCTGGTTCCCCTGATATTAAACTATCGAGTGGATCTGAGAAGCTTTCGTTTCTCGTTAAGGTCGTGCCATACAACATACAACATGATGATTCCACCACGAACTGACCCAGTGCTTCATTTGTTCCGCCTTTCGACGCAGTGAAGTCCGGACGGATAGCTTCCAAGTTGTGCTTACAGGAGGACGATGGGATTTCGATACAGCGTCGAGTCAAGGTGCGTATTTTGGCTCAAATCATTAGCATACAACACTTTGTGTTTCTATCTCTCTCTCCCTTCCTAGCGGTCCGCGGAGAATTTTCAAAATCCCCTCCAGCCCATGCGGCATCTCGACTGCGTGAATGCTTCAATCCCTAGTCGGAAGCCGAGAAAGATCTTCCAAATCCGCTCGCGCTTAGACTTTGAACTTCCACGATCGATTCCCCCCCCCCCCCTCCGGCTCTTTACTTCTCTTCATCTCACCTTCAATCAAGACAGTGGGCTTGACGAGGTTTGAAGGACGGCCTGGATGTGTAAAAGGTTCGGGTCAAATTCCATACTCTGACTTTGACAATGCATAGTCATGATCCATCGTATAGAGGACGGACGGACGGACGAACCCTACCATACGGTCACGAAAATCAAAGATAGTCAGCACCTCGGTGTTCAGAGGTTAACCGGTGGACAGGACCGCCTCGAATTGAGAAGTGGTCGTGTTGTGTGGGAGTAGTTAAAAAACTTGCCGCTTTCGAAACTTTGGACTTGCACCTGATTTTTTTTTCTCAAAGCCGATTCTCGCTCTTTTAATCTGTACGATGGATTAGCTTGCGTGTTCGATTCGCACCTTGGGTTTTATAATCATAATCAAAAAGACGCCCAGCAACCCGACACGAATGATTGTCCGAATCAGCTGCCACGAACGGGATGACTTTTTTTTGTCTATACGAATTCAATGCACTGATTTATTCGTTACGTGGCTCAGAGGCTTTCGACGCAGTGAAGAATCTTAGATCCTCTACCCCGCTGAAAGCTCTCCAACCTTCGACGGAGCCCCCCCCCCCCTCCTCACCGTCGTTGAATGTGTCTCCCCCTTCTCTGTCACTCATACACAAGCCCAAACTGGGTAAGCCGTATAGTCGCGCGGACGCTTCAATCCAGGCTGGTCCTGGACAAGGAAAAGCAGGCACGATTGTGCTCCTTTCAAGATGTGACTCTAGCAAGCGGGGGATGGAATCACTTCATATGAACATTGGAATACTTAGTGGAAACTCCACCGAGAGTCACCGTCTATTTCGACTCGGGTTCTTTGACAGATGCATGTTCATCGTCTTCTCTGGAGTCCGCCCTGTTTTTAGCGCTTCCGAACGGATTCCTGGGAGACACTTTCCTCGCTCAAACTGTTGGTCAGACCTCCAACGCCGATGATTGGGTTCCAGAGGCTGGGGTATGCTGTAAAAACCCATTGAGCGACGTGAAGCAAAGAAATCAGCGAGTGACTCACGGGCAGAAATGGTCGCATTGATCATGTTAATCAAGTCTCGACCTGCATTGTGAGTCTGATTCACCGCTCCTCCAGTCACCTGGCCGATTTGCCCCCCCCCCCCCCCCCCGTTATTGACATTCTGGTATCCTTGTTAATTAATATTCTGGTGAGCTCCATGGTCACTGCTGTAGTGTATACCCCAATGAGAGTGGGCGTGCTCTATAGACATCATCCTCGACGGGCGGTCGGCCGTGTCGGAAAACTATTTACTCCCCAGATGGTTGGATGAACGTCAATTGAGCCAAATGAGGGTGGAGGAAGTCATGAGAGAGCTTCTTGAAATCGTGAGATGATAACTGCTGTAGTGTGTCGAAAAACGTGTTGATGTTGCCCAAACATCATCACCAGAGGTGGGCGTCTAGCCATAGTTGATGGCCGCTGTCTGGAAGTGGCTGGGATGTAAACAAGCGCCAGCAAGCGTACCTAAAGGAGTCTTGAATCGACTTGCCTCTTCTTGAACGGGTTACTGGTGCGAGCTCGAGTGACAGTGTTTGACTTCATATTGTGAGCGTGTCGGCGCGAAGTTTGCTTACACATGCACCCACAACAAAGAAAACGGCCCGGACGGACGAATCGGAGCACCGAGCTCCGCCAACTGTTCATTGTTCAACGCAAATTGTTTCATTTGTTACAGCACACCTTTGATCTGAGAACTTCAACTCTCCGACAACCGTGGTGGATCGTGATACCCTACAGAATCTGAGCACACATCAGTAGAGATGGAGGGGAAAATCTCGAGGAGGGTGAGGAATGGGCCGAAATGGGATGAAATTCATCGAGTACGTTCGGACGATTGTTTTTTTGTCGTGACGATTCACACTGACCGATGTCTTCAGTGTCATTCCGACTGCTGTATCTTCCTGAAGGTCTAGCTCGCGCTCATATGTCTCGGTTTCTTGCTCCACAATACCACCGGCCACCTTCCACCATGCCTTCTTTCGCACGGCGACTCATGTGAGCCACCAAAAAAAGCACAGCATAGAATTTGCGTTTAGGTTGTTCGAGCTTAACAGCTATTACCGGTCATCGCGGTGAAGGGTTCATGGGGAGGAATATCGAATCAAATGGAGCAAAGATCAGTTTGACAGGATACCCACCGTGTTTCAACCGCGTATGTTCGTTCATTTCTTCTCTCTCTCAGGCTGGTCGGACGTTATTGACACTAGGTCGTTATCACACAGCCTGCCTTCTATATATGTGCAAGTCTTGACAGGGCGGCATGCCACCTACATTCACTCAAGATGACAACACGGGGCGCGGAGCAGAGTTTCGAGGCCGTGAAACTGGTCGTGAAAGGGAATCGAGAAAGGAAGAAATTCCCGGGCTCGGGAATTCACACCATTCACGGCCGGGAAACCTTCCGGGAATAGAATCAATTCATCTCCGGGAATGCTGTAAATAACTTACCGTAAATAGTATAGGTTCCCGGACGATAAATATTTATCTTATCGAGCGGGAATCTTATCTATTCACGGGCGAGAATAATGGCGAGAATTCATTAGATTCGCGGTCGAGAATTCGTCCGTAAAATACATTACCCTCTCCAAGTACGATGAGAAAATCTGCTTGGGCGTGGCGAGGACGGACAGCGACGCTGTATTGTAAGTCAGAGGGCTGAGAGAGACGACGTTGAAGAGATAAACGCCGAACATAGGGCGGCCCAGGCCCACACCAAAGTGGGCGAACCGGCCCGACATCAAGACCTGATGTCAGTCCTCGTGGTAGCGCGTTCCTCTCACTTCGACCACCACCACTCCGTACCTTCAAGCTCCAGCGACCTCGGTCTGACGCTCAACAGCGTACCGTCAACACGAACTCAGACCCTCTCCTTCATCCTTCCTCTGAACTCCTCTCTGCTCATCGATTACTTCCCGCCAACGGCCTCCGCAAGAATCACCAACCCAGACCACATTTCCCGGTTTCTCCATCGACAGAACCACCTTCCTCAACATCGCCGTTCACCGCGCTCTACACGAGCATTTCTGATCTTGACGGACGTCTGCACATACCGCGGTTCACAGGTAGTTTTCCCTGTCTTTTTAAACATGGTCTGTAGTACCTAACGTTTTTATAGCATCGCATTCGTTTGTAACGGCCAGCGAGAAGGCACTGTAGGATACGCATCGCATATCATTTTTCCCTTCGAACCTACTCGTCCACTCCATCCATCCAACAAGCTTCCACACGAACCACCGGGTTCCAGACCAGAATTCCCGGTCTCTCTACCAACAGAACCAACAACTCGGCATCGTTTACTGCGTTCCACTCGAGCGGCTCTGCTTTTGACGATGGCTGCGCACAACGCGACTCACAGGTGAGTTTTTGTTGTCTTGCAAACGTGGTCTGTGGTAACCAACTTTTTTCTAGCGTCGAATTCGTTTGCGACAAGCCAGAAGACATGATTCTGCTCACTCAACACTATCCTGCCAACACTCTTCGCAATCCCGAATTCTGGGCTCTCTACCGGCAGACCCACCGCCTCAACATCGTCGTTTACTGTGCTTTACACGAGCGGCTCTGCTCTTAACGATGGCTGCGCACAGCACAATTCAGAGGCCAGTTTTCGTTGTTCTCGAACGTGCTACGGAGCTATCCTGACACCCAACCCATAGTATGCGGCACGCGTTCGAGTGCAGCAATCACAGCGGGATCGTACATTTGGTGGGGGGGGAGGTTTGTAGGGGCGTGTAGTGTCCACAACGGAGGAAGCAGAACGCAGAGAAGGGAATGAATGACAAGGAGCAAAGGAAAGAGCAGGAATCAGGGAAGGAGAGAGATGGGAAAGTAGTGCATGGTTCAGAGTTCGCTCGAGATACCTAGTTTTATTTGGGATGATACTTTGGACTCAACGTTTTCGGGTGGCGATTCCTTCACCGGGCGTAGTAGGCTGGAGTACAGATGAAATGGATTTCGTCGGGATTGTATACAACTAGAGATCGTATAGATTATTTTCATTCAAATCGTGAACGTTGGACAGCAGAAACGCAGGGTAAGGTGGGTCAAGATACAAGGTGTTCATTCTGAGGTTCTGTTTAGAGGCAATAAAGGAATAGCAGTATGATTGCAACGACCTTGGAAAAATTACCCAAGATTGATAAATTAAGGGGCGTTGCACTCACCATGGCTATTTCGACCCACCCCGAAGAAGCATACGCAAAAGTCGATGCAAAAGCAAGAAACTTGGAGAAAATCTCAGCGAGGGTGCAAACGAGGAGGAGTTGAGAAGCTTACGAGGGTGCCGGACCAGTAGTCATTTTCTGCGACCCAGTATAAACCTTGGAACAACAAGAGTACGAAGATTGCGGTAAGGCACTGTTCGATAACTGTCTAAAATTGTTTTGGTCTAGAGAACTCAAGAATACTGACCGGATACTAGACGTGATAGCAGGGACGGTTCAGCTTCAGTTGATAACTGGTGAACGGGATGGTCAAACGTACGATCATCTTCTTGAGCGAGCTGCGGGTGGAAAGGAGAATTCAATGACGCGCAAAAGTGTCAAAGCCGAGTCACGTACATAGTTCGAGTGGTCGGAAACTTGAGTTTTTTGTCTTGGTGTGTTCGCGTTATGAGTTGGAGATGAATTGGGGTTGAGGCGCGTTGAGGCGCATTGTAGTGGTTTGGTTTGACGCCGGACGTGGGAAGAGAGCGGCAACACAACGTCGGCCAGTATCATACTATTCTTGCCAACAATTTACTCCTCTCAAGCAGCGTTTTCTTCCTGAACAAGATCATGTTGGATTATGATAGCGACGGCGACACGCTACGTATCGGGTTAGTAAGAGCACAGGAATTCGACAAAATCTCTTACCGAATAGGAAGACAATGAGCGGGAACTTCCAGGATGTCACGAGATTTTGACGGACGCGTTCCTCTCGAACCTCCCGAACCTTTTACACCACCCAGCCCCGACGCTTCTTCCACGAATGGTCCCTTTGATCTCGCCAACATCTAGAACCTGCCCGTTCCACCGCATCGCCCCAACGTTACGCGTAGGATTGCCAGTATTCCACAACATTGTGGTCTTCTTCGCGGCAACGTCCCAGATGTGGACATATCCCGTGCTCGTCGAGACAGCGACGGTATTACTCTACTCAACCCCACCATACGTGAGGATTCAGTCGTCGCCGTATTTCTCCTCAACTGGCGATTATCCTCGGTCGTCATGAGGTACTTCAAGTCAATTGCCACGGTGGGTAGAAGGGGTGGTATCCGCCGCACCGTTTTCGAAGAGAACAGAGGCAGTATCGGTAGGGAGAGAGAAGTCGATGATCGTTCGTGTGAGCTAAGGTGATGAGACGCAGAGTTAACGACGAACTCGGGAGGTTCGGGGTCTGACGAAGCGAGATACGAGCTCGATATATTGTTCGTCAACGACGGAACCAGTGGAGGGTACTTGGTTTTTAGAGCACTGGGTATGTATCGATCTTCGAGGAAGATGAAATCACTGTGGTCCCATAACGGTTTTCTCCCAGACCACCAATCGTGATTCAGCATCGCGTCGAGCCTGACTTCGGGCGTTTCCGCTACCTAACCATATGATGGGCATTAGACACACTGGGATGGGTTATACGCAAAAGATTCCACTCACACTGAGTGGCGATGGCTGACTCTGCGCTTATGCACTGCGAGCAGCGAGAAGACCGAGTTCCGGTCTCGTATTCAGCAGAGAAGCCTCTGGTCAGAATCCGATCGTTGTCATTATGATGGAGCGTTGGCGGTTGAGACAATTGCTGGAGATGAAAGGGCCTGCTTCAGCCATCGTAGAACTCGCTAGGGGTGATAGATTTAAGCTCGAAGATTGAGTAGGTTAGGCGGTGAATAACTCACAAAGAACCCTGTGAAGGGGATCGAGCGTGCTGACAGTGATGATAGAAAGAGCAAGGGGAAAATGTGGGGAGGAGTGCGAGATGATCCACTGGACTAAGGTCACAACAACTTGTCTTGAAGTTTGGCTCGGTCTCGATGCTTTACTAGTTCTCAGCAGCCGGTGCGATACCTTACCCTGTTCTACGCGTCCGCGCCCGTTCAATCTTCAGGGCCTCCTCCACCTCTGACAATTCTTGAGCCCTTCTTGATTAGGTGATTGACAGCTGAGCTTTGACAGACCGAAGATTGGCTTTGGGAGCTTCGTTTGCTCTGGTTGGGCATAGGTTTCCTGAGTGGGTCCCCTTTCAGGTCATCAAGGTAGCTGGAAGGCAGCTGGTGAGCTCCGGCTATGAGACTATTGTATTGAGAATCTTACCTAGCTTTAGATCCATGTATCAGGCTTCGCACGCCAGCCGTCCTCGAGCCCTTCATCTTCTAATTTCGGTGTATCATGTCTGCTCGAGCTGTCTGGTTGAGCAAACGACGCTGGTATTAGCATCCGGGTTGAGGTTTCGTGCATTGATGAACAGCACGGAAGTGATAGGGACAGGCACAGACACCCCGCAGGTGTGGACGTACTTGAATTGGCTTGAGGAACTAGATAGGTAGATATTCAGCCGTTACTCTCAACAAACGCAACTGCATGGGATGACAATATTCGGGAAGCGGGGTGGGGGTCTGCTCAGCATATTTCGCCTGATAGATCTCAATGTCTTGGAACTCGAGGGAGCGGTCAAAAGCGTGAGCTTAGACGGAATAAGGGTTGGGTTTGAATTGACTGAGTAACTCAATAAGAAGTTTAAACAAGCCATATCGTTGTCAATCGCTGGAGTAGGTATCATGAGACCTTCCCGAATCCAAGGCCGTTCAATCCTGGTACATTGTGGTCAGATCGAATAGAATCTAACACAGGTTTGGGTGGTTTACCTTGCTCAAATTAACGACAACCGTTATTGCGTCAACCAGCTGCCACCTTGCCGTATGACCCACAACCCACGATAGTTCAACGAGTTCCTCTCCCTCACTGAAGGAGGAAGACACCATCTTCGCTTCGAAGCCTTCATTCCAGTACGCTTTGAACGGGTCAGCTACATGGTCGGTGTGGATCGGCTTGCTTTGCTTGACAATGAATTTGATCCTTTGGTCCTGTCGTAGGATATGAGAGATCTGTCCAGCTACCCATTCCGCATCCGGATCGCCTTGTGGTCTGAAGCAAATATAACTATTTCCCTGACTACGACCGCCGGAGACACTGTATACGGCGTCAGAGACTGTGAGGGCCCTCACATTGGACAGCACTTCGTAAGGTCGTTGGGGGATCAGCTTGACTATCCTCGACGGCAATCCTGAGCGGGAACCAGCGCCTCGCCCGAAGCCATCGGGATCTGTAAGTTCAGGTGTGGCGGAGGAACCAAAGACATGTCGATACGCTTTATCCAGGAGAGTGATACATTGCCGGAGCAAAGGAGGGCAGTCAGGCCTGAGGAGCCATTGGCGAAAGTTGCTTCCGCGAGCGAAGGCGTGTAGTAGTGTCTTCTCGTATTCGCCTAACGGGAGAATGAGAAAGAAACAGCTATTCCACGACGATTCGACGTACCCAATTTGTGGTTGATCGGCATATCCTGCATCATACCAACCAATCTCTCCCCCCTAAAGCACCAAAAATTGCGAACGTTCCCAAATTGTTCCATGTTGTCTGCAATGTGAAAAGCCATATGATACGTGGTCGCCTGGAACCCGGGAAAATACTCCTGCATACCCAGAACGTGCCTCCGCAGACTGGTCCTGAACTGTTGACGCCGAAGAGGGGTGAGATTCCTTTTCGCCATGTTTATAGCCGCACAAGACAAGTGCATTGACGTAGAGAGAACTCCGGTCGCATCCGCGTCGGCTTGCGAGGGACTAGGCGACCCAGGCTGCCATAAACTCAAGACTACCATGGGCAGATAAATTTCTAGGACGTTTCGCCAATGGACAGCCTTTAGTTTGCCCGCTCTTGGAAATCCGATCTCCGCAGGTGGTCGGTCGATGTGAGAGGGTACAATGGTTTCGCGAACGACCTGCTGCATACGGGACAGCACCTCATAAGAGTCGAAACGCGTCCATTCTAAGGTATTTTTTGGTTGCTCGAGCCTCTGGTGGGATTGTTAGGATTGGTCTGCAGACGCCGAAGATAAACTTACCCAATGAATTAGTTCTCGAATCAATGCTTCCTTTTTGAACGGCCCAGACGGTACGCAGTTGAGATCTGTTGCGACGAACTCCAAGCCCTGAAGCGGTATCCCTGAGAGTTTCGTCTTCAGCGCCGATTCCGTTTGGAACGGCTCGCATAGTACACGGTGAGCCGTCCCGATACCAGTCGCTGCAGAGGCGCTCATTCGCTGCGATAAATTGTCCAACCTCTGCCGTTTCTCTTCGGAGGTGAGATTAAGGAGTTCTCTGAAAGTACCCCCCGTGATGGATGGTGGTTCCCCAGCCCAGGCGGCACTGGGTTGCCCTCGGATACGACAGGAGAAGTGGGGCCAATTGAAATCTGCGGTTGTAACATCATGAAGCCGCTGAAGGAACCGATGAGTGAAGTGAAAGGGCTGGAGATAGGGTACTAACCCAAGCAAGAAGGCCATCGACCATGTCCCTCTTTAAAATATCCCTCTCACGAACTTCAGCTAAACTGGTGATAAGGCTGTAGATTGCTGATGGAAATACCATCAGGTCAATGCAGACATACAGCAGGGTGTGCCAACGTCTGCTCGATAACTTCTGACGCAGTTTTCGTTCCGCCTCAGGGTCCAGGGGGCGAAGGGAAAGGTCGTTGTGAATGAGCTTTATCTGATGCATGGCCGGCTTGTCCAAACTTAAGATTGCTCTTAGCTCACTCAACCTTCCTGACCTCCACAGGCGCTCAGTTTCTGTGAGGGTCTCCCATTCCAGTACCTCCAAGGGGTCTGACTCTTCCTCATCCAAGTGATCGCCGATTCCGCATAGAGGGGGCGGAAGTGTGAAGGGATACCGAAATGCGATGGGGTAGAGTTTCTTTCCGCCGGGTTTGGAAGAATGTTGAGGTTTTTCGAGGTTCGGCGCCTCAACGTGTTCCGGATCGTCCATGATTACAGCCTCGTCCAGAGCGCTTGTGCTACCGTCACTGGCTTTACCGACGTCGATGCCCATGACCTCTCGACAGACCCGTTGACCAAGAACAAGATACATTATGTGCATTGGATCGACAGCCAACTGAAGGCCTGGCTGCCAATATGGTAGTTTCCAGAAAGCAGAATACCGCATGCCGAGTCTTTCGACCCGTTTCTGTTCCTGAGTGGTGGATGCATTGAGCCAGAGCTCTGCATTCTTCCTGTGATAGTCGTTAGGGATGGGGATCCAGGACTCGAAGTCGGAGCGAAGAGCGTGAAACTTGTGCCATACTTGACAAGTAGGACAAAAATTATGAGAGTTGATATCGATGTGTCCGGAAAAGGGACGAGAGCACTTGAGATCCATGCTCACCAAAGCGAGCGCTGCTCGAGAGGTGGTGTTCTCGCCAACGAATTGGACGCCGCGTGTGTATGCAATCTCTAAGTCATCGAGGAGAGGGGCGACATAGTGGCGATGTTGGGCAAGTTTGGCTTGAGGCTCCTGCGGCCCTGCAATGATCCCGGGGACATAAATATAACCAGTGTCGTATCGAATGTGGAGAGGAAGGTTGAGGCAGAAAAGGGCCATCACTCCAGTTTTCGATGTTTTCCCTCCCATCAAATTCTTCTCGACCTTGAAGAAGTCGGCGTATAATGCGAAGAACCACCGGCCTTCATCCCCCCTGTCGGCAACGAAAAGATCCCCATTCGGTCCCCTGAGCTCTTGGAAGTAGGTTCCATGCAATGCCACACCCTCATCCGTAGGTGCGACGGACATCTTGTCGATAGTTTCGCAAAAGTCCTTCCCATACTGTGAAACGCCCGGGAGGGCGAGGAATCGAGCGAACCATACAAGGAATGGGTAATATTCGAAGATTTTGACGGGTCTGCTGTCGACGAGCAGTCGGGCGTCGCACGCTGGAGAATCCGGGCCCGTTGACTGGAGACAACGTTCGGGGTAAACAGGGGTCTCCTTGGGACCATTCGGGTAAATTGGCCTGTGTGTATAACAGCATTGAGGACACACGGCGTACGGGATGGTGTCGATGTCAAGATTGAAGTTGCCCTCGACACTGCGTATGTCGGAATAGATATTGTCGAGGGCTTGGCGCTGTTGATAGTTCGGGCCACCACTGAGAGCCAACAAGGACTCGCCGAATATTTTCATAGCGCTGAGGGTGAAAGAACAGGATCGTTGGCTCACCCTGTTCAATACACGCTGTACAAGGGCGAGGGTATATGCCACCAACGTCGCTGTTTCGCGCGGAGGGGGGCCCGTACGCACTGGGGGAGAGATAAGGCTATGGCTCTAGACATTGGATGCAACCACGAACCTTTTACAAGGCTCAGCGGCCGTCTATCCGGGTAATCCTCACGCATCTTCCTAACCATCCTCTCAACTGCCGAAACCAGGTCCCGCACTTCGTCAACGACTTTTCTTGTCTCGGCTCCTTTTGTCCCTTCAACACTCCCCAGGCGTTCAAACGTAGACTCCACGAGTTCTTCACCACTACGAAGAACGCCCTCTATCGCATCTTCGGTGAGATCATGAGAATCTTGTAATCCCGAGAGTACGGACTGCAGCTGGTCTATATCGGATTGGAAGCTGCCGATGGTTTGTTTCGCTCGCCGAGAGTCCCGAGTACCGAAAGGATGGAAGTATCCACCGCTATCAGGCTGTAAAGTAGAGCAGTGGGCCTGTAAGGACACGTTAGGAGGGGGCACTTTTGCTCAGAATCGACGTGCTCACCATCCGTTCGGCAGGCAGAGGAGGACTGGTAAGGGAAGACCCCTCCTCCACAAGTACACGAGCCATGGATATATCCTCCACAATATCCATTTCATCCGAGGAAGCTGTAACCTGATTTGTCGAAGGAAACACTTCAAGGCGCCGCTTGCGAGAAAGGGGGGTAACGGTGCGCCCTGTACGATGCTCAGGCAGACCCACCACATGGTTAACGTGCTCAGCAAGGAGTTCGTCCAAGGCCTCTCTACGATCTCTTCTCTTGTTCATCGTGAAGGAGTGGAGGAGGGAACGGTCGTAGAACTTGGATGAAAATCAGCAACGAAACATGTCACTCAAAGATACTATATGTAGCCTCACCAGCAACCTAGCACGATTCGTACGACCCTACTATTCGTTATCAGAGAGGCAATCATTCCAAAAGGGCGAAGGCTTGACGACAACGAGTCGTATACGGAGAAGAGACAGTGGGGAGAAATTCACTAGGAGTCACGTGGCAGCGTCGGCGACTCAGAGCCGATGATTCGATCAGACACTGTCCCTCCGCGAGCATTCTTCTGCATCCTGCATGTAGCTCCAACATTTGGCGCGGCATGGTGCTTGGTACACGACTGTCTCCAGGCACTCTCGCACTCTCTCGCGGATGTAAAAGCTTGATGAAGACCGGTTATCGAACGATGAACCGCTACGCACACTCGAGACCAGGGTTGTATTTGTATTCGAATCAATTCACAACTCCCAGGAATATTGACCAAACATTCATCGCCCACCCAGACCCTCTTGTCTTACACTTTAGAGCAATTATCTACCCAAAATGCCCACGCAGAAATCTCCCTACTGGCCAATATATCTGCCTAGCGATCTTTCCAGAGTTTTTTCAACTCAACGGAGACCCATCTCACGCCAGCGTACCCAAGCCCTGCCAACTTTGACTCGTCAGAACCATGTTCATCGACATCTGCAACCTGCTCGCCCTATCGGCATTCTACGCTGTATACCCGGATGTCCGTATCCTCGCCGTCCTTGCAACCTACATGCTGGCATTCAGTCTCAACACCTGGGATGCCCCCGAACTCCGTGAGTCTACATGAGCAATCCGTGATTCTCGTTAGGTTACTCACCCATCGACTTGCAGAACCTTCCTCTGTTATTGCTAATGGCCTGTTTCGCCATGAGAATGAACAGGTTCAGACGATCCGAGGTAGGCGTCCACCTAATTTCTGACTCTTACTGAGAACTCATGAGCGCTTCAGCACCGTCCGGCCTCCCTATCGACGTACCATTGCCACTCCCCTTGGAAGTTTCGGAGCCTTGCAAGAGGAATGGTTCCGTCAGAAAGTTCCCACCACACCTCACACGAGGAAGGCGGCCAAAGGGACCGCGACCTTACACTGGCCCGCGAATGCCTACGAGAAGTCTCGCGTATTTGGATCCAAATCATGACTAGCACGGATCTTAGAATATCTAGAATTGTAGAGATGATGTAGGTAGCCTCGCTGAATGCAATCCCTGTCGATTCAAAACGGCGCTGACATTTTCACTGAAGCATGATTCATACTTGAGGCTTGCGGCAGGTCCAGATCAGAACCATTCTTAATCACTGTTGACATGGCTAGCAACAGGGAAACACCACCCGATGATCTATTCCGGGTGATAGACCTTTACCCAGGACTTTTTCATGTATCAGGGCCCTGCACACGGATGACATACATCGACTATCTTTTTAATCTGGTAAGTGACCCATTGGGATTCATTAGTTCCTGCTTTTCCTTTCGACCCCATGCATGTTCAGCTTCAACGTTTAACTTCGCCGTTAGATATAGATCTAGAGTTTTTTTTGCAGCCATGACGTCCTCATACAGCTCCCGCTTCCAGCAACACCACCTCCAGTAGCTCCTGCTCTTTTCCTAATCAGACCCGCTCCTCATGCCTCCCCCGTCTCTGTCCTTGTGGTCGTGAGTGGTCCTTTGCCATTTGGAATTTGCGTTTTCTGGCCCCTGAACTTTTTTATCATGACAGTCATGGTTCGACCTTTCCCGCAGAGTTATTCGAGAAAATATTTGGTAACCTGGGTCGAAAGGAACTTCGTATCCTTCTCGCTGTCAGCGTTCAGTGCTTCCATATCTGCGTCCGGCTCCTGTACCGGCGGGTCGAATGGCCAACCTACATCGAGTTATTCAAGCGCTATCCGTTTTTTGTAGAGTGCACCATGCGCGGCTTTCGTTATGCGGAAGTCGTTCGGACATTGGTTCTTGGAGAGCACACAACCCAAAGTAACCCAGATGCCACGGATTGGAAGCTTACCGAAGTGTGTTACGCAATCTCCCAGTTCAAGGGACTACGTTCATTGTCGCTCGAGTGCACCACCATCCCAGCTTATACCTTCCCCAAAATCCTCGCGACCTTGCCTCGTCTCAAGCACTTCTACCATTGCAACAAGGAAAATGGATCACGTCCTTACTCATTCACCCCTTATCGTTTCTCTCCCTGGATATACCACCTTCCCCAGAACATTCCGAACTTGACCAACATCGAGTTTCACCGGATCGCCGTAGACGATCGCTTTGGATATAGCGACGAAGGCGTTGTCTGCCTGGCTGCACTCTTCAGCTTACCGAGCCTTACTACCATACGAACGGACATCACCTCCTGGGCTAGGCTCACTCGGGCAAGGCGGCGCGCCAGACTGAACCCATCAAACTCACTCCACACGATTTCCATCTCACAGGAGGACTATGACCTACCTATGAGCTCCCTAGAGATTGCTCACTTGCTTGAAGTCGTGCAAGCCTGTGCAAGCTCCCTGGAGATTCTTCACGTCTTTCTCTCATACCCGGTCGATACTTCCAGGCTTGCGGATCAATCCCAGACACTCGATCTCGTTCGACTGAGGGAGTTTGTTGGGCCCGAAGAGTTCCTTGAGTTCCTCATGTTCACCGAGAAAGTGGAGGTGATATGGGTTCCTTCACCACGTCGCCTCTTCGGCGTCAGTCCCTTCGAAACTGGGGGCCTCTGCTGTCCGAACCTTCGCTTGCTTAGCGTTGGGTCCTGGGATGCTGGAGTATATTCTTTCCATTCTTTGCTAGCGCAGCTTCCCAACCTCGAGGAACTCTCCCTCACCCCATTGCATTCGCTAGAAAAGGTACGTTGGCGACTCAATAGTCTCATAGCTTTCGGATACTCATCTGCTGCTCGTTCTTTACTAGGAAGGTCTTCTTGCCATGGCTGGATCTCTGCTACTGTGCGGTAGATTATATGCCATATCAATCCTGTGCCCTCCCGGAAAGGTCCCCGCCTGGGAATGTGGTGACGTCTTGGAAGCATGGTCTTCTCATTTACCAAGCCTCCAGTTTGTTCGTTTCCAGTCGGATTACTTCTTGCACCGCCATAACGTTACGGGGAGCGACTGGCGTCTATCGTTGTGGATCATGATGGATGTCCTCTTCCCTCCGCGTGCTTGCGCACCAGGTGTAGATCGGATTTACTGGCAGAACTGGGTCGGTGTCTCCCTCCAACAATACATTGATGGATGGTGGAGTCTTCCGTCCCTTGAATATCCGTCCCTCGAAGACGTAGCTGTATAGATAAGGATTGCTCAAGGGCGCGGTTGAGTAGGGACTTGCTGTCTCATCGCCGGGGTCGGGGTCAAGTAGGCATCCAACTCGAGCTCGTTGGACGTTGTGGCCCCAGTTCACAGTTCTGGGATGTTGTTTAGCACGAATAAAAACATATTGTTGAGCAAACCACTCATGACCACTCGTGAGGCGATTTTCAATTTGGGCCGATTTCCTGGAGCTTTGCATACAGCAACGAAGGAACAAAGCATATCTGAGTCAGAGCACGAGATGAGTACCTGAGCGTCAAGTGCCAACCAGTGAATGCAGCGGGGTCCGATGCTTGAGTATGTCTTGTATATTATTATGTTACATTCGGGGCCTGGCACCGAAGTACGGGCGTCCGCGACTGAAGTGGCTCCCTCTCGATTCCGTACAAGGATTTGAAGTGCTCACTTGCAGTGTCGCATTGATACAAGCTGCGATCAGGATGAATTGACATCACAGTCCATCTATTGTACAATTTCCAAGAACCCTGGTTTTGCCCTTCTACTTAGCTTCTCAAGAAAGCAACCGTGTCCTGCCACACCTTTCCCGTAACTGTGTCGGTCCATCTCGTCATGTTTACGCGCCGTCTGCCCCTGGCCCCGTACAAAGAGCTGCACGCCTCCCAATTCTGTCAGCTACGTCGTCGAACTTGACCATAGCACTCTGTTCATCGATTCGCCTGTATCTGAGATCACTGGAGATGTCTTCCAATGCACGCTTCAGGACTCTGAGGGAAGTTCGGGTGGTATAAGTCGACGTGAGGGGGAGGTTGTGGCGCGCCGGGAGTTCCGGTGATGTTCTGAGTTTGCCAAATGCTCCGGTAGGGAGGTATAGGCACGGTGTTTTTAGGTTCACTAGTGGACGCACTGATGTTTGCGCTTGTTTCGGGAGCAAATGCTTTCAAATGTGCTGCGGGTAGACGGGGAGGATCCGTGCCCAATGAAGCCTCTGGTGGCGGCGTTGGTGAGGTCTCGATGAGATCGGGCAAGGCGAATTCGGCAGCTAGGGGTTGCGGTGAGGTACTGATACTCGTCATCACATCGGGTAGGCCGTGTATCATAGCTGTGTGATAACGTTACAGCGACATATAGGTAGAAGTGCTTGCAAAGACACACCTGGCAGACCAACCCAGCTTTGCCTGTCGCGACATAGTGTTGACCGTTTGTGATGCGTGAAGATCCTAAGTCCTGTACCTCCGAGACAAGTTAGAATGGCATAGATCACTGAGCTCAAATCACCTCACATTGGCGTGAGCTGGCTTGTGGGTCCCACGTTTTCCCCTCCCGTTGGTCTTGTTCAGAACTACTTCAACCTGGTCATAGAAATCAGTTAGTGATCAACGGGCCCAGCTTGTGACGGCAAATAGGCAGCCACACCTTGACTTTTTTAGCGGCTGGTACATCAGAAGCCGAACTCGAGGGTACTCCTCCATCGTCAGTGACCGCACGCCTTCGCTTTCCGTGTCCTGTCCCACTCCCGTTGATGCTCATCACAATGAACCGAGGTTCGTCGTCAGAGTCTAGTTCGTCTCTTTCCTCGGTCTCTCTTTCTTCGGCTTCCCCCACACGGTATCCCATTTCTTTTCGGCTATGTGTCGCCTTTCTCCCCTTGTTTGCCACGTACTCCTTCATCAACTCTTCCCAAAGAACCTCATCTAGGCCCATCTTCTCCATGATAGACTCTTTTCGGAACTCGTCAAGCCTGCTACATTTCCTTTCGCGAGTTCTGCTGCACTCTCCACAGACAAGTTTGCGGCCTTGAACCTTGCTGGTACATGGTAAGTCGCGAGTGCTGCAGCGTTCACACCTCTACAGACCATGGATGATGAGGACGGAGGAACTAAAGGATCAACGAATAGGACATTACTTTTTTCTTATTCCTCTGCTTCCACTTAGATGCATCGAGTCCTGCATGGGGTTATTGAATAGGCGAGAGAACAGCTGTTTGCGAGCCAGTTTGTCGCGACAAGATCGTTTGGGTCCCATTCGTCCTCGTCCTCGGTTTCGCCTTTGGTATCATGCTTAACCTCAGACTCGTCCCCCATTTCAAGAAAAGCCCAAAGCTCTCCCGCCCCTTCTACCGATTTTCGTACCGCGCTGGACATGCATTCGTCCGTTTCTTTCTGCCTTTCTTCCCTGCTCGCCTTTGCTTTGCCGCCACCAGTGTTTGGTACGACTTCGTCCACTGCATTTGGGTTGATACGCCTTGAGTTTCGTGTCGCGTACTCCATCTTTTTTGAATTGATGATTGTAGAAGTGTGGATGGGTTGCGCGTGTTACGCGTTCGATTGCTTGTTTCGGAGGGTTCATGAGAATCTTGGTGATCCGTAGTCACCTCAGGTTGGGATTCCATCGAACAAGAGGACTGGGAGATTGAAGGCATGAGTAGACCCAGAGCACACGTTTCAAATTAAGTCAAATTAAGACAGGGAGAAGTTTAGGCTGCGGATTGTCGAACATGTCTGTCCGAAGCGCGGGCTTGTAGTTGATTGGGTCTCGGGTGGAAGATATTGGATGGCCAGGACGTACGTAGCTCTGTATCTGTGAAGATCTATCATATTAGTCTGGCACCCAGGGAGGGGGTACCGTCGTGCTCGGCTAATTTCAGACTCCGCCCACGAGCGCCCAATGCAGCGCAGCCGCTCAGTCAGTGTCCGACTTGATCAACTCACTGGTCGTTCCCCTCATTATTCAGAGTCAGCGTGTAGTACTTGAATGCCTTGAAAAAAAGCTACAAAAACCCGTAAGTATGACAAGAGGACTCAGATAACTGGCTCCCCAATAAACTTGAATGTATCGAGTCTCGACATCGGGTTTTCTTTCTGTCTATCTGGTTTTTAGTTGAAAATATTGTCATCAATGACTTCAGCATAGATAAGATATGGAAACGCAAAGTTATCTGAAGGATTGGACGTTTTCGTGCTTTCGAGTTGGGTGGAGAGTTCATTGATAAGATGTACCCTATCTTATCAATATCGTCACTGAGCGCTGCAGCGAGCACCTGAGCGCGGAGTTTTAAATTAGCCGAGCACGACGATAAGATAATCTCTTCCGATGTTAGGAGGATAAGGTAATGGTAGGATCTTTGAAGTATTGTGTTTTGTCCCGTGAACAGACGACTGTGCTTAATCCTAGTTTGTGGGTCTTGCCGGAGGCCTGGCCTGGGTGGGAACAAATTTTTTTCTCGTGATACACATGTGATATGACGCGTACCAAACGCGTGCAGTGTATCTGCTTCGAGTTCCAGTCAGGTCTGAGCGCTCGGGAATTGCCTGTGTCCGAATTCGTTTCGATATGGCTGTGGTTCCCAGCGCTGAAGGGAGTAGGTGGGTGGGTCACGAAAATTTCCAACGTTTGGAGAGAGAATGAGATATTGGAGATGAGCGCAAGAGAGAAGAAGTGTTGACGCGCCGTTTGGACGCTGAGGCGCTAACGGCGAACGTGCGCTCATCTCTCATGATTATCTTATCCTCTGATAAGAGGCTCGTGCCTCGCCTCTTATCTCGGAGTACCCCCCTCCCTGGGCACCAGGCTGTAATACGACAGAACGACTTATCTTCTGTGTTAGTATTACAGACGGCTAGCCAGGCTATTGCCAGACTCAGTTATACTCATGATCACTGCTCCCTCCATCACTGTCACTCAGACTTGCTCACTCCATGTTCGATAATCTTTACCCACTAGTATGTATTATTTTTGCTCTAGAGTATCTTCTACGAACCGCTTGGTATAGTAAAATCTAATGGACAGCGTGCTTGGACCTCTGATCGGATACATAACCCAGAAATTCAGAAGGAGAATCATCGTTTTCAATGTCGAAAACCATTTCCCCGACTCCGTGCGCGCGATAAGAAGGCGCTAGGAAGAGGGTGGTAGAGTGTGTGGGGCAGGTTTCGATACCACTCTCGGATCCGCAACCCTCTCCAACCGTTTCGCTCCCTTTCCCACAAACACATTCCTCTCTCTCGAACGCGTCCCATCAACCCATTTGAAGAGCTCGCAAAAAGCCTCGTGGCGAAAGCTTGCGCCATAACCTTCTTCACGAGGTGACCGCTACCAATGTCCTTGTCGTCTTCTTCGTCGGACATCCCGCATGGGCCAAGGTCCGATACTGCGCGAAGGACAAACGACCAGAAGGCTTCCTTGAATATCTTCATTCGAGGTACATCTGTCGAACATCACTGTCGCTATCTGAAGGCGGCGTTTGTGTTTCTGTAGGGAGTACCTCAGCGGTGGGTAACTGGGTAGGATAAAACTCTCACCATTACCAGGTCCCCCTCCGAGCAGAGCCCCAATTGTTCCGCGCATAGACTTCGCTGCCAGCCAGTTCTCTGCGGATACGAAGTAAAATGCGATAAAGACGATCCGAGAATAATGCATGCCAATCAATCGTACGAGACCCAAATCGCCCCGGATATGAACATTCTATGGCTTGAGCCCGTGACACCAACACGACAACGAGGGCGCGATTCCAAGCAGAATCCCTCCACTGCCGCAACGATGCCCCGGAGATATCCAATCCTGCACTACCAGACCCAGGGCCGTGCGCGATAGGATCCTGGTTGAAGAGGTGTAGGCGCTCCGTTGAGACACGAGGTATCGACGTTGCTTCCGAGCTCTTAGATACGCCCAATGCTTTGTAGAGAAGGCGCCGAGCCAATTCCTGATCGTGACCACAGTCAATGAGATGCTGGCCGGGTACATATAGGTCACTCACTTTGTGCTCTCGATACGAGGGGTGCATGGGGTGTCTGATGAGTTGCAGACACTATCTTTATTTTTATAGCGCGAACCCAGTTTCCCAGGTTAGCTTGGCTGGGAGCGTTCATGTTGAATACTGGACCAAATCGACTTGTGAGACCGGCTTGGAGCATTCCATGCTACCAATGACACGGATGGAGTTTTAGCTTGAAACTCGGGACAGGGTCACCATTACGTGGATATTCGATAGGGAATTCGTCAACGGACCCCGTCAATGAACATTTAGATCTGCGATGCAGATGAATGTACAGACCATTGCACAGGGAAGACTAATTGGTCGTCTTCAACTGAACTTGCTTGTGCGCTGACGCGCTTTCCTAGGAGGCGTTGATGAACTTGCTCAGACCGCACGTCTTGTTGTCTATCCATAAGTACAATGATCTACCCGGAGAGTTCATCCTGATCGATCAGCCCGAAAAATCCTTCCTCACAAAACACTCGATAGTCTGGCGAAATGATAATGAACGTCAGCAACCGCTTTAGAGGTGAAAGATGATTCATTCACTTGCCAGACACTGTAAAACCTCTATGTGCTGCACGCACGCGCAGAAATTCGGCCCATTCGCTTTCAGGGTGGATGCCCCGAAGCGGAAACCTCCAAGAAGGAGATACGGGCGTCGATAAGCGCTGTCGTAGAAATCTTCACCCTCGCTGAGGTCTTCCGTTTCAGGCCGGGACGTTTCAAAGACATCCCAAGATCGTCGCCACTCTTGCCGGTCTGAGATATGAGGTACGATGTGGAATCTGAGCTGTAGAAGTCGCCCGTCATATCGAGTGATTCTTCATCTTCGTCTTCCCAGCCATCGTGAGGTGCTTGACGTCGGCATCTTCGGCTATAACGCAAGCAGGTCAGCGTTGGTGAGTCTGAAGTACAAGAAGGGGTCGATCAACAGTTTACCTAGTACTTGCTGGTGGCCACTAAGATCGTTACATCCTCGATTGGAGAAACGACGCGTAAGGACGAAAAGTAGAAGCAGAAGTATGAACCCTTGGCCAGAGGAACAACGCGTGACGACGAAGGTAAGATAGCGAGGGAGGTGTAATCAGAGCATTGACAAGGTGATGACCATGATTGAGATTGATTTAGGGTCCAAGCGCAATCATGAGCGTTGAGGACCTATAAAGAATCTGGTCCGATGTATACCAGTTTGACGGTATGCTCCCCGCAAACGTTTCAACCTGGAAA
>JAQOTA010000005.1:0-35250 GCA_029532415.1 Marasmius tenuissimus
TTTTCACTGTATCTCTACTTTGGGGAATTGACTGGCTCAAGCCGGCTGAGCTGGCTTTTGAGCCGGCTCCAAGCCAAGCCGGACAACCGGCTCCAATGGAGCCATTTTTGGCACTGGCTTGGCTTGGCTTGGCTTTAAGCCGGCTCAGCCGTGGCTCCAGCCGAGCCGTAGGTAACACTAGACACCACCGACTATTGGCCTGTTTTAGGCCAGCCTGGCTTTAAGATCTTGGATGATCGGATGCTGTTCTTACTTCCCGAGTGGATGAAGAATAATCTTGTTTTCTGTGTTGAGATCAATGGCGATAATATATCTGAGCACGTCATGGACGTCATCAGATAGAACCTTCACCATCACTATGGAATAGAACTTCAGGAAGGAGAGCCTGAGGGCTGTGATAGAAGGGGATGGGTACAGATGTGGGGAGACAACCCTAAAGGCGCAGCTCCTCGTTGCTATAGTATACTGCGGCCATCTCTTCCGACAACTGGTGGACCTCCAAGAATGTCATCACGAGGGCAACAAAAAATATGAGTGCAATTGGATGGTTGCACCCAGTTCTCTTTATTGGTATGTCGATCTCCTCCTATGTTCCGTACAGTAATAACATGTTGTGCCAGGACTTCCATACGGCCCCTTGCTATTCTGCGGCCACCCCTGTGTTGGTCCAAAGCTAATGATGAAAGCAAACCTACAATGCCATTTTTTACCTGGTGACAATGACGACAATGACCAGCCCACTCAGTTGGACTGTCTCCGTGAGTGTCCGGTTGAGAAGGATCCATGATTGCTGGTCCACTTCAGGTATCCCCCTATAGAGTCTACAGCAGAGGCACCTGTCGATTCTGTCTCGCTGCTGGCTCGGTCTTCGGGAGAACCGTCCAACTCCTCTTTGCCCACCGCCATGGGTATTGCGACGACATTCTCTGCCCCATCTCCTACTCCGACCCCATTGCACCGCACATTCAATGACAAGGCAAACCTATCCGACAATGATGACAAGGCCATTGAAGCTGGTATCTTCGCTACCGATCGTTCCATTACACCAGCTCAACTTGCCATGAGGACGATAATGAGGAAGAAATGATTCGAGCTGCAATACAGGCATCTCTCATTACTCACAGGGTAGATGTCCATAGCAGTTTGTTTTCCTTGCTCCATCAATGCTGACTGGCAGGGTCTATAGAATGAACAGTCTCTACATGAGGGTCAAACTAGTGCCAGTGCAGGACCAAGCAGTGTTGCGGGTGGTAATCATAGTAGTTCAAGGGTGGTGAGCGGTGATACAAGAACTGTTCTGGGTGTGCGGAGCAGGTCGCCAGAGGTTGTGCTGCCATCCCTCCAGCCTCTGCAATTCGTTCTGATACTTTTTTACTTGTAGGATTTCACTCGTAATTCGTTCCAGCCAAGGCCAGCATGTTGCAGACTTGATGTTTCCAACCTTCCTCCGGGATACAGCATGCCTACTGACTCACAGGAGTTGTCGTCAGTTATTGGGAGACTAGTACGGGCACAGCGTAATGTGGGGGACATGATTTCTGTGGTTGCCCTTTCCGACAAGATCACTACAGACAATGCTGCTAATGCCCTCATTGCTGCAATCATTGCTCGTGCTTCACACTTGCCAGCTCCACAAACACCCAACATCCGTATTTAGTTCCCTACAGGGGACAATTGGGCGCTAACTCCACTTCAGATATCCCTGTGCGTGATGATTTTTTTTGCTTGACTGTACGCTGAGAACCCTTGTCTTCAAGGCCCATCACGCTTGGCATTTCTGTTCCTCGGGTTCTTCTCAGCATGACAGTTGAGAAGATGATGTGGCATTCTGATATCTGGCAACAGCACTGCGAAGGTTTCTATGTATTGAAAACTTCCCACATTGAATTGCCTTCTCTTGTTGCAAATTTCCATGGGTTTGGTGTCATTTGCGCGCTTGCACTGTTTCATCTTGAAGTCATACCTGCAGAGATTTGCCCTGCCATGTTTGAGGCCATCCTGCACAATGTGGTCTCTGTCGATGACGAGGGATGGTTGGGCCAGTTTTTGACTGGCCTTACAGTTTCTGGTTTGTGAGCGTGGCCCACGGGGATCGAGGAGATGGATTCTTTGCCCATGATGTCTCAGCTACTTGCTGAGCTTGATATGCAGGTGCATCCATGGTGACATTTTATGTTTCATACGGCTCACAGCCTCATACGCATGCCAGCTCAATCTACCAGAATACTGTACCCTCAAAATGAGGAAGAATGTTCGACTGCAGCTTGTTGCGAAACTCGTGCTTGGAGTCGGCTCTCTTCAGGGGTCCTACAAGGATCATTATGCTGTAAAAGCATTTGTGAATGGCTTTGACCAGCGCCTTTCCCTGCGCTACGGGACTACCCTGTTGAACATGCGTGTACATTCACTTTTCAGCCTTGGACTATATTGTCTGAACCTCCTACTGAGTAGCTATTAGACCTCAATTCAAAGCAGTTGCTGCTTTCCTTGCACGCTCAGTTTCCACAAAGCGGAGAGTCTGTCAAGCCTTACCTTGACTGGATTCACAGTGGAGTTGCTATTATGTGCGAGAATGAGGAGCGCTTCAAGTCCAACTTCTTCCGATATCTCAGTGGTGCTGGGCACATTGATAATTGCACATTGAATAGGCAGATCTCTGAAGATGAGGTGAAGGAGAAGAAAGCTGATACAGGCCTCAGAGTGAGGCTCTTTCTCCGATACATGACTGGAAAAGAGCGTCTTCTGTGGCAATCCAAGAGAATTCAGATATGTGCACAGGTTGATGATGCCCTTTGGGTTCTGCGATTAATGTGATTCCTCCAGATGGCTTTCCAAGCGGTCGCAACAACAGAGAGTCAAAAGAACTCACAGGTTCGTCCCATGTATACGTTCAAGTCCGATGTGATGTTGACAGATTACCCCTGGGCTCTAGATGAAAACACCGCCTCCTATTGAGGTTCATACCTGCTATAGCCAGGCCATAATCCCTCTGCACGAGTACTTGTTAGAGTTGCTTGTTGGACTGGAAGAGGATGCAACATGGTTTGAAGTTTACCTGCATTCCACATTTGTTGATAATTCGTTCAATACTGTATAGTGTTCGCTACACGGATTTGTACAACATTCTGAGTATTGTAACTCACGAAATAGAATATAAATAACATAGAATAGGCCACGTAAATAACATAGAATATCTACAACAAATTAGACAATTGCTGCACTCAGACTTTCATGTCCTTCAACTTCCATCCGAGCAACTCCATCCAACTTGAAGGGGGAACAGCAACCCACAGCTTGAAAGAAAGTAAGTAATGTTTCCAGTACATGCGGTATAGCTCTCCAAATGTGAGGTGTACCCGCCCTCTAACGAGCTTTGAAGACAATCCAGAATCAAGGAGGTGTTTGCAAGCTCTGTCTTCTTGTTGAGGAACGTCCCTTGGTTAATCCCAACCCAGGCATAAACATCCTGCAGGCATACATTGACAAGATCATCACAAAGCACGAAATCCTGCACTTTGCGAGTATCCAGAGCCAAACCCAAAGCCGAGGAAACTGTCCTGAATATGAGAAATTGGTGGTAGCTTCGATATGCAGGTGCTGTGTTTGGCCCTAGTGAGCGCAGCGCTGAGATCTCCGCATTCTCATCCTGGAACTGTTCAGATAGGTACTGGATGACATCAACCTCCTGTGATGCCGGCGATTCCGGTTTGACGTCTGATTCCGGGCCAGGAAGGTGAGGTAGAATCCGTGGCATTGAGTAGGAGTTGGGGCTGCAGGGTGGTTGTTGCAATAATGAAAGAGGTTTCTTAGTCCTCCAATGTACTCCTCAAGCCAAGGGGTATAGCAGTTTCTGCTGTTATGTTGATCAGCATTGAGATCAATTTAGGATTGAAATAATGTCACGCACACGAATGTTGACAATTTGCTGGATCTTCCATAGATATTGCGCCAGCCGAATCTGGCTCATTATTCATTGCGGCGGCATCTATTGGTGTGCTGATTCCAAGGTGGCCATCATCAGGCCTGTTCTCATCGTCCTCTTGTATATTGCGATACGTTCAGCATGCCACACACAAATCAACAAGAAAACTTTTTGCACCAAGTGGAGGTAGTGACTGACCTGTTCCAACACCCAGCTCGGCATCTGTCTCTACATAATGGTCTACTTGCATTGACGAGGCCATTGGGCAATCAAGAGGGTTGCCTGTTGATACTGAAAAGGCTGGTGGTGGTGTATCACTATCGGACAGCTCTGTTAGAGGACTGCTTCGGCCATCTTGTGCTACTTGATTATCAGGCCACTTGTTGTCATTGTCTTGAATGTGTCCTATCTCATTGCCAGTCAATAGCCGCAAGAATATTTTGCATCGGGAGGTAAACAAACCGCAAGTACCCGCACGTATACTAGTAGCAGTTCCACGTCCTCTCCCTCATCCTCTGCAGTTTATCTGCCCACAACCTCTACATCCCTGTTGGGGGAATGTGTGATGTGAACTAGGTCTTGAACGATGGCGAAGATTATAGATTGGCTTGAGTCTTGCTAAGCTTTGAAGAAGAGCCATAAAATACTGTGAATGCCAAATGCGGGAAAGATGATTGGTATTATGTAAGCATAAGATGTTGCACTTAGCCCTGTGCTGCCTTTAAAGGGGTACCTCTGGGTCTCTGCAAAACAACTCTAGAAGTATATTGTGTCTATCTGATGCTCTATATAGATTGCCTTACCATCAGTTGGGCTAAAGCAAGAGCCTGGTCCCATATGGATGCCCGGGAGTGCATATTATGGCTGTAAAGCTCCTGGATCTGAGATAGACCCTCCTCAAAGATTTCCAGTTGCTGTTCTGAGTCGAAGGGGCAGTCAAAGTCAGGGATCTCTACAAGGCTGAGATGAGGTGGTCTGTGTGATTCCCAGCGGGAGATATCTTCATAGGAATCTGGATTGTGCTGATTGAAGTGTTGAAGAAGGGTGGGGTTGGAGAGCTCTTCCCAATCCACCCTGAAGGTATCGATGTCTTCAATTTCGTCTTTGATATGCTCCAGATGTCCATCTACATCATCGTAGGTGGGGGCCCACAAAGTCCCTCCTGTAACGTGCCAAAAAAGAAGATGTCACGTGGCGAACGATCACAATGATTTTGCAACTGGAGAGAATGAGAGTTCCATGCACCGGCCCAATCCATGGCATCTTTGTCAATTGCTACATGAAAAAGACAGTGTAACAGCCAGATGTGGGCATTGTTGTCATGTGAAAGACCGTGGTGGGTTTCCAGATCATGGAAAAGTTGTACCATTTGATCCCAAAACCCATAGTCACATCCCTCCAGAGGCGCTCAATTCATATATTATGAACACTTCTGAATCAGGAATTGAGTATACATCGAGTGGCATAGCAGCCATGCAAGCATACCTTCCACAGATGTAAGAGCCTCTCTCAATGCCAAAGCATTCCTCCATATATTGTGCAACACCCAGATTCTCCACTCCATGATCTCCTCAGACCCTGCTAGGGATACCATGCTCTTCAATATCATCCAAAAAGAGATCAAGAACTGTTTGTGCCCAGTTATTGTTGTTGACCTGAATTGCCAAAACCATCTGGGAGGATCCATCGACAAACGCATGGATGACAAAACACCATCGTATAAGGCCTGCATAGAACAACATGAGCTTGTAGCTGGTGTCAATATACTCGCTGCTCAGTGCTCACTGTGTTGTCCATCATGATGCCACAATGAGTTCGGTCCTGGTACATAGTAACGTCTGCGCTCCACGGGCCTAGAAATAAGTCTGGGAGCAGCACCCGTTACATGCTCGTACGAATCTCTGACCCGATGTCGGGAGACACGATGACCCAGATGAAGAAGATGGCCATTTAGCATTCTACATCCGAACGAGGGGAATATCTGGAGGACTTGTCCAATAATAGCATCAAGATCGTCATTTGAGAGTGCCAACACAGGCCCTGTTGATGATTTATAGAAGTGCAGCAGCTCTCCCGTTTCAGGATCCTCATATTGGACATACACTGGAGGACACGGATCTGCCAGTCCATATTCCAAGCACGCCGTCTCAATGTCCGAGCACTGCAGTCAAACACCAGTGCAAGGTGGGTAAACCCACGATATTGCATGCTTGCTTGTAGGATTGCAGGATCAACATCAATGCGAGGTCGCCCAGGGTTTGCAGACAATTCTGAGTGCGTAAGTTGAAGAGGTTCCTGTTGCATGACATCTTCTGAAGCTGATATTGCTTCCTCCAAAGCTGACAGCATGGTTTCCACGCTCAAAAGTAGGGTCTGCTGCTCATCTTCACCAAACGGATTCCGCCTCTGTGGATATCTATATCAGAGGAAAATTCCAAGCAAAGAGTACGTGACACACCTGTTCTACAGTCGCAAAAAAACGAGCCGTCTCATCCCTCTGTCTTCTCACTTGAGCGGCGTCGCCCAACTGCACGCACAATGTATGTGTAACTCGATTTCTGAGCTCTTGGTATGCCCTACATACCGTTACCTCCTGGAGTTGAGTGGTATCAAGGGTCTGGTGAGAATGAGGAGGGGGCTGAGCAACAGCTAAAAGAGGGCCAAGGGCAAGTACTCCCAGAACAAGCCAGCATAGATACATAAGATCAAAATGAATAGATATTATGTAAGTACCCGTAGTGACAGAAGAAAATCTGTTCAATGTTTGCTGTCCAGTGGATAGAACCGCATGTATTTACATCCTCCATGTTCCTGTATTAACACATTGAACCCCAACTCTTCTTGTTCCCCTATACTCAGTCCATCTGAAGAGGTAACATAGTTGTACAGATCCACAGACCCATTTTGAATGTCGTGACATCCAAAGCATCAGAGAAAAGTCACCATACCCTTGTTGAGTGTAGTCACAATCCCGCCCATTTCCTCCACTGTCGGTGATGCAAGCACTCCTGCATACACAAGGTTGACGGTAAGAAGATAAGCACTAAGTTTGCCAAACGAGGGAAACATCTTCTTCTTGTCAGCATTTTTACCCAACCACATGAATTCAAAAACTCCCCGGAAGGTCAGTCTCTCCCCCTCGAATAGATACCGATGAAGATGTTGTGCCCCTTCCCAAAGACCGGAAGTGTTCAATGGTGTGCGACCTGCCGTCGTCCCGTATGCCCTCTTGTTACACCAAAAGTCATCGTCTCTATTGACTGCCGCTTGGAACTCGAGCCACTCGAACAGACTTTCAAAGAAGAATGTATGATCAAGAGTGCGCAGAGCCTCTGTGTCATAAAAGCATGCCCAAAACATTGATGCACTGAAGATTCCGCCAACAGTGCAGATGTTGTAGGGGTCGTACAGTCCCCAGGAGATAAGATGTGCAATCGAGAGGGAGCTTTTTCTCTAGCTACGAGGTGGTAGTTGAGTCGGTCTAAAGCCTTCTGGACGTTAGGCAGAAAGCACGGGCGTTGAGCGGGGTCATAATTAATTAGCGGTATGGAGTTTCGGAGGAACGTCACAAATTCTATAGCGCCTTTAAGAGTCAGGCCAGACATGCCCAGACATGCGGAATGTGGAATGGTCAATGGGATGGAAGATGTAGAAGCAGGGAGCTGAGTGGACATGGATGGTTCCTGAACAACGGTGGGCCCAGAAGGGCTCATGGGACCATTAATGACTGGCATCAGCAGACTCAGAGCAGGCAGTGGAAGGGAGGGGGAAGTTGGCGATATAGGCTGAGAGGTTGACCCCTCAGTAGGCAGCATGAGCTCTCGCCTCATCTGATCAAGCTTTTGCCAGGACAATTTGCACTCTGGTGATATAGCGAGTGAGTGACTGTGTAGCTGCTGTGCAAAGCTGGCCATTGTTGGGCCGGAAGGGTAGCGATCCCTCCCTCTCCTCGCTGGATTCAACAGACTAATATCGCGGTACACTTCCCAAACTTCGTCCAACAGAAAAGCAGCAGATGAGAAAGACTGCTCTATAAGGACCAAGAAATCGGCATGAGAGGCGCCGATTGGCGGGATATTCATCCATTGGTAAACAACTGACAGGGTAATGGAGTGAATAGTACCATCTCGGTTCGACTGTGTCACGCCATTCTTAAGCGTAAAGTTTGCAGTACAGACAGTGGGAAGTGATGGGAGGAAGTCTTTGGTAGTGTACGTCAGCTGTTTTTCTCCACCGTGTAGTTTCGTCAAAGGGCGAATATCTGTTGTAATGCTGTTAGGATCGTGCGGATATGACAGCCCGGACGGAAGTCCGAGCGGAAGAGACGGGAGCCAACGTGCCGGAATGGACTAATCGAAGTTAGAGAGTTTCCAACAACCGGAAGGCCGAACGGATGGCTGGACAATAGTTGAAGGTTTCGCCAACGACACCGTTGAGTTGAGTTGTCCTTGACCGGAAGGAAAGGAAGATAAAGATGAAGAGGAGATAGAGATAAAGAGACGGAATGAGATGAATGAGATAAAACGGAAACCAAGTTGATTTTAATTCTGAGGAATACAAGTCGTGAAGTATCTAGCTTATATATGTATCGATCTCTGAGACCTCCGAAGGGGTTCCGGCGATTGTAGTACCGAAGGTGAGTCAAGAGCGGGAGAGAATGTATGTACAGTACGGAATCCGAGACGGAGGGTGAAGTCCCGGAGTCGGAGATGAATCGGAAATGAAGTGTCAGGATGGAATGTACGGGATGAGTCACGATAGAATGCAAAGCGGAATGTCGGAATGTAGAGTAAACGTACTACTCGGAAATGAACGGTGTATATGTATCTCCGATCTGTAAGTACCGGGGACACGACGTCGGAATCCGAAGTCATGTTCCGGAAAGGATAGTGAAGGAAGAGAAACATAAAGTAGATTCCGGGTATCGGAATCTCCGGAAGGTGGATAGAAGCCTTCGGAACCCCGGAACCGGCATGGATGTAACAAATGCGTCAGACAAGCCGTGCAAGCCATGATGATCCTGAGGTTGTCCCAAGACAAGAACGCACCCATGTGGCGATGGCATGGTGGCAACAAAGCAGAATGTGTCAATATAGCATGGTCTGAGCATGTTTTGTATTGAGAACCTCGCCCACGCCCTCGACCTTATCCAAAATGTCGATTATCACCTGAGCCATAGAAGGTGCCAGCGCCTGAGCTTTGAGCTGATTACAGCTCTGCAATAGCTTTGCAAGCTGATCGTCTTGCGTAACAACCTTGCGTGATTGTAGTGTGGATTCTAGAATTGAACAAGCACAGGCAATACTATGTGGCTGCAAGCATTCAAGGAACAGGCTACGCGGAGGCAGTATTGAACGAGCTCCTGCCTAGGGAATCGATATTAGTTAGGCTGATATATTTGTAAGACCGTGCACTTTACCTTGTCTTGAAGTTTCCCTGTTGGTACTCCAGCTCTCGACAATTGGTGCGATGAGGACTGTTCCACTAGTGTCTGGCAGAAAACAGTGTGTCATGTGAAACATGAATTGATGAAACCACGACAGGCTCACCTTGATGGGCAATTTCATTGTCACCAACTGACTCCTCCTTGTCTCAAGGGTCAAAGTCCCCATCTTCATCATCGGTATCAGAGGAATCTTCTATCAGAGAGTCATGATGGAAAGAATCTAAGATAGATTACTACTGAATATTACTGATTGTCGTTAAGCTAACAGAGCCTACCAGATCTCGAACGTTTACGATGCTCTTGACTGGACGGCACTAGAGAGTTTAGCCAATAAATCAGTCTGTCTGCATTTCAGGAGGTCAACAACTGGACACCGACCTATATCCAGTCTTTTCCTTTTAGTATTGGCATGTTCACAATGGTGTGGAGTTCTTGACGGCCCTCCTACAGCCGGGTGAGGGGGCTCGACTGAGCCCCCAGTCGTTTCTGTCGTTCGCGTTGTGTCATCGATAATCTCCCCTGTCCAGTTATAAATGAAGAACGAACAATCAGTGCACAAGTCCAGAGGTACATGGACCCCATCAAAGGAGTATTACACACCTCTTATGCGCTTACTTTGATGAGTGGACGAGGCTGCTTCTGCAGGTTCATCAGACATGTTTATATCTATACAAGACACACAATTGTTAGACCGACTTGTTGAACAATTTCCAGTGTGGTCTCACCATCATTTAGTCGGCTAGCTGAAGTAACAGCCTCATATGCAGCTTTACGTTTTTGCGTTCGAATCAATGCAGTTGGCAGAGCATTTGACTTATCTGTGCACTAATGATCAACCTATTGCAAAACAAGTGGCACTTGAAGTGCACATACCACCCATACAACCGCTTGTCTTTTGGATGGCCCTCGATACGTTCACAGCCGCTTTTGGTGTTGTCTTGGTTGGTTGGTTGTCCTCTGGTGGACCGATTGTTTGTACTGCTTTATGCAATGAGAATTAGACACGAAAGAAAGTGTGGACAAACGGCATAGTACTGGGAACTTCACTGGCATCCCCGCTTGGAAGCATTTCCAAGAAGATGTCATGTTTTCCTGGAATGAAGCGGGCCATCAAAGCGCGGTGGAGCCTGAATGTGAGATAAGCTTGCTGGTGTTGATTGAGGTGATCCCACTCTGAGCTGAAACAAGTATCAGCAAACGCTGATGATAACAAGAATCCGCATACCCATATCTAATGTGGGAGTCTTCCATTTGGTCCCGGAGGGCGCAAGAGGCCAAGGACTCGGGATGAGGCCAGTCGAAAAGGAGAAGCATTTTTGGTGCGCTTCAAAATCAGCTTTCACGACGTCAGTATGTTGACGGTGAAGCGTGAGGGTCTGGAAAACATTGAGTGAGTAGTGAAGTCAAGATCGTCTTGAGGCTCAAATAGCCGTTTGCCATCATAAGCAAAGCTCATATTGGTAGAGCGGGTAGACATGTCTCATGACAAGTAGATGTCAGCACAATCGACCCACTACCAAGTTTCAATTGAAAATACATACTCGGGATTGACAGACGCACTGGACTTGATGAGAAACGTAGAACTGCGGCTAATATGTTCATTAGACTGTGCCGGCAGAGGGTGGGGTACACAGAAATCACTCACTTGTCTTGAGAGGGTATCTCTTCAGTCAGATCCTTCATGTCAGATGTGAGCTGAACAACAGGTGGCTTATCGCCACCCATGGCCGCAGCAATATTGAAAGCGGCGGTGCCCTCCAGGACCAGGGCCTGAGGGTACAGGATGTGAACCCAGTGATAAGCCCATGCGGGAATATCACCTTTGTGTTCAACAGACGGTGGGGCAAGGGGTGGTGTGCTGCCATGGTATCGTTGGCCAGAGAATCCGACAAATACACATCAGGAAGACGAGTAATTTTCCGGCGGCCGGTTTCGGCAGTTCTTGGCTTTTCAGCCATTCTCGCAGGCTGACAGGCTCAAAGGTCCAAAAAAGCTACACAAATACCGCACTCAGAGAACCATATGTCATGCTAATGGAAAGATAAATACCATCAGCATGGTCTATCCAGACCGAAAATTATTGTGAGCCTACATTTTGCCTCGGGAAATGGGCTGTATGGCCGGGTTTGTGTGCTGAAGACCCAGCCTGCGGAAAAACAGACATAGCCGGTCAGGACCCTGATCCTTAGCGTAAAACGGCCAGGAACGGCCAGGAACGGCCAAGACCGGTTTTTTGTGATCTTCCCGATGCAAGCCCATTTAACTTGACATAACATCCCATTTCAATGAAATCGAAACGTCCACCTTCATAACCAGGAGGAAGATTGCTATTACTGGTCAACTGGGATGGGACTGTAACTGAGTCACCTCCATCTGTGTGTTCCTCTGAGAAAGTGGCCATTCCCTTCGTTGTTCCGCCTACAAAGGCCATACACCATCAGAAACCACTATGTTTGTGAACACAAATGTACCATATTTATAGAGCTCCGGAGCAGCATTATTCAGCTGTCTGTTTGTCCAAAGAACATTGGAGTTGTGGGAGACTCGGGGAGTATTGAAGAGCAAAGCGGCATTGTCCATCATTTTGTAGACCGATCGAAAGCGGGACTTGAACCCCTGAACGGAGAACAGAACAATGTCCCACACGCATAATGAGCACATTCAACAACGAGTGTCAAATTTGACTACAACTCACATTGAGGAGTCGTTCCCAAACTTTCAGATGATGTACATCCACCTCAGAATCAGGTTTGTCTCAACTTCGCTTCATCCCCACGTATGGCGTAGCAGTGTTGTTCGCCTTTTGGTGGCTGATACCAAGTGCATAGCACCTCGCACCTTCCTTCACAGGTTTCGCCCTCTTTGAGTCTTCAAATTGAATGTGTGTCCTGGTACAGCATTCCCATGGCCCTAACGATGCATCTCGAAGGGAGTTCATGGCCACTTGAATATTTGCCCACTCATTGCCAAACTTGTTCCTAGTAAATCATAAAGCAACCCGTCCAGACAGATGTTTGATAACGAGAACACTCATGGATGGCGAACATATACTTGAGGTTCATCGGTTTCTGGACTGACATCGGGAGCATCAAGGTCACACACCCAAACCATGTCGCCCGCAGCCAGCTCATATAAACCTAGAGCAAGATAAGCAACCCAACACCACAAACATAGAATGCTGACCCGCGACTCACCACGTGCATCCATGTCTTTATCAGGCCCCTTGGGCACCCCTATGGTCCTACTCTTGCAAGCGTTGATGACGGCTTGACTGTAGACCTCATCGCACGAGTGGAATGGAAACACATAGTCGTTTCCAAGGTCTTTCAACTTGTCGGGCCTGAGAGGATGAGGGCCATTGACCTTGTAAAACACAGGAAGCAGGGGATGACGGTGGGGGGTGGCAGCATTGAGAAGAAGCTCAGCTCTGAAGAGCTTGTCGGGCGGCATTGTTGGTGCAGAGATGGGGTGATCATCTGTTGGGAGCTTGGGTGGGCTTGCATGTTGGAAGTGTTTGAACATATGGAATAGTCTCTTTCCATATGACGGAGAGCTTGTCTCGGACAGCATTGCAACTCACCAGCCAGAGGTACAGATTGAGGGGTGAAAAGAAAATCAACATTGAGCATTGGCTCCATCTATATGTGAAGGAACAATCGATTGTTTGATTGGTTGTTACTTTGGACTACATGCAGTGGACAACTACATGTGGCAAAAGGTCTTGTGCTTGCAGCTCCCGGTCCCTTACTCAGCAATGGTGCAGCGCACAGAGATGCACCATCGCTGACTCAGCTCATCCGGGCACAACCAAAGTCTTGTGGCACGAGATCCGCATGCCTCCCAGACACGGCAGGATTTTCGATGTCCACTCGTGCTTTGTGTGGTGATGTCCAGTCAGTTGTCCAGTCGGTTGTCCAGTAGGAAGTCCACTCACAGTCTGTGACCAAAATCAAACAAAAACTGTTTATTCATACGAGCATTGCTGCATTCCAGCCTTGATTATTTTCATGAAAGGGATCACCACCCAGCAAGACTGGCTTACAGTACCCGAGCCCCGAGTCTGGCCTCTGGTCAATGGTTCTTGCACCTCCCTTTTGAGCCTGGACCTCCCTGGGCTGATACCTATCTTTCTCTTTGAAGTGACAAGGGGCACCTTTGAAAGAACCATGGTTTTTGAATGCCGTGCAGCATTGGCCCTCCTACAAGACCTCCTGTACCTTCGGCACACTCATTTGTAGTTGCCCAGTATGGTGATCAGTACTTGAAGCACAAAGAAGCACAACGATGCGGATAAGTGAATGGAGAATTGACGATAAGCTATATCGGGATAATCACGTGATGTGATTATCCTTTTATAGTTTATCAGCCCCTTTCCTTACACTTAGACCCTCGCATCTTTCCGGCATAACATCTTCCCATCTGCTCTTTCCACTTCCCTGGACTCAATGTTTCATGGCCTCTACAAACTGTTGAACCCTGATTAGAACAACTGTATTACAGTGCAATAAACATGGTGGCTTCTGAAAGTACATAAGGGGACACAAAGTCCTTACCCTTCGCAGGCTGCGTCTGTGTGCCTGATCCAAGCACTGAGCACCAAGACTTTGGATCTGGTATGAGCACAAGTAGCTCACAGTCCACTCTTCGGCAGTTTAATTATGCTTGCTGGGCAAAAAAGGTCAAACCTGTGACGATTTCCTGCCTATTAACAGCACATCTGTGACTGTATCGTGACTGACAAGCAGTGGACATCCTACTGGACAACCGACTGGACAACTGACTGGACATCACCACACAAAGCACGAGTGGACATCGAAAATCCCGCCGTGAGAACCACAAGCTCCACTTTGTATCATCCAAGTGTAGCCTTGAACAAGCGTATCCTCAGAAGTCTGATATTAAGATAAGAAGCCATGTAAGCATTGATAAATCAAGAAACGTGCCTTCCAAAATCAAGTCGGCGCCCAAGTGAGGTTGTTGCCCAGCGAGCGCTAAGCTATTGTTGAATACTGGCTAGTGGTAATGAGAGCAAAAAACTCAGCTACTGTTGGCAAACAAAGATCAACAAGCCTACGAACTTTTAATGGTGGCGAGCACGGATTAATAATCTCAAAGGGGCATGGCCGCTCACTGGTCAAGAAATTTAGAGGTGAGAAATAGGGATACATGATACAACAGTGGGGGAGGAACTCACCAGATTAATATCCTCCTCAGTCTTTCTTCTCTCTACCCTTCAACATCCTCAAAAAAGCGCAGAAGGATGTGTGGATTTGTCCTTGATAAGACAGTGGCAGCTGATGTTCCTCTCGCGGCGACGCAGATGGGACCAGGGCAAAGGGTTTGTAGAATCTGGTACTGGCAGTGAAGAGTCACGAGAGTTGAGATTGAATAAATGAAGCACCGTGCAACCATGGATTTTATGAGTGAGATTCAAAGTCGGCTTGGGTGATCATGAGCGGGAGACGATGTTGTGGTGAGTAGTCATCGTCGTCGTCGAGGTCAAAGCTGAGTCCACCTTAGGCACGACTTGTCACAGGGTGAGGTAGGCCTTAGAGGGGGGGTTCTTTGTACGTGAGAAACCCCTCCATCGGGTCTACCTCGAAAATGAGGTACCCCCGTGCCTGTCACCCTTCTTCTGGTCACCACCACCTCATTGCCGCGGTTGATATGCTATTCCATATCCTCCACTGGTACTTGATGTCCAGTATGTGCATCCATGATCTCTCATAGTCTACCGCTTCCGCCTCTAAAATCTGTCTGATTTACAGTGAATCGAATACCAGTGGCTGCCAGCGCCTCCAAAAAACAACCTCAAGACCTCGAAATTGGTTGTGCAGTAATTCCTTGTTCTACTCGAATCTCTCGGATTTCGGTGTAGGATAGCGGAGGCTTGAAGCGGCTGTAAAAGATGGGTAGTGTGCCGCTTGGAAGAAGGAAAACGTGGAAGGTGGAATTCTGAGGTACATTTTACGTGCTCGTTCACTCAAGGATTAGGGATAGAGCTCCTATGATTTCCTCATATCTGAATAATGTGTTCCACTCTGTCGAATACTGAGCCAAGTGAGTATCATGTATAGAGGTCGTTGCGCCAAACATTCGGGGACAGCTTTAGGTTTTCATATTGTCTACATGATGTTGCTTCGCAGCTTGCCCAACGGCGAGCGGTGTTTGTCGCATGTTTGGTAAGTTTGCCCCATATTTCATTCCTTGTATTCCGCTCATTCCTTGAGTATTACTTCCAGTGTTTGCTCTGGTACTAGAGCTCTTCTACGTCAGTGTAAATCATGGTGTAGTACGTCAGACTGAATACACAGATACTAAATCTTACAGTGCCATTCGGCACATTGTTAATAACCTTCAAATCTATTGTTTTTTCTTCAAGCTCAACTGTAAGCATTAGTCTCGCCATGTCAGAACGCGGCCGTCGCACCACTTTGCCTCTGACTTGTATCTTCTTGACGTAGCTTGTGCACTTGCAGAGCAGAAATCCAAGTATCAACCTCGCGGCACGTTTTAGTGGTCTCGTCTCACATTTTACCGCTGTTGTGCGTGTGGCTGCCCTAAAAGTGTCTAGGTACGCTTCACGAGCATCAACAAACTTCTATAAAGGCTCAGTATTTTTAGCTGGATGCTACGGCTGACATACTACCCGGAAGTTGGGTCCAAAGGCTGCCTCGGCGATCCCGGGCCACTTCCTTTATTTTTTCTATTTGCCATATCTTCGAAATTAGTAGAAAGCCCATCTAGCCTCGTATGTACACATAGAGACCTACCCACCGTGATTATATGGGATTTTTTGAAACAGTCGGAACACACAATCAGTCGGGGACTGTGTTCAGAGGCGTTAATGGAGTATAGTCACTGTATGGTCGGTATCGCCACATTGTATTACTGCACTCACATCCAGGGACCCGTTGGCAATGTGATTCGGTAATGGCATTCTAATGACGATTAACAAGGGATCCTAGGCGTATTCTCGTAGTAGCTAAAGCACTAATACTTCATTATAAGTACGTTCTTGTCAGACCTCCGGGTATGTGAATCCCGTATAGCCGGATCACCAAAAACATACCTTTTCTGAAGCTCAGACGGGCTCGGGGCGTCCCACAAGCATAAAATATCAATGGCTATCTGTAATGAGATGTCTAAATCACAGGATAGTACATAGGTTATAGGTAAGAGGTCATATATCATAGTGTGTCAAGTTTTATGATTCTAATATGTATGGCGCCGGATGCTGCACTCCCGACTCGCAAATTTTAAAATTACAGTAAGCGAGAAGTCTGAGGTGTTGGTGAGGTGTCCATGGGACCGCGTCAACCTCACGGTTCACTTCCTACGCTGCAAAATAACTTGGTAGATTAAGATGTCCTGAACGTGCCCTGCGATAGAAAGCGGAAGAGAGCTGCCGCCTGTGGAGGAAGGGCCGAGCGCTAGGCAAAGAGTGATGTCGGCGAGCACACGTACCTCACGGCAGCAAATATTGAATGCATCTCACAAATCCGTGCGTAGAGCAAAGTCATCTCCAGGGAGTTCCTCTCTAATCAATAGAAGCACTTGATGTGATAAAGGGCGGTTGAGGTGTGAGGTGGCGTGCTGGCCAAGTGAGGGGCGGAGGTAAGTGAGGTCGAGAAATGTCAGGAAAAACATAATGATTGTGCTTGATGTTGGTAAGCTGAGTTTGTAAGGTTATGTTCTAAGTTATGCAATACCATTTTCACATAGGTATATAAGAATGTTCCTATTCGGTGGGCAACGCTAAGCCAGTGAGCACAAACAAATGAGCACCTCACAACACGTACCAGAACATATATACTGCCATTTTGACCCTAATGATAGCTCAATCCATCCGTGCCCGTTACTCATGTACCTTCCAGACGCATATTGTTTTTATAGCAGTTTTCGATGATTTTCGAGGTTTGCGAGGTACCATATTGAAGTGGCTCAATCTCGATGTGGTGAGGTCGAATCGGGATATCGTATGTGAACCAGGGAGCCTGGTATGGCAGCCATTGCGAGGCTCTGACCGCTCTACTCTATCAGAGGGTATGAAGATATAATCGGGGGAGGTTGAAGGATGGTCGCTAGCTACGACGAGCAGCGAGCAACTGGTGGTCGGGTGCCTGGCGGGTAGCTCGATTCGGAGGTACACCTGATGGAGGGGTTTCTCACGTACAAGGAACCCCCCCTCAAAGGCCCACCTCACCCTGTGACAAGCCGTGCCTAAGGTGATGGCTTTCATATCTTATCGTGTGATCACGTTGAAATGTAGGGATCTGCCGGTCACACCCCGAGGACCCGGGAACCTGCGTGTGACACCTTAGGCATGGCTTGTTACGTCTGAGGTGGGCCTTTGAGGGGGGGTTCTTTGTACGTGAGAAACCCCTCCATCAGGTGTACCTCCGAATCGAGCTACCCGCTAGGCACCCAACCACCAGTTGCTCGCCACTGCTCGTCGTAGCTGGCGATGGCCTCTATCCATCCTTCAAACTCCCCCTATTATACCTTCATACCCTCTGATAGAGTAGAGCGGTCAGAGTCTCACCATGTCTGCCGTACCAGGCCCACATACGATATCCCGATTCGACCTCACCACATTGAGATTGAGCCACTTCAATATGGTACCTCGCAAACCTCGAAAATCATCGAAAACTGCTAGAAAAACAATACGCGTCTGGAAGGTACAGGAGTGACAGGCACGGATGGATTGAGCTATCATTAGGGTCAAAATGGCAGTATATATGTTCTTTGTATGTTCTGGTACGTGTTGTGAGGTGCTCATTTGTTTGTGCTCACCGGCTTAGCGTTGCCCACCGAATAGGAACATTCTTATATACCTATGTGAAAATGGTATTGCATAACTTAGAACATAGCCTTACAAACTCAGCTTACCAACATCAAGCACAATCATTGTGGTTTTCCTGACATTTCTCGATCTCACTTACCTCCGCCCCTCACTTGGCCAGCCCACCACCTCACACCTCAACTGCCCTTTATCACATCAAGTGCTTCTATTGATTAGAGAGGAACTCCCTGGAGATACCTTTGCTCTACGCAAGGATTTGTGAGATGCATTCAATAATTTGCTGCCGTGAGGTACGTGTGCTCACCGACATCACTCTTTGCCTAGCGCTCGGCCCTTCCTCTGACCTCATATTCGCAGCTCTCTTCCGCTTTCCATCGCAGGGCACACTCAGGACATCTTAATCTACCAAGTTATTTTGCAGCGTAGGAGATGAACCGTGAGGTTGACGCGGTCTCGTGGACACCTCATCAACACCTCAGACTTCTCGCTTACTGTAATTTTAAAGTTTTGCGAGTCGGGAGTGCAGCAGCCGGCGCCATACATATCAGAATCGTAAAACTTCACACACTATGACCTCTTACCTATAACCTATGTACTATCCTGTGATTTAGACATCTCATTACAGATAGCCATTGATATTTTATGCTTGTCAGACGCCCTGAGCCCATCTCAGCTTCAGAAAAGGTATGTTTTTGGTGATCCGGCTATTCAGGATTCACATACCCGGAGGTCTGACAAGAATGTACTTATAATGAAGAATTAGTGCTTTAGCTACTACGAGAATACGCCTAGGATCCCTTGTTAATCATCATTAGAGTGCCATTACCGAATCACATTGACGGGTCTCTGGATGTGAGTGCAGTAATACAATGTGGCGATACCGACCATACACTATACTCCATTAACGCCTCTGAACACGGTCCCCGACTGATTGTGTGTTCCGACTGTTTCAAAAAATCCCATATAATCACAGTGGGGAGGTATCTATGTGTACATACGAGGCTAGATGGGCTTTCTACCAATTTCGAAGATACGGCAAATAGGAAAAATAAAGGAAGTGGCCCGGGATCGCCGAGGCAGCCTTTGGACCCAACTTCCGGGTAGTATGTCAGCTGTAGCATCCAGCTGAAAATACTGAGCCTTTATAGAAGTTTTTTGATGCTTGTGAAGTGTACCTAGACACTTCTAGGGCAGCCACACGCACAACAGCGGTAAAATGTGAGACGAGACCACTAAAACGTGCCGTGAGGTTGATACTCAAATTTCTGCTCTGCAAGTGTGCAAGCTACGTCAAGAAGATACAAGTCAGAGGCAAAGTGATGTGACGGCCGCGTTCTGACATGGCGAGACTAATGCTTACAGTTGAGCTTGAAGAAAAAACAATAGATTTGAAGGTTATTAACAACGCGCCGAATGGCACTGTAAGATTTAGTATCTGTGTATTCAGTTTGACGTACTACACCATAGTTTACACTGACGTAGAAGAGCTCTAGTACCAGAACAAACACCGGAAGTAATACTCAAGGAATGAGTGGAATACAAGGAATGAAATATGGGGCAAACTCACCAAACATGCAACAAATACCGCTCGCCGTCGGGCGAGCTGCAAAGCAACATCATGTAGACAATATGCAAACCTAAAGCTGTCTCCGAATGTTTGGCGCAACGACCTCTATACATGATACTCACTTGGCTCAGTATTCGACAGAGCGGAACACATTATTCAGATATGAGGAAATCATATGAGCTCTATCCCTAATCCTTGAGTGAATGAGCACGTAAAATGTACCTCAGAATTCCACCTTCCACTTTTTCCTTCTTCCAAGCAGCACACTACCCATCTTTTATAACCGCCTCAAGCCTCCACTATCCTACACTGAAATCCGGGAGATTCGAGTAGAACAAGGAATTACTGCACAATTCGAGGTCTTGAGGTTGTTTTGAGGCGCTGCAGCCACGGGTATTTGATTCACTGTAAATCAGACAGATTTTAGAGGCGGAAGCAATAGACTATGAAAGATCGCGGACGCACATACTGGACATCAAGTACCAGTGGAGGATATGAAATAGCATATCGACCGCGGCGATGAGGTGCTGGTGACTGGAAGAAGGGTGACAGGTGCGGGGGTACCTCACTGCCAAGGTAGACCCGATGGAGGGGTTTCTCACGTACAAAGAACCCCCCCTCTAAGGCCTACCTCACCCTGTGACAAGTCGTGCCTAAGGTGGACTCAGCTTTGACCTCGACGACGACGATGACTACTCACCACAACATCGTCTCCCGCTCATGATCACCCAAGCCGACTTTGAATCTCACTCATAAAATCCATGGTTGCACGGTGCTTCATTTATTCAATCTCAACTCTCGTGACTCTTCACTGCCAGTACCAGATTCTACAAACCCTTTGCCCTGGTCCCATCTGCGTCGCCGCGAGAGGAACATCAGCTGCCACTGTCTTATCAAGGACAAATCCACACATCCTTCTGCGCTTTTTTGAGGATGTTGAAGGGTAGAGAGAAGAAAGACTGAGGAGGATATTAATCTGGTGAGTTCCTCCCCACTGTTGTATCATGTATCCCTATTTCTCACCTCTAAATTTCTTGACCAGTGAGCGGCCATGCCCCTTTGAGATTATTAATCCGTGCTCGCCACCATTAAAAGTTCGTAGGCTTGTTGATCTTTGTTTGCCAACAGTAGCTGAGTTTTTTGCTCTCATTACCACTAGCCAGTATTCAACAATAGCTTAGCGCTCGCTGGGCAACAACCTCACTTGGGCGCCGACTTGATTTTGGAAGGCACGTTTCTTGATTTATCAATGCTTACATGGCTTCTTATCTTAATATCAGACTTCTGAGGATACGCTTGTTCAAGGCTACACTTGGATGATACAAAGTGGAGCTTGTGGTTCTCACGGCGGGATTTTCGATGTCCACTCGTGCTTTGTGTGGTGATGTCCAGTCAGTTGTCCAGTCGGTTGTCCAGTAGGATGTCCACTGCTTGTCAGTCACGATACAGTCACAGATGTGCTGTTAATAGGCAGGAAATCGTCACAGGTTTGACCTTTTTTGCCCAGCAAGCATAATTAAACTGCCGAAGAGTGGACTGTGAGCTACTTGTGCTCATACCAGATCCAAAGTCTTGGTGCTCAGTGCTTGGATCAGGCACACAGACGCAGCCTGCGAAGGGTAAGGACTTTGTGTCCCCTTATGTACTTTCAGAAGCCACCATGTTTATTGCACTGTAATACAGTTGTTCTAATTCAGGGTTCAACAGTTTGTAGAGGCCATGAAACATTGAGTCCAGGGAAGTGGAAAGAGCAGATGGGAAGATGTTATGCCGGAAAGATGCGAGGGTCTAAGTGTAAGGAAAGGGGCTGATAAACTATAAAAGGATAATCACATCACGTGATTATCCCGATATAGCTTATCGTCAATTCTCCATTCACTTATCCGCATCGTTGTGCTTCTTTGTGCTTCAAGTACTGATCACCATACTGGGCAACTACAAATGAGTGTGCCGAAGGTACAGGAGGTCTTGTAGGAGGGCCAATGCTGCACGGCATTCAAAAACCATGGTTCTTTCAAAGGTGCCCCTTGTCACTTCAAAGAGAAAGATAGGTATCAGCCCCAGGGAGGTCCAGGCTCAAAAGGGAGGTGCAAGAACCATTGACCAGAGGCCAGACTCGGGGCTCGGGTACTGTAAGCCAGTCTTGCTGGGTGGTGATCCCTTTCATGAAAATAATCAAGGCTGGAATGCAGCAATGCTCGTATGAATAAACAGTTTTTGTTTGATTTTGGTCACAGACTGTGAGTGGACTTCCTACTGGACAACCGACTGGACAACTGACTGGACATCACCACACAAAGCACGAGTGGACATCGAAAATCCTGCCGTGTCTGGGAGGCATGCGGATCTCGTGCCACAAGACTTTGGTTGTGCCCGGATGAGCTGAGTCAGCGATGGTGCATCTCTGTGCGCTGCACCATTGCTGAGTAAGGGACCGGGAGCTGCAAGCACAAGACCTTTTGCCACATGTAGTTGTCCACTGCATGTAGTCCAAAGTAACAACCAATCAAACAATCGATTGTTCCTTCACATATAGATGGAGCCCAATGCTCAATGTTGATTTTCTTTTCACCCCTCAATCTGTACCTCTGGCTGGTGAGTTGCAATGCTGTCCGAGACAAGCTCTCCGTCATATGGAAAGAGACTATTCCATATGTTCAAACACTTCCAACATGCAAGCCCACCCAAGCTCCCAACAGATGATCACCCCATCTCTGCACCAACAATGCCGCCCGACAAGCTCTTCAGAGCTGAGCTTCTTCTCAATGCTGCCACCCCCCACCGTCATCCCCTGCTTCCTGTGTTTTACAAGGTCAATGGCCCTCATCCTCTCAGGCCCGACAAGTTGAAAGACCTTGGAAACGACTATGTGTTTCCATTCCACTCGTGCGATGAGGTCTACAGTCAAGCCGTCATCAACGCTTGCAAGAGTAGGACCATAGGGGTGCCCAAGGGGCCTGATAAAGACATGGATGCACGTGGTGAGTCGCGGGTCAGCATTCTATGTTTGTGGTGTTGGGTTGCTTATCTTGCTCTAGGTTTATATGAGCTGGCTGCGGGCGACATGGTTTGGGTGTGTGACCTTGATGCTCCCGATGTCAGTCCAGAAACCGATGAACCTCAAGTATATGTTCGCCATCCATGAGTGTTCTCGTTATCAAACATCTGTCTGGACGGGTTGCTTTATGATTTACTAGGAACAAGTTTGGCAATGAGTGGGCAAATATTCAAGTGGCCATGAACTCCCTTCGAGATGCATCGTTAGGGCCATGGGAATGCTGTACCAGGACACACATTCAATTTGAAGACTCAAAGAGGGCGAAACCTGTGAAGGAAGGTGCGAGGTGCTATGCACTTGGTATCAGCCACCAAAAGGCGAACAACACTGCTACGCCATACGTGGGGATGAAGCGAAGTTGAGACAAACCTGATTCTGAGGTGGATGTACATCATCTGAAAGTTTGGGAACGACTCCTCAATGTGAGTTGTAGTCAAATTTGACACTCGTTGTTGAATGTGCTCATTATGCGTGTGGGACATTGTTCTGTTCTCCGTTCAGGGGTTCAAGTCCCGCTTTCGATCGGTCTACAAAATGATGGACAATGCCGCTTTGCTCTTCAATACTCCCCGAGTCTCCCACAACTCCAATGTTCTTTGGACAAACAGACAGCTGAATAATGCTGCTCCGGAGCTCTATAAATATGGTACATTTGTGTTCACAAACATAGTGGTTTCTGATGGTGTATGGCCTTTGTAGGCGGAACAACGAAGGGAATGGCCACTTTCTCAGAGGAACACACAGATGGAGGTGACTCAGTTACAGTCCCATCCCAGTTGACCAGTAATAGCAATCTTCCTCCTGGTTATGAAGGTGGACGTTTCGATTTCATTGAAATGGGATGTTATGTCAAGTTAAATGGGCTTGCATCGGGAAGATCACAAAAAACCGGTCTTGGCCGTTCCTGGCCGTTCCTGGCCGTTTTACGCTAAGGATCAGGGTCCTGACCGGCTATGTCTGTTTTTCCGCAGGCTGGGTCTTCAGCACACAAACCCGGCCATACAGCCCATTTCCCGAGGCAAAATGTAGGCTCACAATAATTTTCGGTCTGGATAGACCATGCTGATGGTATTTATCTTTCCATTAGCATGACATATGGTTCTCTGAGTGCGGTATTTGTGTAGCTTTTTTGGACCTTTGAGCCTGTCAGCCTGCGAGAATGGCTGAAAAGCCAAGAACTGCCGAAACCGGCCGCCGGAAAATTACTCGTCTTCCTGATGTGTATTTGTCGGATTCTCTGGCCAACGATACCATGGCAGCACACCACCCCTTGCCCCACCGTCTGTTGAACACAAAGGTGATATTCCCGCATGGGCTTATCACTGGGTTCACATCCTGTACCCTCAGGCCCTGGTCCTGGAGGGCACCGCCGCTTTCAATATTGCTGCGGCCATGGGTGGCGATAAGCCACCTGTTGTTCAGCTCACATCTGACATGAAGGATCTGACTGAAGAGATACCCTCTCAAGACAAGTGAGTGATTTCTGTGTACCCCACCCTCTGCCGGCACAGTCTAATGAACATATTAGCCGCAGTTCTACGTTTCTCATCAAGTCCAGTGCGTCTGTCAATCCCGAGTATGTATTTTCAATTGAAACTTGGTAGTGGGTCGATTGTGCTGACATCTACTTGTCATGAGACATGTCTACCCGCTCTACCAATATGAGCTTTGCTTATGATGGCAAACGGCTATTTGAGCCTCAAGACGATCTTGACTTCACTACTCACTCAATGTTTTTCCAGACCCTCACGCTTCACCGTCAACATACTGACGTCGTGAAAGCTGATTTTGAAGCGCACCAAAAATGCTTCTCCTTTTCGACTGGCCTCATCCCGAGTCCTTGGCCTCTTGCGCCCTCCGGGACCAAATGGAAGACTCCCACATTAGATATGGGTATGCGGATTCTTGTTATCATCAGCGTTTGCTGATACTTTGTTTCAGCTCAGAGTGGGATCACCTCAATCAACACCAGCAAGCTTATCTCACATTCAGGCTCCACCGCGCTTTGATGGCCCGCTTCATTCCAGGAAAACATGACATCTTCTTGGAAATGCTTCCAAGCGGGGATGCCAGTGAAGTTCCCAGTACTATGCCGTTTGTCCACACTTTCTTTCGTGTCTAATTCTCATTGCATAAAGCAGTACAAACAATCGGTCCACCAGAGGACAACCAACCAACCAAGACAACACCAAAAGCGGCTGTGAACGTATCGAGGGCCATCCAAAAGACAAGCGGTTGTATGGGTGGTATGTGCACTTCAAGTGCCACTTGTTTTGCAATAGGTTGATCATTAGTGCACAGATAAGTCAAATGCTCTGCCAACTGCATTGATTCGAACGCAAAAACGTAAAGCTGCATATGAGGCTGTTACTTCAGCTAGCCGACTAAATGATGGTGAGACCACACTGGAAATTGTTCAACAAGTCGGTCTAACAATTGTGTGTCTTGTATAGATATAAACATGTCTGATGAACCTGCAGAAGCAGCCTCGTCCACTCATCAAAGTAAGCGCATAAGAGGTGTGTAATACTCCTTTGATGGGGTCCATGTACCTCTGGACTTGTGCACTGATTGTTCGTTCTTCATTTATAACTGGACAGGGGAGATTATCGATGACACAACGCGAACGACAGAAACGACTGGGGCTCAGTCGAGCCCCCTCACCCGGCTGTAGGAGGGCCGTCAAGAACTCCACACCATTGTGAACATGCCAATACTAAAAGGAAAAGACTGGATATAGGTCGGTGTCCAGTTGTTGACCTCCTGAAATGCAGACAGACTGATTTATTGGCTAAACTCTCTAGTGCCGTCCAGTCAAGAGCATCGTAAACGTTCGAGATCTGGTAGGCTCTGTTAGCTTAACGACAATCAGTAATATTCAGTAGTAATCTATCTTAGATTCTTTCCATCATGACTCTCTGATAGAAGATTCCTCTGATACCGATGATGAAGATGGGGACTTTGACCCTTGAGACAAGGAGGAGTCAGTTGGTGACAATGAAATTGCCCATCAAGGTGAGCCTGTCGTGGTTTCATCAATTCATGTTTCACATGACACACTGTTTTCTGCCAGACACTAGTGGAACAGTCCTCATCGCACCAATTGTCGAGAGCTGGAGTACCAACAGGGAAACTTCAAGACAAGGTAAAGTGCACGGTCTTACAAATATATCAGCCTAACTAATATCGATTCCCTAGGCAGGAGCTCGTTCAATACTGCCTCCGCGTAGCCTGTTCCTTGAATGCTTGCAGCCACATAGTATTGCCTGTGCTTGTTCAATTCTAGAATCCACACTACAATCACGCAAGGTTGTTACGCAAGACGATCAGCTTGCAAAGCTATTGCAGAGCTGTAATCAGCTCAAAGCTCAGGCGCTGGCACCTTCTATGGCTCAGGTGATAATCGACATTTTGGATAAGGTCGAGGGCGTGGGCGAGGTTCTCAATACAAAACATGCTCAGACCATGCTATATTGACACATTCTGCTTTGTTGCCACCATGCCATCGCCACATGGGTGCGTTCTTGTCTTGGGACAACCTCAGGATCATCATGGCTTGCACGGCTTGTCTGACGCATTTGTTACATCCATGCCGGTTCCGGGGTTTCCGAAGGCTTCTATCCACCTTCCGGAGATTCCGATACCCGGAATCTACTTTATGTTTCTCTTCCTTCACTATCCTTTCCGGAACATGACTTCGGATTCCGACGTCGTGTCCCCGGTACTTACAGATCGGAGATACATATACACCGTTCATTTCCGAGTAGTACGTTTACTCTACATTCCGACATTCCGCTTTGCATTCTATCGTGACTCATCCCGTACATTCCATCCTGACACTTCATTTCCGATTCATCTCCGACTCCGGGACTTCACCCTCCGTCTCGGATTCCGTACTGTACATACATTCTCTCCCGCTCTTGACTCACCTTCGGTACTACAATCGCCGGAACCCCTTCGGAGGTCTCAGAGATCGATACATATATAAGCTAGATACTTCACGACTTGTATTCCTCAGAATTAAAATCAACTTGGTTTCCGTTTTATCTCATTCATCTCATTCCGTCTCTTTATCTCTATCTCCTCTTCATCTTTATCTTCCTTTCCTTCCGGTCAAGGACAACTCAACTCAACGGTGTCGTTGGCGAAACCTTCAACTATTGTCCAGCCATCCGTTCGGCCTTCCGGTTGTTGGAAACTCTCTAACTTCGATTAGTCCATTCCGGCACGTTGGCTCCCGTCTCTTCCGCTCGGACTTCCGTCCGGGCTGTCATATCCGCACGATCCTAACAGCATTACAACAGATATTCGCCCTTTGACGAAACTACACGGTGGAGAAAAACAGCTGACGTACACTACCAAAGACTTCCTCCCATCACTTCCCACTGTCTGTACTGCAAACTTTACGCTTAAGAATGGCGTGACACAGTCGAACCGAGATGGTACTATTCACTCCATTACCCTGTCAGTTGTTTACCAATGGATGAATATCCCGCCAATCGGCGCCTCTCATGCCGATTTCTTGGTCCTTATAGAGCAGTCTTTCTCATCTGCTGCTTTTCTGTTGGACGAAGTTTGGGAAGTGTACCGCGATATTAGTCTGTTGAATCCAGCGAGGAGAGGGAGGGATCGCTACCCTTCCGGCCCAACAATGGCCAGCTTTGCACAGCAGCTACACAGTCACTCACTCGCTATATCACCAGAGTGCAAATTGTCCTGGCAAAAGCTTGATCAGATGAGGCGAGAGCTCATGCTGCCTACTGAGGGTCAACCTCTCAGCCTATATCGCCAACTTCCCCCTCCCTTCCACTGCCTGCTCTGAGTCTGCTGATGCCAGTCATTAATGGTCCCATGAGCCCTTCTGGGCCCACCGTTGTTCAGGAACCATCCATGTCCACTCAGCTCCCTGCTTCTACATCTTCCATCCCATTGACCATTCCACATTCCGCATGTCTGGGCATGTCTGGCCTGACTCTTAAAGGCGCTATAGAATTTGTGACGTTCCTCCGAAACTCCATACCGCTAATTAATTATGACCCCGCTCAACGCCCGTGCTTTCTGCCTAACGTCCAGAAGGCTTTAGACCGACTCAACTACCACCTCGTAGCTAGAGAAAAAGCTCCCTCTCGATTGCACATCTTATCTCCTGGGGGACTGTACGACCCCTACAACATCTGCACTGTTGGCGGAATCTTCAGTGCATCAATGTTTTGGGCATGCTTTTATGACACAGAGGCTCTGCGCACTCTTGATCATACATTCTTCTTTGAAAGTCTGTTCGAGTGGCTCGAGTTCCAAGCGGCAGTCAATAGAGACGATGACTTTTGGTGTAACAAGAGGGCATACGGGACGACGGCAGGTCGCACACCATTGAACACTTCCGGTCTTTGGGAAGGGGCACAACATCTTCATCGGTATCTATTCGAGGGGGAGAGACTGACCTTCCGGGGAGTTTTTGAATTCATGTGGTTGGGTAAAAATGCTGACAAGAAGAAGATGTTTCCCTCGTTTGGCAAACTTAGTGCTTATCTTCTTACCGTCAACCTTGTGTATGCAGGAGTGCTTGCATCACCGACAGTGGAGGAAATGGGCGGGATTGTGACTACACTCAACAAGGGTATGGTGACTTTTCTCTGATGCTTTGGATGTCACGACATTCAAAATGGGTCTGTGGATCTGTACAACTATGTTACCTCTTCAGATGGACTGAGTATAGGGGAACAAGAAGAGTTGGGGTTCAATGTGTTAATACAGGAACATGGAGGATGTAAATACATGCGGTTCTATCCACTGGACAGCAAACATTGAACAGATTTTCTTCTGTCACTACGGGTACTTACATAATATCTATTCATTTTGATCTTATGTATCTATGCTGGCTTGTTCTGGGAGTACTTGCCCTTGGCCCTCTTTTAGCTGTTGCTCAGCCCCCTCCTCATTCTCACCAGACCCTTGATACCACTCAACTCCAGGAGGTAACGGTATGTAGGGCATACCAAGAGCTCAGAAATCGAGTTACACATACATTGTGCGTGCAGTTGGGCGACGCCGCTCAAGTGAGAAGACAGAGGGATGAGACGGCTCGTTTTTTTGCGACTGTAGAACAGGTGTGTCACGTACTCTTTGCTTGGAATTTTCCTCTGATATAGATATCCACAGAGGCGGAATCCGTTTGGTGAAGATGAGCAGCAGACCCTACTTTTGAGCGTGGAAACCATGCTGTCAGCTTTGGAGGAAGCAATATCAGCTTCAGAAGATGTCATGCAACAGGAACCTCTTCAACTTACGCACTCAGAATTGTCTGCAAACCCTGGGCGACCTCGCATTGATGTTGATCCTGCAATCCTACAAGCAAGCATGCAATATCGTGGGTTTACCCACCTTGCACTGGTGTTTGACTGCAGTGCTCGGACATTGAGACGGCGTGCTTTGGAATATGGACTGGCAGATCCGTGTCCTCCAGTGTATGTCCAATATGAGGATCCTGAAACGGGAGAGCTGCTGCACTTCTATAAATCATCAACAGGGCCTGTGTTGGCACTCTCAAATGACGATCTTGATGCTATTATTGGACAAGTCCTCCAGATATTCCCCTCGTTCGGATGTAGAATGCTAAATGGCCATCTTCTTCATCTGGGTCATCGTGTCTCCCGACATCGGGTCAGAGATTCGTACGAGCATGTAACGGGTGCTGCTCCCAGACTTATTTCTAGGCCCGTGGAGCGCAGACGTTACTATGTACCAGGACCGAACTCATTGTGGCATCATGATGGACAACACAGTGAGCACTGAGCAGCGAGTATATTGACACCAGCTACAAGCTCATGTTGTTCTATGCAGGCCTTATACGATGGTGTTTTGTCATCCATGCGTTTGTCGATGGATCCTCCCAGATGGTTTTGGCAATTCAGGTCAACAACAATAACTGGGCACAAACAGTTCTTGATCTCTTTTTGGATGATATTGAAGAGCATGGTATCCCTAGCAGGGTCTGAGGAGATCATGGAGTGGAGAATCTGGGTGTTGCACAATATATGGAGGAATGCTTTGGCATTGAGAGAGGCTCTTACATCTGTGGAAGGTATGCTTGCATGGCTGCTATGCCACTCGATGTATACTCAATTCCTGATTCAGAAGTGTTCATAATATATGAATTGAGCGCCTCTGGAGGGATGTGACTATGGGTTTTGGGATCAAATGGTACAACTTTTTCCATGATCTGGAAACCCACCACGGTCTTTCACATGACAACAATGCCCACATCTGGCTGTTACACTGTCTTTTTCATGTAGCAATTGACAAAGATGCCATGGATTGGGCCGGTGCATGGAACTCTCATTCTCTCCAGTTGCAAAATCATTGTGATCGTTCGCCACGTGACATCTTCTTTTTTGGCACGTTACAGGAGGGACTTTGTGGGCCCCCACCTACCGATGATGTAGATGGACATCTGGAGCATATCAAAGACGAAATTGAAGACATCGATACCTTCAGGGTGGATTGGGAAGAGCTCTCCAACCCCACCCTTCTTCAACACTTCAATCAGCACAATCCAGATTCCTATGAAGATATCTCCCGCTGGGAATCACACAGACCACCTCATCTCAGCCTTGTAGAGATCCCTGACTTTGACTGCCCCTTCGACTCAGAACAGCAACTGGAAATCTTTGAGGAGGGTCTATCTCAGATCCAGGAGCTTTACAGCCATAATATGCACTCCCGGGCATCCATATGGGACCAGGCTCTTGCTTTAGCCCAACTGATGGTAAGGCAATCTATATAGAGCATCAGATAGACACAATATACTTCTAGAGTTGTTTTGCAGAGACCCAGAGGTACCCCTTTAAAGGCAGCACAGGGCTAAGTGCAACATCTTATGCTTACATAATACCAATCATCTTTCCCGCATTTGGCATTCACAGTATTTTATGGCTCTTCTTCAAAGCTTAGCAAGACTCAAGCCAATCTATAATCTTCGCCATCGTTCAAGACCTAGTTCACATCACACATTCCCCCAACAGGGATGTAGAGGTTGTGGGCAGATAAACTGCAGAGGATGAGGGAGAGGACGTGGAACTGCTACTAGTATACGTGCGGGTACTTGCGGTTTGTTTACCTCCCGATGCAAAATATTCTTGCGGCTATTGACTGGCAATGAGATAGGACACATTCAAGACAATGACAACAAGTGGCCTGATAATCAAGTAGCACAAGATGGCCGAAGCAGTCCTCTAACAGAGCTGTCCGATAGTGATACACCACCACCAGCCTTTTCAGTATCAACAGGCAACCCTCTTGATTGCCCAATGGCCTCGTCAATGCAAGTAGACCATTATGTAGAGACAGATGCCGAGCTGGGTGTTGGAACAGGTCAGTCACTACCTCCACTTGGTGCAAAAAGTTTTCTTGTTGATTTGTTGTGTGGCATGCTGAACGTATCGCAATATACAAGAGGACGATGAGAACAGGCCTGATGATGGCCACCTTGGAATCAGCACACCAATAGATGCCGCCGCAATGAATAATGAGCCAGATTCGGCTGGCGCAATATCTATGGAAGATCCAGCAAATTGTCAACATTCGTGTGCGTGACATTATTTCAATCCTAAATTGATCTCAATGCTGATCAACATAACAGCAGAAACTGCTATACCCCCTTGGCTTGAGGAGTACATTGGAGGACTAAGAAACCTCTTTCATTATTGCAACAACCACCCTGCAGCCCCAACTCCTACTCAATGCCACGGATTCTACCTCACCTTCCTGGCCCGGAATCAGACGTCAAACCGGAATCGCCGGCATCACAGGAGGTTGATGTCATCCAGTACCTATCTGAACAGTTCCAGGATGAGAATGCGGAGATCTCAGCGCTGCGCTCACTAGGGCCAAACACAGCACCTGCATATCGAAGCTACCACCAATTTCTCATATTCAGGACAGTTTCCTCGGCTTTGGGTTTGGCTCTGGATACTCGCAAAGTGCAGGATTTCGTGCTTTGTGATGATCTTGTCAATGTATGCCTGCAGGATGTTTATGCCTGGGTTGGGATTAACCAAGGGACGTTCCTCAACAAGAAGACAGAGCTTGCAAACACCTCCTTGATTCTGGATTGTCTTCAAAGCTCGTTAGAGGGCGGGTACACCTCACATTTTGGAGAGCTATACCGCATGTACTGGAAACATTACTTACTTTCTTTCAAGCTGTGGGTTGCTGTTCCCCCTTCAAGTTGGATGGAGTTGCTCGGATGGAAGTTGAAGGACATGAAAGTCTGAGTGCAGCAATTGTCTAATTTGTTGTAGATATTCTATGTTATTTACGTGGCCTATTCTATGTTATTTATATTCTATTTCGTGAGTTACAATACTCAGAATGTTGTACAAATCCGTGTAGCGAACACTATACAGTATTGAACGAATTATCAACAAATGTGGAATGCAGGTAAACTTCAAACCATGTTGCATCCTCTTCCAGTCCAACAAGCAACTCTAACAAGTACTCGTGCAGAGGGATTATGGCCTGGCTATAGCAGGTATGAACCTCAATAGGAGGCGGTGTTTTCATCTAGAGCCCAGGGGTAATCTGTCAACATCACATCGGACTTGAACGTATACATGGGACGAACCTGTGAGTTCTTTGACTCTCTGTTGTTGCGACCGCTTGGAAAGCCATCTGGAGGAATCACATTAATCGCAGAACCCAAAGGGCATCATCAACCTGTGCACATATCTGAATTCTCTTGGATTGCCACAGAAGACGCTCTTTTCCAGTCATGTATCGGAGAAAGAGCCTCACTCTGAGGCCTGTATCAGCTTTCTTCTCCTTCACCTCATCTTCAGAGATCTGCCTATTCAATGTGCAATTATCAATGTGCCCAGCACCACTGAGATATCGGAAGAAGTTGGACTTGAAGCGCTCCTCATTCTCGCACATAATAGCAACTCCACTGTGAATCCAGTCAAGGTAAGGCTTGACAGACTCTCCGCTTTGTGGAAACTGAGCGTGCAAGGAAAGCAGCAACTGCTTTGAATTGAGGTCTAATAGCTACTCAGTAGGAGGTTCAGACAATATAGTCCAAGGCTGAAAAGTGAATGTACACGCATGTTCAACAGGGTAGTCCCGTAGCGCAGGGAAAGGCGCTGGTCAAAGCCATTCACAAATGCTTTTACAGCATAATGATCCTTGTAGGACCCCTGAAGAGAGCCGACTCCAAGCACGAGTTTCGCAACAAGCTGCAGTCGAACATTCTTCCTCATTTTGAGGGTACAGTATTCTGGTAGATTGAGCTGGCATGCGTATGAGGCTGTGAGCCGTATGAAACATAAAATGTCACCATGGATGCACCTGCATATCAAGCTCAGCAAGTAGCTGAGACATCATGGGCAAAGAATCCATCTCCTCGATCCCCGTGGGCCACGCTCACAAACCAGAAACTGTAAGGCCAGTCAAAAACTGGCCCAACCATCCCTCGTCATCGACAGAGACCACATTGTGCAGGATGGCCTCAAACATGGCAGGGCAAATCTCTGCAGGTATGACTTCAAGATGAAACAGTGCAAGCGCGCAAATGACACCAAACCCATGGAAATTTGCAACAAGAGAAGGCAATTCAATGTGGGAAGTTTTCAATACATAGAAACCTTCGCAGTGCTGTTGCCAGATATCAGAATGCCACATCATCTTCTCAACTGTCATGCTGAGAAGAACCCGAGGAACAGAAATGCCAAGCGTGATGGGCCTTGAAGACAAGGGTTCTCAGCGTACAGTCAAGCAAAAAAAATCATCACGCACAGGGATATCTGAAGTGGAGTTAGCGCCCAATTGTCCCCTGTAGGGAACTAAATACGGATGTTGGGTGTTTGTGGAGCTGGCAAGTGTGAAGCACGAGCAATGATTGCAGCAATGAGGGCATTAGCAGCATTGTCTGTAGTGATCTTGTCGGAAAGGGCAACCACAGAAATCATGTCCCCCACATTACGCTGTGCCCGTACTAGTCTCCCAATAACTGACGACAACTCCTGTGAGTCAGTAGGCATGCTGTATCCCGGAGGAAGGTTGGAAACATCAAGTCTGCAACATGCTGGCCTTGGCTGGAACGAATTACGAGTGAAATCCTACAAGTAAAAAAGTATCAGAACGAATTGCAGAGGCTGGAGGGATGGCAGCACAACCTCTGGCGACCTGCTCCGCACACCCAGAACAGTTCTTGTATCACCGCTCACCACCCTTGAACTACTATGATTACCACCCGCAACACTGCTTGGTCCTGCACTGGCACTAGTTTGACCCTCATGTAGAGACTGTTCATTCTATAGACCCTGCCAGTCAGCATTGATGGAGCAAGGAAAACAAACTGCTATGGACATCTACCCTGTGAGTAATGAGAGATGCCTGTATTGCAGCTCGAATCATTTCTTCCTCATTATCGTCCTCATTGGCAAGTTGAGCTGGTGTAATGGAACGATCGGTAGCGAAGATACCAGCTTCAATGGCCTTGTCATCATTGTCGGATAGGTTTGCCTTGTCATTGAATGTGCGGTGCAATGGGGTCGGAGTAGGAGATGGGGCAGAGAATGTCGTCGCAATACCCATGGCGGTGGGCAAAGAGGAGTTGGACGGTTCTCCCGAAGACCGAGCCAGCAGCGAGACAGAATCGACAGGTGCCTCTGCTGTAGACTCTATAGGGGGATACCTGAAGTGGACCAGCAATCATGGATCCTTCTCAACCGGACACTCACGGAGACAGTCCAACTGAGTGGGCTGGTCATTGTCGTCATTGTCACCAGGTAAAAATGGCATTGTAGGTTTGCTTTCATCATTAGCTTTGGACCAACACAGGGGTGGCCGCAGAATAGCAAGGGGCCGTATGGAAGTCCTGGCACAACATGTTATTACTGTACGGAACATAGGAGGAGATCGACATACCAATAAAGAGAACTGGGTGCAACCATCCAATTGCACTCATATTTTTTGTTGCCCTCGTGATGACATTCTTGGAGGTCCACCAGTTGTCGGAAGAGATGGCCGCAGTATACTATAGCAACGAGGAGCTGCGCCTTTAGGGTTGTCTCCCCACATCTGTACCCATCCCCTTCTATCACAGCCCTCAGGCTCTCCTTCCTGAAGTTCTATTCCATAGTGATGGTGAAGGTTCTATCTGATGACGTCCATGACGTGCTCAGATATATTATCGCCATTGATCTCAACACAGAAAACAAGATTATTCTTCATCCACTCGGGAAGTAAGAACAGCATCCGATCATCCAAGATCTTAAAGCCAGGCTGGCCTAAAACAGGCCAATAGTCGGTGGTGTCTAGTGTTACCTACGGCTCGGCTGGAGCCACGGCTGAGCCGGCTTAAAGCCAAGCCAAGCCAAGCCAGTGCACAAATGGCTCCATTGGAGCCGGTTGTCCGCTTGCTTGGAGCCGGCTCAAAAGCCAGCTCAGCCGGCTT
>JAQOTA010000007.1:0-294274 GCA_029532415.1 Marasmius tenuissimus
CAAGGTTCAGGAACCCGACCACTACTCCGGGAAGCTGACGTTGAGAAGTTTGAAGCTTTCTTGATGGCTATGCTTCGATGGATGGTTGTCAACAAGCTTACCGGCCTAAGGCTGATCAATTACGCCTTGAATGCCTCGGTATACTACTGACGGGCAATGCTCTTCAATTTTATAATGATGAGATTGCCAGTCCTCATCGTTCGCGTGAAAGATGGTCGTTTGAAGACGCTGTAATAGCCCTCTTTGACCATTGTGTTCAAACCACTACCGTTCATCAGGCGGCAGAGAAATTTGATCACGTAACCTACGACCCCAAGAAGGGAGTTCGTAGGTACTATAATACATTATGCCGATGGGCAAACCGTATGCTTGTTCGACCAGACAAGTTTACATTCAAACGAAAGTTTGTTCAAGGACTGCCTGAGGAACTCATCCCCGAGATGTTTAAACGAGGAGCAGTCCCGGATTACTCGCCTGTCAAGCAGATGATCAAGGCAGTCGAGCGTTATGAGGATGACAGTGCTCTTGAGAGGTACTACATCAATAAGCACAAAGTTGCCTCAAAGGCCAAGCAGCCTTCGAGCAACCACACTACCAGACCAGCTGGCGGTAATGACTCGCATACTCGTCCCCTACACGCATCCAATCAAGCCAGGATTGTGGGAGGACGTAGATACCCTTCACCACGTCGACGTTCTCCTCCTAGAGATCGTACTGGTGGTAACAAGCAGGGTTCGGGCTTCAGGCCGTCGGCACCCCCTAAACACAATACAAATTTCCAATCAAAAGGGAATAGTAACAGTTTGAAGCCCAAAGAGGGTGGCGCTACACCTCTATGCTTCAAATGCGGGAAACCTGGCCATTACGCCAATAATCCCACATGCGAACGGTATGGACTACCCAACCTTTTCGCAATTAATGAGGAATTAGATCCTCCCGAGGATAACGTTGTTGATGTTGACGATACCCCCGAAAATACACCATCAGATCACGAATCCAATCGTGAATCGTCGGAAGGCGAGTATGTCACCGAGCCCTATGAGGATTATGGTGGATATATCGTCGACAGAGACTCAGATTTCGATGATTGGATGGGGAAAATCACTGAGAATGAACGTCTGCACGTCAATTTTGATGATTTGTATGACCCACTCATAGATTGTGGCCCAGCGGTCACAATTGAAGAGGAATTTGATGACTGTGTGTTCCCGAGTATTGATCTTGAGAACAACCCATACACAGTAGATGACCGTCTAAATGCTATCAATCAGAATGACGGTCCTGGTGTATACAAGGTCGATGTCCGACTTCGTCGTTCTTCTCGAACCTTGAACCGCCCAAGTCGCGGTGGTGTAACGGAACGTAGACCACTAGTTGCCTTAATCAACATTGGAGGTCAATCAGCTCTAACGCTGTTTGACTCCGGTTGTACGCTCGAGTGTTTGAGCCCCGGCTTTGCACGTGTGGCCAATATCAAAGTTCATGAGCTAGCAGAACAACACTCACTTCAGCTCGGTACCGTTGGAAGCCGTGCCAAATTTAATTATGGTGCTGTTGTCGACACCGAATATGCGAATATCAAAGATAGAACATACTTTGATATCATTAACATTGATCGCTATGACGCGATTGTCGGTACCTACTTCATGAGGAAGCATGGTATCTCATTGGACTTTGAGTCTGACCGAATCCTTGTGAAAGGCAGACCTGTGCCTTCCCTTTCAGTGGGGGAGGATGCAGCAGAGTTCAAACGTCGATCAGCTATGCGTCGAGAGACAAAAGCAAAAGACGTACGGCGAAAAGATAATCCAAACTGACTCGGAAGTTTGAGTTCTTCGCTAGTCGGAGCACCACGTACCGAAAGGCGTGGAGTTATAGTCGAAGAAGAGATTGATGTGGAAGATATCCGAACCAACCTTCTCCGAGCTAATCGAAGCTTACCCATGAGCTTCCCAGTTATTATTGAGGAGATTGACGAGAATAACTCTTCGTCATCCCCGAAAATCGAAAAAATTACGTTGGATCAAGTTGACCGTATGGTCGAGTTGGTCCAGGAGTTTTCTCGCTCGAAAAAGCATGACCGTAATCGGTCTCTACTCAGTCCATCAGATGACCGAGATAATGAGTATGACTACTCGTACCTTGAGGATCAACTTCGAGCGGCAAATCTTGCAAATGCTGATGATGATTGTAAAGGACTTCCCGAGAATGGCCCATTTACTGATGAAGACATTCCAAAACTCCGTGCACGATGGCTCCATCAAAACGCGGATATCCTGAACGGTGTTCCAGAGGAATTACCACCGTTCCGAGCTATTAATCATCGCATTCAGCTCATAGACGAGAACATAAAGTATCACTACTACATGCCTCGTTGTCCTGACTCACTGAAACTCCAATTCAGTGAGAAATTGGACAGATATACACGTGCCGGCTGGTGGGTTGAATCAACTGTTGAACAGGCCGCACCTATGCTTTGCATTCCCAAGAAAAACGGAAAGATTCGCACTATTGTGGACTACCGTCAAAGGAATGCAAATACAGTCAAGGACGTTACCCCGTTCCCTGACCAAGATAACATTCGCCAAGATGTAGCGAAACATAAGTATCGTTCAAAAATAGACATGTCAGATGCCTATGAACAGATCAGAACTGAGGTTACTGATGTATGGAAAACGGCGTTTGCAACAACATTCGGGACCTATGTCAGTAACATTATGATGCAGGGAGACTGTAACGCCCCCGCAACATTTCAGCGACTAATGACTCATATTTTTCGTGATCTCATTGGCCGTTGCGTTCATGTCTACCTCGATGATATTTTCATATTTGCAAATACTCTTGAGGAGCACGAGAGGGCGCTCAAAGAGGTGCTTCGTCGCCTCCGAGAGCAACACCTCTATCTCAAAGCTGAAAAATGCGAACTTTATTCTAAAGCTATGGATTGCCTAGGTCATGTCATAGATGATCGTGGTATTCATGCGGATACAGACAAAATGGCCCGTATCCGTGAGTGGCCTACGCCTAAGAACTTCAACGATGTCCAAAAATTCCTTGGACTCGTACAATATCTTGCCCCGTATATGCCTGACGTTGCGGGATACGGTGGTACTCTCTCAAACATGACCCGAAATGACACTCCATTTCATTGGTTGCCAGTTCACGAAGCATGTTTCGAGAATATCAAGGTGCTAGCCACAAAGGCACCTATACTGAAACCCATTGATTCCTCATCTGAGGATCCCATCTGGGTTATTTGTGATGCTTCAGTCTCTGGAGTTGGAGCAATGTACGGGCAAGGACCCACTTGGCAAACGTGCCAACCTGCTGGTTTCATGTCGAAAAAATTCATGGCAGCACAGCATAATTATCGAGTCTTCGAACTCGAGACTATAGCAATTCTTGAAGCCTTGCTGAAATGGGAGGATAAACTACTTGGTCACCGTATCCATGTAGTCACCGACCATAAAGCGCTAGAGTTCTTCTTGACTCAACGCAAACTCTCCAGCCGTCAAGCTCGCTGGATGGAGTACCTTTCTAGGTTCGACTTTGACATTCGATATGTCAAAGGTGTTCAGAACAAAGTGGCTGACGCGCTATCTCGTTATTACGAGTCAGACACAGTTGAAGATATTCGCCAACCTCACGAGTTTGTCAATGCGGATATACGCTTGGATAAAGGGATGGATGACCTACCAAGCTACCGTGTTGAGGAACTACTTGAGCAGGATAGACTCACTGCTCTTCGTCGCTCTGAGCGTATTCGGAACCGACAAATAAAAGAGCCTGAGCTACCACGAGATGTAGAAGCTCGGGAACTCCAGGATAATTCTGAGGACGTGTCCCCAGAAGAATCGGTGGATTCCAGCAACAAAAGTGATGAGAATCCAATGGTTTTTGAATCTCGTCTTCGAGACCCAGCATTACCGACTCAATTGAATGAGGATTCGAGTTTTGAACTTGACATCCAACGTCTGTACCCTGAGGACCCGCTATTCAAGCGAGTACTTGAGAAACCTGAAGACCATAAGGCCTTCAAGGTCGAGAACAATTTGATCTGGACCGTCAACCGAGGAGGCGAAACTGTCCTTTGTGTTCCAAAGGGCAAGTCGTCGACCACGCACGAGAGTCTCAAAGGACTCGTTATTGATCAGGCTCACCTGATTGTTGGTCACTATGGCGAGCAGCGCACGTCTGACTATGTTCGGCGCTGGTACTGGTGGCCACGTATCAATGGCGACATTGACCAATTTTGTCGAAGTTGCATACCTTGCCAGCAGGCCAAGACGTCGAACCAAAAGACTGCAGGTAAGTTACACAGTCTACCAATTCCCAATCAACCATGGGAATCGATAGGAATGGACTTCATTGGTCCATTCCCACAATCTCAAGGATATGACTACCTATGGGTTATCATATGCCGACTGACTTCCCGGGTACACCTAGTACCCGTGAACGTCACTATTACAGCCACTGAACTATCCTGGCTGTTTGTGAAGGAGATAGTTCGTTTACATGGACTTCCCAAATCAATAATTTCGGATAGGGATCCGAAATTTACCTCTCGTTGGTGGAGAGAAGTACACAGACTTCTTGGAACCAAACTGATGATGTCAACTGCGTATCATCCGCAGACAGACGGAGTCACCGAGCGAGTGAATCGATCCATTGGTCAGATTCTGCGCTCTTTTGTCGACCCAGACCAGAAAAACTGGGTTGAAAAACTCCCGCTTGTAGAGTTTGCTATTAATTCGAGCATTTCTGAATCCACTGGATTCGCTCCCTTTGAGTTGGATGGTGGATATATGCCTTCCATGCTCAAACAACTCCCGAAGGACGTCAGTGTCTCCCCGGGGGTACGAGAATTTGCCGACCGTGCTCTGTCCCACCTCATGGATGCGCACGACAGCATTATTGAATCTCGGGCCATCCAGACGCATGCTTCCAATAAGCACCGCCGAAGCGACCCCGAGATCAAGATTGACGACTTGGTGTATATTTCAACCAAGAACCTCAATCTACCCAAGGGTCGTGCAACTAAACTACTTCCCAAATTCTTGGGTCCCTACCCAGTAATTGATGCCAAACCCAAGACGTCCAACTACCGTATTGGCTTACCTACGGAGTTAGCAAAACGTGGAGTTCATAACAATTTCCATGTTTCCCTTCTCCGAAAACACATCCCCAATGATGATGTATTGTTCCCGAATCGGTCGGTCACCAATCCGTATGATTTTGGCGACCCGAGTACTGCTGAATGGTTGGTTGATGAAATAATTGGCCACCATTGGGATGGTCGCAAGATCATGTTTCACGTTCTGTGGAACTTAGGGGATACAACTATTGAGCCGTATGACACCTGTAAAAAGTTAGCCGCTTTGGACAGGTACTTGGCACTAAAAAATGTTCCCGACTGGCGCAAACTCCCAAGAAAGGGAAAGTCAGATGGAGTTCTCCATGACAGCCTGCAGGAATCCATTTAGGGACTCCTCCGTGCTTGAAAATAGACCGATTAGAGTTTATTTAAGACGACTTCGTGGTCGTGAAGAATCATACTCACTAACGCCTACAATGTCTCTCAATCAATCTTCTCATGCACCTAACGGCGCTTCTCTTTCGGGGGGAGGGTCCAGCCCGGATCTTCCTTCTTGTACTCTCCCACCCAATCAAGAGTGGGTTTATATCAAGTTACTCGGTCAGATGGCACACCGACAGAGTAGCTGCCAGTGTTGTCAGACTTTCATTGGCCACTGCAGTGACAGTATTAGACTGAACTGCGAAGCTTACGAGCAAGGACTCGCTCAGCGTGATAAAATCATAGCCGAGCCCTATACTCTTCAACTCGAAGCTATTCGAGCTGAGAAATCCCAAGTAGAGGCGGAATTGAGTCTCACTCGCAACCGTCTCCGCTCGGCTGAGCGTCATATTGATAACCTCGCCGGAGATCTTGAGGACCTACGTGATACTCACAATAAAGTTCTATCCGAGCTGGAATCCACTCAGGAGGAAATTGAACACCTCCGGGAATTCAGCACGAGACATAAGGAGAAGAAACGCCGTATTGATGACGGTGAATCGACTCCCGTCACCCAACCTGAGTCCCAGATGCCCGATTCAATGGATGTCGACAATGAGGGCGGACCTGTCAGTGTCAAAACTGATCCTGTCCCTACAACCACCTATTCTCGGGATAATCCTCCTTGGGATGATGGTCGTTACCGCACTGCCAAGCAATTTGAAGTTGCTCGGCGCCACTATGAGTCTGGGTTACCTCCTCCTAAGACTGATGAAGACGGCAAACCACTCCCTAGGCGGTGGGCCGCTCCAAAAACAGTCAAGGAAGTTTCACAGCTCTTCGCCCGTCTGAAGAAGTCCGAAACTTCTTCTCAGCCAAACATCCGTCTCTTCGAGTTCATCAAAGGACTCTACTCAGATGCCACAAAAGTCCCGAAAGACCAGCGTAGTGACATTCACAATGCTATTCTTCAGGGTTATTACCGCCCCGCCTTTGTCGGAAAGAAGGGAGGTAAATCTACAACCGCACCCGTATCCATGGATGCAGTTGATACAAGTGTACCCGCCACCACAGGTACGCCTGCCAATAACTCTAAAGTGAATACAACTTCTAATTCGCTTTCGGCAGCTCCCAATGCTACCAAACGCGTCCCTCAGCCTCCTAAACATGCAGAACTGAAGGAAATCATCCCATGGCTCAAAGACGAGCGCCTACACCTGTCCAAACCCCGAAATGGTGTCCGCTTCCCCAACGGCGGTTTATCTGTTCGCTGCGCTCGTGGTGTCCAACTCTGGTACCAGTGCTCGCCCCCTCATCGTAAGGGACTTTCCCCTATGCATCGCCACCAATTCCAATTCACATTTATGGAGTTGGCACTTACCCCGGGGTACTACAGCAATTATGTTGCCACCAATCCCCTCCCTGATGTGGCTGGACCACTTCGCGTCAAGCCCTACGCTGGTGACTTCGCCAACGTAAATATTCGGGACTTAGCCGAGTTCTTCAGGAGCCAGTCTATTCCCGTGTCCGATATTCACGACACCGCTTACTTCGCTGCGTGCTGGTTGGCAGATGTTACGTTCACGGACGACGAGTCCAACTTTGCCCTGAATGAACTAAGGGCCAAACTCTTACCACTTCTCGTCACCCATGGTATCCCCGCAGGATACAACGAAAATATTCACCACTCTGACGACAGAATTGAGTCCCTTCCTTCTGCTGTCAGTTTCGACATTCCGGGAGCCACGCAGGTCTCCTCATTGTCTTCTTCCACTACTAGTACCAGCGCCGGTACCGATAGTGCTCCTACCACCCCTACCAACCCCACAATTTCCAACGTCAATAGTGATGCAAACGCTATCACCATTGATTGTGAAGGTACTGCCACGACAGGTGGTACTGACACGCCTATCACGACCTCTACTACTGAGGCCGTTGATATTCCAGCTGCCATGCCGGAATCTAAACTCGCGTAAGATTAACTTACCATACTGCTCCTGTCGGACGACTTGAGCTCCCTGAAATTTACCTTACTTCACTCTTATACTTAATGCTTGTTTTCTCGATTCCACCTCTGGGTTTCATCTGATGGGGGAGAGTGTAACGCCTCTGCCCTTATTTAGACCTATTCATGATATTTACATATATTGACACCTGGACATGCTATATAAACCTCCTCCCTGCGTAGCTAATACTTATCCTTCTTCTACTCGTACTTGTACATACCTTGGCCATAAACCTTGTCGTGTTCATCTACGTGTGAAGTAAGGACCGGGACTACCCATAGTCCCAACCCTCGTTATAACCCCCTCGGGGCTAGTGACTCTGCCAAGGGGCATGGAGGGACGTGGTTCGTTGCCAGTGAGATGACCGTAAAGACCTTGGGTCTTGCACACAGCTTCCATCTCGCTGTGAGGTGTACATACTACAGGTATACCCAGTGAGGCAACCGAAACCTCTCGGAATATCGGCCTTCCAACGGACCGCCCCTTTACTGTAATTTACGTTGTTAAGACTCCCACGGCTAAATGTAAGTCCGGGAGGCCAGCGTGAGCGAACATCAACAAATTTCTTTTCTTTACAGTGGGAGTCATATATTTCTGAAATCTTTCTCGGGTCGAGCTCTATAGAATGGAGACAAAAAATTAAGGACAGTGACCTTCACTTAGTCTGTTACATCCATGCATCTTACCCTGGTCTATCTCACCTAGTCACATCACCTCCAGACCCATTCCGGGTACTTCCGGGCTATTATTCTAGTCCATTCCAACACCATTCCATCCCCGGCACTCAACCTTCACCTCCGCACTTCAGTCTCTCACACCAAGTCCATCCCCGGAACCTCTGTCACTTCCGCCTCCGCTTCCGGGACTCTTTCCATCTTATTCTGATTTGTTCTGACTTACTTATCTCCGACTTCCGAGATATTCCCACGCTCACTTATTCTATTCATATCTTCATTCCATCACGCACATATTCATTTCCAGTTCATTTCCCTTCCGGTATTATTTCCCCCGTGTTTGACTTCCATATGATACATCAACCTTTCCCGCACTTGACTCACTTATGATTCATTCATTTACTATGACCCTATATAAGCTCTATACTTCTATCCTGTATCTAAAGACTCGAAATCAACCAGGTTTCAATCCGGGTCAACCCCAATCATGTCTTTTCTTCTCTCTTGCAACTTGTCCTCTTAGTCTAGTAGAAGGACAGCTCAGTTCATGGTGCTGTTGGCGAAACCTTCAGCTACTGTCTGCTCTAGATCCGTTGCTCCCACACTCCTTCATCTTATCTCTTTCCTATCCATCTATCCGACAGCATATAAAATCCCATATCTTATCTTATCCCTATCCGATCCGCATGATCCTAACATAGTCTGCAACTGTCATTCCTCTACCTGCCGCGTGGCCTGCACTTGGCCTGCACCTAGCCTGCATATTGCCTGCACCTGACCTTCACACCAGCCTTCACCACATGGCCTGCAAATTGTTGTGGCCCCTTTCTCTTCAATCCCCTCCAAATTGCTACACTCGAAACTCCTCCGGCGTCGGACCCATGGTGGTCCATATAGATCTCAATTCAATGGGTGACAAAAAAAGGCTAGTTTTACTGCCTTTGAGTCGGCTAAAGCTGATGTTTTTGAACGCAGATCCTTGTCCTTGGAGTATCCGACTCATTTCTCGGTACAAATTGGGAATCAAGTCTAAAGTAATCCTCACGTCACGAGATTCACCGGTTGGTGCTGACTCTCCGAGCTTCCCAGACCGGTTGCTGTATTCATGAGCGCACCTCATAGGTCTACCCGTTGAACTCCACGTTGACGTTTTTACTGACTTCCCGGATCAGATTTACTCGTATTAACCTGGCGGAAGGTCAAAGCCGAGAGATTGAACTCGTTGCCGGGACAACGCGCTGTGAACTATCTCCAAGGTATGTTCTTCACTTTTGAAGTTTGTGTGTTTCGTTCTCATGACTTGTTGCAGCGAATTCATATCCGAGGAATCTCTGAGCTTCGGCATTGTTCGGCCTCAATCAGTAGTCATGCCGCCTGTCTGAGACCCGTTATATTCCGTCAATGCCAGAGAATCTTGAGACTCACTCTGAACTTTCACAATGCAATCCATGAGAGAGATATCGCGCTCTTGTCTGTCTCGTTGTCCTCTTTGATGGCCTCTGCGAAACACTGCTTGGGGTATCACCGGTCATCGTTCTTCTTTTTCAATCTCAATCGGACATATTCAGCGTGGGTAAGGTCGAGAATCTCCATGTTTCAATAAAGTCCATTTATAAGGCTCGACACCGTATTAACGCTCCGTCCATCTGAATACTTTTTGTACCCCAGATGTAGAGGTAAGGGAGGATATCCTCTATTGCTCTCCTGATCTCCTCCGATAGGCGAGTCATCTGCCGCACAATTTGCAAAGTCCACAGCCGAGCCTAGCTCATTCGGGTATACCTCCTCCCCTAATTGCCTATTGCAGGGGTTTCAGAATAAAGGAATCCTGTTCAATGTTTTACATTCAGGAACACCACAAAAACGTAGACCTTCCGCATGTCCTCGCGCCACATATTTTGACCGGCTCCTTGAGCTACATTCCCTTTTACTAGCGGGTAAGTCAATGGCAATCAAAAGAGATGTGACTCCCGAATTCACACTCATGAAGCTCTTTCCTCTTGCAAATGTTTCGAGGAAAGTACGGGTATCGGTGATTTCAAAGGACGTCCGACCGAATTCAATCTACATCACTCGTATTAATGGCAGTCGAGGCGTTCGCTGAATTTCAAGTTTGTAATCATTTTGTACGGTGACTTCACGCAACACACGGTCCGTCTCTGAACGGGGAATAAAACAATGTATCGAGCAGCGAGTTTAAGCACTGCACGAGCACCAGTCTTGGTGTCAAACCTGTGGTACCGAAGCTATCCAAGACCGTTATCTTAGAGCAGTATAGGACGGGGAGGATGCTGGGCTCACGAAGTGCTCCAATCGTCATTGATAGAAGTAGCTCGATCTTCCCCCCAAGCCCAATCTAATTTTGATTTGCCCATGCCAGCAGACCATGAAATTCACCGCTAGAACTAGATCGAACGGAGAGAAGGTTTTAGATATGTAAAATAGATTTTTACCTCTCATTGATGCTCCATGAGTCATTTGAACGGAGTGAGGCTGAGAAGTCAGAGAGTGGTCAGGTGAATAGCCTAAGGCTCGACAGGAAGCTCTGGAGCTATTCGAGTCATAACATTCATTGTGTCGCTTCCTCAGATCTAATAGATTCAGAACTAAATGGAACCGTTGGACTAGTGCCCACCCTAGACTCCTATGCACATGAAGCAAGTGAGCCCAGACAACGAACGGATGGGATTATGGGTCGACTGAAGGCGGTTGTACACCTCCGAGCCAGATGATCAGGTGAGTCGCTCTCCACCTTGTACTTGTCTAACCAGGCCACAAAAACCTTTGCGACGGCTAGAGCGGTAGCTTGTCGTCGCAAAAACCGATGAGGTACTTCGGTGTCAATGCACTATAACTAGAAAGTCTATCGGGAGTACCAACTCGTCTTCTTGCCTTGTTTTTCTCGCCCAAGGTCACTATACTTCACGAAAAGACAGCGCTGTTTCTATCGTGGAGGGTAGGTGAACAATCTTTGTTAGGAACAACATTGCCCGCTAAATGTGCAAGTGACTGGTTGATTCGTCGCTAAACAATGTAGGTTGTTTTCATCCCATCGCCACCATCATCAAACCTCGTTGATATCTTGTCTACAGCTCACTTGCTTCTACCTCCCGGCTGTAGCACTTTGGCCGGTACGTGGGGTGTCATGTGGCTTTCATGTATGTTCATTATCTGTTTACTTTCACTCAAGTTCTAATCCGTCCGAATATCTGGGTTGATATGACGGTGCTCGTATCGGCCGGCACAACAGCAAAAAGATCAGGCATCATTAAGACCGACTTCTGATAGTCATGTGAGCTCAACGGGTTCGTCGTATTGGTGGACATAACAAGGTCCATTACAGCATCTGGAACACGAGGCTCAATAACCAGCCTCACATATACAGCTCATGCACGAGCGACAAAACGACGTTCTTCCCTTCCCTCTGCCATCACTAGCAACCATCGTCTCGGTTTGGTTCTTTGTGGATGGCAACGAATGATATCTTGACTGACGCCAGAGACATCCACATCGGCCATAATGCAACCATTCAAAGCGTGAGCGGCAATTTGACGACAACAAACACATATTACAATGATCAAGGGGACACGGTAGAATTGGTGTGTGGAGGCCATATACTGATTACCGGCGTTCTGACTGGAGTATAGTACGGAAATACATTCAGAAGGATACTCATGGGCGACATCATCGTGTGGAGGGATGTCTCTTCACAGGTTGCAGAAGTGATTGTGGAAGCTAAGCACCGAGAATCAGATTGTGGCGAATCACAACAGTGGTCCGAAGTGATGAGAGTTAGGAGAACCACACAGCATGTCGAGGTGATGGGACTCCCAGGAAATTTCACAAGCATAGCAATTGAGAGATTAGACGGGACTCAAGGGGGTCTTGATTCTGTAAGTGCACTTCATGGGTGTTTGGGTCAGTATCTCATGAGCTGTCACAGATATCCGAGCGTGTATGTAGAGAGCTGGCATCTCGGCGGTATGTCCAGATACATGTACACGAAGTGGTCTTCTAATCTGGTCTCAGGTCGCTGCTATTTCCCCAGCTGGTTGGAATAGGCCAGTCCAAGCAGCCAACGTGGATTTTGCATGACGGTAGGAGTTTTTGGTCAGTGGTTTTATTTACGGGCACTGACAAGTATGTTGAAGAGCTGGCAAACGGGTTGGAATTTGTCAGTAAGATGTGGGCTGAAGGGGGTACAGTTGTCATTTACTACCTTTGGTATACATATGTATGTCCAACTTTTTGGCATCCCATGTCGGCTGATGATGTTTTTAGGCCACCTCATATGATGCTTTGCGTGCAGACAAGGCTCTCGCAATACCTGTGGGTGGTTTATTTAAAGAATTTACTTCTCTGATAGATGAGCGACAGGTTTTGGGCAAGCCAGGTCTTTGGAATTTCAACCTCAAAACCCACACTTGGCAATACGACATCCCATCCATCTCCCTCTTCCCACCAAACACCGACATCTCTCTCGAGCCGCACGGCTATTCACCAACCCCGCTTCGCCACCAAACACCTCCCCGCCTCGAACCCACCGAGATCGTCGCCTACTTTCAAGACCAACTCGGCGACTTTTTGCATGTCATTGCGTCATCGGGGGAGATCAGGCACGTCGAAGATCTTCCAGCTTTCGCACGGCATGGTCATTTGACCTTCGGGGCTGTTGTCGACTGAAACCAACCCGAAATCCTCGCCCACCTCCCCTCTACTCCCTCGCCTCAATGGTGTTTTGACAGCTTCAGCACCGGTGTTGAAGCCACCTACTCAACTTCTGGTAAGCTCATCTACCCAGCCCATCTTTCTTGTGCTAACTTGTGTAGTACCATCTCGTGTGGATTTCTGTTCTGACCAGCCAGCGGTAAACGTAAACCTTCAGTTCTCACTGTGCTTGCCAGATATATCTTGGCAACACACTGCCTACCTCACTCAATCTATTCCTTTTGCCTTCGGGTGTCATGATCCGGAGAATGATCTGGGCAAGTGCACCTCCATTTCTTGCCAAGTCCCCACTGATCTTCATTTCCCTCAGTATTCATTACTGACGTTCGATTTTCTCTTGTTGGCACAATCCCCAATAACCCCACATCCCCGACCCCCATTCATCTTTTTATCCCTCCTATGCTTATGGAGCATAGAAACGGGATGTTTTCTATACATTATCCTCTTCCCGGCTCTCTGTTCTACTGGTCCTTTGACCCGTACGGAAAACATGCGATATCCGAGGAGGATTGGGAGACGTACGGGATTCCCAGGCTTAGGGTTTTGTTCTGGATTGGCTCGTCGTGGGACAGTACCGATTACCGGGCAGTAGACGAGTATTTACAAACACGGAACTATGGCTCAGATGGTAGAATCTATGCATGGGAACGTGGGTATCCCGCATTAGTACCAGGTGAGTTGCAACTCCTGTTTATGTATCGGAGCCTCCGGGTTGTCGGCTCATTTCTGAGGCCTCAGGTGATCCTTTTGAAGCTGCAGCCTGTAACTCAAACGAGTCAAGTATAGATAGAAATTTGAACCATGTATTCTCAACAGGTAAGTGGCAGCTAGTATTGCAGAGCCATTTATTCATTGCCCTCTGTCATCTTCAAAGATACTGTCCCTCGCCCTTGGATACGACCCAAAACAAATCCCTGAATAATCAGGTACATTCAGATCATCAAGACCACCGGAAAATCATCTCGGGGGCTCATGCAATCGACTGGGAAGTCTAGGCCTGGTTCTTCAGCTTTGGCTGAACGAGTGCGACCAAACAGATCCAGGACAAGGAGAAGGTCGTAGTATATGTACACACAGCTCTCGTGTTATGATTGTTTTCTTTGCCTAATTGAGTCTGGCTCTTTGTACGAGTCACTTACCTTGTTCGGATTGACAGGTCGTTGTTGCCCCTGCTGCGCTAGAGACTCGGCATCTCTACTATCAAACTCGATGACACTAAATCGGGATAAAAACGCTCGAACTCTCGAAAGGTAATCATAAAGATAGATCTGGGAGTACCAACTCCTAATCAAGCAGAAGGATTTGCCTGTTGTGAATGTGTCTGAAGGAGGAGGCTCATACGTTTGACCTCATGAAGAGGCGACCATATCTCGCCACATGGTCGCTGTAAATAGATTGTTGAATCTTGCACAGAGTCAGAGTCACAGAGTGGTTGGGCATGATTCGGTACACAAAGCAATCTGTGAAGGTTTCCTTTCAAATATATCTGGGCGAACTGTAGGTAACATTAGCACTCTCAAAGGACTTTAGGCTCAAAAGAGAATACGGACGCACCTGGGGTGTTATCACCAAATTGAAAGTGGACCAGTACCAATTCCGCCACTCCACAATTCTTTGAATGTTCAGCGTTACCTGATTGCCTAAACCACCGGTGATGCCTGTCAAACGCAAGGTGAAGTCGTCAGCGAAGGAAAGTAAGGTATTTGCCCACCTATGAGTCAACTCTCGTGTGAGCTGTGGAAATCATCCCTATGACTATAGTGCACATGGCCTAGTCCCCACTACTTCATACCTATTATACAAGCCGAGTGTCAACTTAGCGAAAAAGGATCATTGTAGGGTACTTTGGATCCCAATGACGAGAGAAGAAGGCAGGTTAGTGACGGGATTGACTCGTATCTGCGCGATCGAACACTTGGGACATCTCATACCTGTGTCATTTGAAGGTGCGTTCCAGATGATGAGAAAGATGGTTGGTCTATGAGACGCCGACCAGATATCACTGTTGAAGGTTTATCGCGAAGATTGCCCTCCGAATTTGACGAATTTGTTTCCTACGCAGCTAAGATAAACAAGGTGGTCAGCGGATGTAACGGCCAAAAGCCACAAAAATTTACCTACTCACACGCCCTGCCTTTGCGGAGTGAGTTCTCGGGTGAGCATAAGCCTTACGCGTAGATCTTGAATTCCCGACCCGAGGAGAGCAAACTCGCATGAGTAGAAGAAAAAGCTAAATGCTGGATTCTCTTTGCCGTAAGCACTTCATATTCAGGAGCCGGTGGAGGCAGATTCCGAGCTGCTAGCTACGGAGAGTTAATTTAGAAACACAGAGCATGAGTACAATGCGGAAATAGAACCCTCGAGTACGTAGTGCTTGAATTGGCTTGCTTGCGACCAGTTTTGTTCCGATCCGTTACCATCTATTCCTAACCATCTTCACCTGTTGTTTATGTACCTTTTCAGCGTCAGCAAATGTTCGAATATCTTTGTGTAGATTGATTATTAGAGAGAAACTTAACAGGGCGAGAACCCAAGTAAAGAACGGCGGGGCAAAGAAAGACAGACAATGATTAAGGATCCTTGCTCTTTGGATCGTGATCCACCGAGAGCTTCATGCTAGTGCTATGGATCGAGAAGGACATGAGGCTTGTTCCGAACTGACAATGACTCCGTACCCTCTCTTCAGCCAACCGTATACAGGAAGCAGGGATGCGAGCCATTCCAAGTTGATCTGGTACAGCCAAAGTTCGTTGACCGCCAGAGTTCTGAACATAGTCAAATCAGGTTATCACCAGTCCACGGAACATGATTGAATAATGTACCTGGTGTCATCGTCATTCATCATATATCCTCTAGCCGGAACGTAGCCAGCCCCGGGCCTGAACAACCCTTATTCCCTCTGACTGAGTCCTCATACGCAATCAAATTGCCGATGCTGATATAGCAAAGACGCTGTCGGCGATCTGATCTGCAGCCATTTGCCTTTGTCGTGGGTTCATGCGAGGGTAAGAATTCTAGTTCCCAATAACCAAGCCTCAATCTGCTGTGATTCTACCTCTAAGACGAGTAGTTCGTTGGATAACTCGGCCCCATATGAAGGCTCAAGAGAACAAGCATGATAGCCCGTGGCGAGAAACTCTAGGACAGTATCCCAAGTATGGGCAATATAGATGATTCATGACATGGCAAAGGGGGGATTGTGTGTAGAACGCAAGAAACAACTGAGCAGACTACGGTCGTACCGTTTGATTGAATCAAACGGTGACCATACGTAGCTATACAAGTCGGTGTGTGCCCATCTACACTCGACCAAGAATCCTTTGTATCGAATCTTCTCATGTTCGAGACATTCGTTCGAATAAGACTGAGTGAGATCTGGGAAAGTCAAAACCGCCTAAGATTGGGTGAGAAAGGGGCGTACTGAGTCCTGATTAAGAATACTGGTCCAGGGGAATTTGATGGCTCATTCTCTATGACCCACATAGTATCGTGGTTTGTCGTTTTCATCTGGGATGCTACCTTACAGGTCAGTTAGAGGTAAGTGCTGATTACGATTTGATCAGATACGAAAGCCAGATGATTTTTACCGCTTCACAAGGGGGCCAGTGTTGATGTCTCAAATCCAGGTCTCCTCCTTCTCGGAGTACCTGACTAATTCCTCGGAACATGGCTCATCGGGAAGCGGTACCGGAACATAATATTCAGTTCGGGTTAGAGACGACACGAGGGAGGTATCTGTTTTCCCATATTGGTTCCTGTGCTTATGAACACACCCCACAATGTAGCAACGAACAAATTAAATTTCGGTTGAACTCCGCGGTGACTTTTTCACCAGCCTCTTGGAGCGGGGCGACTTGTATTGATCTAGTGGGAGGTCAACGCCGAGAGGTTAAACTTGTTGCCGGAACTATGCGTTGTGAAAGATCTTCGAGGTATGCTCGTCACTCTTCAAGCTCTGTTTCGTTCCCATGGCTTGGTTTTAGTAGATTCATATCCCAGCAATTGCTGAGCGCTGACCATCAACATTGTGAGACTTTATTCCAATAGTCGTACGCTCGCGTCTGGGAACGTCTTGTATTTGGTAGATACCGGAGAATTTGAGACTCTAAAATTCCACGATGCAATTTATGGGAAAGAGATCGCGTTCTCGTCTGTCTCTTTGGCCAATTTGTTGACCTCAGCAAGACTCTGCTTGAGTACATCACCGGACGTCGTTCATTCCAATTCCGTTCGCATATAACTAGCACAGGTTGGTCGGAGGTACGTGTGAACCTGTGAAGCCCATCCTCAGAGCTCAACATCGTGTTTTCTATATTAACACACAGCATATTTGAGTACTCCCAGTACCACGGACATCGCAAGAAAGGAGGATGTTGATAACTTTTCCCGGGGTTTAACCTTTCAAAGGCCTGTATCGTTCTCCGAGCCGGGTTGATTCGGGTACGTCTCTTCCTCGAATCGCCCATTGCAGGTTTTTATGAATCTATCTCTATTTGAAAACACCACGAATCAAACATAGACCTTCCGCATACCCGATCGCCACATATTTGAGCACTAGTAAGTGATGCCCCCCTTGTGCTACATTCTCTTTCATTAGCGGGTGAGTCAATACCAAGTAAAAGGGATGTGACTCTCGAACTCGCACTCGCAAAGCTCTTGACTCTTGCAGACTTATTGAGAGAAGTACGGGTATCAGCAACTCCAAAGGACCTCTGACTAAATTCATTCTATATCACTCGTACCAATAGTAGCCGAGAAGGTCACTGAAGTTCAAGTTTGTGATCATTTTGTACAGTGACTTTGCGCAATACACGGTTTGTCTCGTTAAATGAAGAATGTAACAATGCATCGAGCAGCCAAGCACTGCACGAGCTCCAGTTCTGGTGTCAAGCCCATTGCCTTAGGGAAGTATGCGATGAGAGAATACTGAACCCACCAAGTGCTCGAATCGTCATTGATAGAAGTAGCTCGATCCTCCCCCCAAGCCCAATCGAATTCTGATTTTCCTAAGCTAGCAGACCATGAATTCACTGCTAGAACTAGATTGAAAGGAGTGAAGGTTTTAGATAAGTAAAAGAGATTTCTACCTCTCATTGATGCTCCATGAGTCATTTTAACGGAGTGAGGCTGAGAAGTCAGGGAGTGGTCAGGTGAATAGCCTAAGGTTCGACAGGAAGCTCTCGAGCTATTCGAGTCATAGCATTCATCGTGCCGCTTCCTCAGATCTAACAAATCTAGAACCAAATGAAACCGTTGGACTAGTGCCCACCCTAGACTCTGGTACACACGAAGCGAGCGAGCCCAGACAATGAAAGGATAAAATTATGCATCGACTGAAACAGTTGTACACCTCTGAGCCAGATGATCAGGTGAGTCGCTCTTCACCTTGTCTTAACCAGGCCACGAGAACCTTTGCGACGGCTAGAGCGGTAGCTTTTTGTCAGAGAAACTGACAAGGTACTTTGGTGTGAACGTACTATAACTAACTAGTCTATCGGGAGTACCAACTCGTCTTCTCGCCTTGTTTTTCTCGCCCAAGGTCACTATACTTTACGACAGCGCTGTTTCAACCGTAAAGGGTATATGGTGAGCAATCTTTGTTAGGAACAATATTGCCTGCTAGATGTACAAGTGACTGATTGATTCGTCGCTAAACAATGTAGGTTGTTGTTATCTCATTACCACCATCCTCAAACCACCTTGTCGATATCTTGTCCACGGCTCACCTGCTTCTACGTCCCAGCTGCAGCGCTTTAGCTGGTACGTGGGGTACCATGTGGCTTTCGTGTATGTTTGTTATCTGCTTACTTTCATTCGAGTTCTAATCGGTCCGAACGTTTGGGTTGATATGGCGGTGCTCATATCGACCGGCACAACAGCAAAAAGATTAGGCATCATGAAGACCAACTTCTGATAGTCATGTGAGCCCAACGGGTTCGTCGTATTGGTGGACATAACAAGGTCCATTACAGCATCTGGAACACGAGGCTTGATAACCAGCCTCACATATACAGCTTGTACACGAGCGACAAAACGACGTTCTTCCCTTCCCTCTGCCATCACTAGCAACGGTTGTCCCGGTTTGATTCTTTGTGGATGGCAACAAATAATGTCTTGACTGATGCCAGAGACATCCACATTGGCCACAATGCAACTATACAAAGCGTGAGCGGCAATTTGACGACGACAAATACATATTACAATGATCGAGGGGACACGGTAGAATTGGTATGTGGAGGCCATATACTGATTACCGACGTTCTGACTGGAGCATACTGACCTATTTCAATCAATTCGGATGTCACGCGTCACAGGCCCCCCAGTATCCGAAATTTTTCCGGATGGTCACTAGGTCACAGGGGGGTCATCCGAAATGTACGGAAATATGTTCAGAAAGATACTCATGGGCGACGTCATTGTGCAGAGGGATGTCTCATTGCAGGTCCTAGAAGTGGTCGTGGAAACTAAACATCGAGAATCGGATGGTGGGGAATTACAACAACGGTCCAAAGTGATGAGAGTTAGGAAAACCATGCAACATGTCGAGGTAATGGGACTACCCGGAAATTTCACAAGCATAGCAATTGAGAGATTGGACGGGACTCAAGAGGGTCTTCAGATTGTAAGCACACTTGATAGGAGTCTGGGTCAGCATCTTATGAGCCATTGCAGATAGCAGAGAGAGTATGTAGGGAGCTGGCATCTCGGCGGTTTGTTCAGATACATGCTCGCGGAGTGATCTACTAACCTGAATACAGGTCGCCGCTAGTCCCCCAGCTGGTAGGAATAGGCCAGTCCAAGCACTCGATGTGGATTGTGCATGATGGTAGGGGTTTTTGGTCGGCGGGTTTATTTGCGGGCACTGACAAGTACGTTGAAGAACTGGCAAACGGGAAGGAGTTTGTCATTAAGATGTGGGCTGAAGGGAGTCAAGTTGTGTGGTACTACCTTTGGTATACTTCGGTATGTCCACCTTTTTGGCATCCCACATCGACTGATGATGTTTTTAGAATACCTCGGTGTTTGCTTTGTGGGAAGACAAGACTCTGACCCTACCTGTGAGTGGTTTATTAAGAGAATTTACCCCTCTGATGGATGAACAAACAGGTTTCGGCGGAGCGGGGTTTTTGGAATTTCAACCTCAAAACCCACGTGTGGCAATATGACATCCCATCCATCTCCCTCTCCCCACCAAACACCGACATCTCTCTCGAAGCAATGCGCTATCCACCAATTCCACTTCGCCAAGAAACACCTCCCCGACTCGACCCCACCGAGATCGTCGCCTGCATCGAGAACCAACTCGGTGACTTTTTGCATGTGATTGCGTCATTTGGGGTGACGAGGCACGTCGAAGATCTTTCAGCTTTCGCACGTCATGGTCATTTGACCTTCGGGGCTGTCGTCGACCGAAACCAACCCGAAATCCTCGCCCACCTCCCCTCCACTCCCTCGCCTCAATGGTGTTTTGGCAACCGCAGCACCGGTGTTAAAGCCACCTACTTCACTTCCGGTATGTTAACCTGCCCAATCCATCTTTCGTGTGCTAACTTGTGTAGTACCATCTCGTGTTGATTTCTGCTCTGACCAGCCGGCGGTGAAGGTGAACCTTCACTTCTCCTTACACTTTCTAGACCCACTTCAACAACGTACTGCCTACCTCGCCCAGTCTGTTCCGTTTGCCTTTGGGTGTCATGATTTGTTCAATGACCTTGGCGAGTCCCCCTCCATTCCTTGCCAATTCCCCGCTGATCTTTATTTCCCTCAGTATTCATTACTGACGTTCGATTGGCTCTTGGCGGCACAATCCCCAATAACTCCACATCCTCGACCCCCATTTATCTTTTTGTCCCTCCAATTCCTATAGAGCTTAGCAATGGGGTGTACTCCATACACTATCCCCTTGTTGCCCCACTTTTTTACTGGTCCCTCGACCCGAACGGAGAACATGTGATATCAGAGGAGGATTGGGAGATGAACGGGATTCCCAAACTTGAGGTTCTGTCTTGGGTTGGCGCGTCGTGGGGCAGTGGGAGTTACTGGGCAGTACAAGAGTATTTACAAACACAGAACTACGACTTGGATGGTAGAAAATATGCAGCAGAACATCAATATCCTGTGCTGATACCGGGTGAGTCGCAGCTCTGTTTTGTGTTTTGGGACTTTCTCTGGTATATACTTACTCCCGAGATTTTAGGTGATCCTTTTGACGTGAGGTTTTGTAACTGGAACGAGTCAGAAACAAGTGAAGACTGGAGTGATGCCAGCTCAGAAGGTGAGTGTTCAAGGACATCAGAGACTCTGGCCACTCATGCCGCCCTATAGACACTCAACATAGCGATCAGCCCCCCTCCGAAATTTCTCGAGCCACAGTTACGCGAAATGGAAAGGCCCGGATGCTGAAATACACTCAAAAGATCTCTAGGGTCTTTAGGCGAATTACTCGGAGGTCTAAAGCAGGCCCTGCAGCTTTGGCTGATGTACCATCAACACGAAGAACCCGGAAAGACGGAAGAAAGAGTTTCTAACCTATATCTAATTCAATCTTCGGCCATACTATTCGATAACGTTGCTCCCAACCACGATTTCTTTATTTAACAGATAGACCGAGTGCTGTCCGCAATCCAGCTTGAGTTGAACCCACCTTTGAGTGTTACCATGAAGTCATAGTTCTCGGAAAACAAATGTTCAGCTGAGTGATTTTGAGTAGCAAACTCCCGGTAGTACTTAAGATATCCCATCTAACCGAGGACAGTGGTTGAGTTGGCCTCGATTTGGCTTGGGGACTTCCTATTATAGATGTACACGCCTGCAAACATGGGCACGTTCCCACTTCAGTTGAACCCAATCAAGAGGTATTGACTCTTCTACACTTCGAAAATTCCGCCCGAGAATGAGCGGGCAAGTTCACAAGGGAACAAGATGTTCAAATTGGGAACCCACATGAGAGGAGATACGTTGAATAAACGTTCCAAGTCCACTCTCCGGAATAGGGATATTGTGCAAGTTCTGCCCTTTGGTCCCTCAAACAGGGAGTGCCTTTGCTGTTCGGTTAGGTATGGTATGCTAGTCGGGCTTACAAAAACAACATGACTGCCAGTACTTACAGACACAAATGATCGGAGTTAAACTTCCCTTTGGTAGTCCGCCACCTAAATGTCCCGACTGTCATCCACTGGTATAGTCCGATGAATGTGAGGATCAGCATCCATTGAACGGGGGAACGTTAATCTCGCCTCAAGGAATTGGGACGACCGGTCTCATTCTCGGCAAATCGCCATTTAGCAGTAACTGCTCGATCTGACGTGGTTGTAAACATATCCACACTAGTGAAAGCACGGAATATTCGTTGTTCTGACTCAGAACCTTGAGTTTCCGGCTAATATTGTCACTAACCGATCGTGTTATGCCTGATCTCGGCCTCACAAGGGCCCTTCAGTTGATACCCAATTCTAGCAGAAATCACATCATAGCACAAGAAACAACCGAGGGATACGAGAATTTACCAGGTACGGCAAGTAATGAATCATAGAGCTCCTGGCCATGAACGATCAACCTGCAATCAAAGTTTCAGCGTGCTTTTCGAAGTGTGAGCGTGAGCTATTGGAATCTTGAGCGGTGACAAAGGGACAATGTAGCCCACGGCCAACATACGCCTTCAGAAGATTCTCCAGCTTCCGTACGGCTGTTGTCGACCATGGCACTTTTATGGTCGATGATAGCACGGAAGACGTCGGAAAGACGCCATTATTCAACGACATGAACCGAGCTGTGTGGGTTCTGGGAGATAATCAGATTATGGCCGTCAGTAGAAACTCTTATATGAAAGATTCTCGGCTCGAAACACACCTCGGCTGTATTGATCACCTCAGTGAAATGTGCTTACTGAAAAGACAAAACGACGAAGATTCCCTACTAGTTCGTAATAGTCTAGAAATCTAGCATCAGAATGTAAGACAGGGTGTCTTCTTACCACAGTGATTCAGCGGGGACGAGCCTTGATCTAACCATGGTCCCTTCAACTGAGCAAGACACGTTTCTCCACCAATCTATGCACCCGTTCCGATTTAGATAAGTAACAAAACGTAGCGGCGGCTAGCATAAGTTCATGGCCAAGTTCTGACATCCCCAAAGGTAAGGTATGAGGTTTCGAAGCGAGGCATGAATATTTTTGGGTGGGGTTATAACGTTCCAACTCGTTCAAACCCCTCGACGAGGATATTCTGGTGCTAAGGGCCGTCTTCCAGGTTGTTAAGGTGACTTTCGTCCGGTATCAGTGAATTAAAGAAGGGATTTTTACAAGAACGCGAGGATGATTGTGTTGAACCTTAATACTCGAGGTATGGCTTAAGGAGAGAGAACACACCATCTTTAAAGCTATATTTCGGCCCCGACTGTTGATCACAAAAGTGACGTTCATTGGTATAGATCGATGTCCACAAAGTACGAAGGCGCTAATGATAGGACGACCCGCTTCCGATTTTCCAGCCTGAACGACAACTAAGGAGACCCCGCACTGGCAGCCTCGCAAACCCATCATTTGCGCTATCGTCCAAGATGAGACCAGCTGAGCCCCCACCAAGACTGCCGTAGGGGTCTGTGTCTTGGTGTGATAAGCTCAGATACGTAGCCGGAAGCTGTCAGTGTAAGTTAATGGCAACATCAGGGAGAAAAGTTTCATGAGCTCGGATTTGCCGATTTATCTGTCATTGCTAGATTTAAATGTGAATTTGACGGTGACCACGAAGCACACCGAGAAATGGACACGAATAAACATGGATTTTGGGGGCAACAGAAACCAGAAATATGTTTTACACGAAGAGGAGGGCAGCAGCTACTATTTCCAGATGAGCAAACACTTCTTTCGTGATGTAATAGGTAATGGATACACTTACCTTGACTTGCCGATTATTATTTCTCCACAAAAACGGTGTTTCTAGAGTAGCGCGGGCAGGAATTCTGTGAATTCTGTCTTATCATTCTGAGTAACAACGCTGTGATTTGGAGGGAGAGCATTGCGCAACCAGTACTGACAAGCTGGGGGTGTGCGGGGAGTGGAACGGGAAGAGCTTTTCGAGAGATACTCCAAGATAAGCACAGCCCGAAGTCTACAAGGCACTTATGGGGCAAGTTTAGAACAAAACCCTAAAGAATGACTTTCTACAACGCACCTTGACCCAATAACATAAACCTGACAATGACCGACGACCTCAATTTCGCACTGAGTCACTGACGCGGTACGTCAGTAACTTTTCTGTCCAGTACCGTCGGCAGGCCATCCAGAGCTTGCTGCTGCTTGTGCAGTCGACGACACGAGTATGAACAATATTAGAGGAGCTCCTGGGACACACAAAATGGTATTGGGTTCAATCAAGTAAGCCAGTAGGTAGCAGGGAATATTATCGAGAGCTGCCCGGGATGAAACGTGGTAAAAAGCACATGTAGGGCAGAACAAGTCACCTTATAACACCAGAGTCACTAGATAATAGCTTTTTGAGAGTGGAGAGTAGGGGAAAGGAAACATATGAAAGGTATGGCTTTGGGCTGGTGGCGGTAGAGACAAATTTTGGCTAAGTCCCGCGTCACATTTTCATGGCCCGCCAAAAGCGCGAGGTTGAGACCCGCTGTTCTCCAACCCTCTTGTCTGCCATATGGTCTTTCCCCTTTTGGAGAACGGCCGGAACCGAGCCTAGTATTGCAGTCTCGAAACTGGGTCTTGGAAGTATGACCTTCTCACAGTCTCCATCTCCCCACACTATGCGATGACACCTCTTTCGATCCGATCATCTACAAAGCGAATAAACCACTTTATGAAAGCGCGAGACTGCCCCGACTCAACGCTAGCGGCGTGGTTGTGTACTTTGAACACCAATTCGGCGACTTTTTGTATATGATTGCAGCTTCGAGAGAGACGAGGCATGTTGGCAAGGACTCACCCTCCGAGTTTGCACAATACGAATGTCTTACTTTCAGAGCAACTGTTGACCGTCGTAAGCCTGGGATTGAGGCACATCTACCTTCCACCTGCGATGAGCAGCCTGAACGGTATTGTGAAAGTTTGGGTGTTGATGTTGAAGCGAGGTATTCAGTTTCTGGTATGTACATACTTACCTTATGTTGACCGATCCCAACTTCTCTGACTTGAATACCTATCTGGAGCCATGGCGCGTAAATCTTTCATTCCGGAGTACTGGGAGGAATCGAGCACACCTTCATTTCTCATCACGCTCTCTGAATGGAAGTCAACGTCGAGTTGCCTACCTCAGTCAATCGAGGCGTTTACTCAACGATTGTATGGACCCCTTACACGATCTCGGTGAGCCTTTATCGGATAATTGCTATTACCATCGACACCCAGATGGTTTTCTAGTATCTAGCATTTACTGACGGGATTCGGTTCTCTCTCGTCAGCACGTTGTCTTCCCAGCTTCCGGTTATCTCTTCGTGCCCCCCGATTCCTGCGGACTTTATAGATCAGGTGTACTCCATCCGTTATCCGCGACTAACATACTTAGTGGCACCGAAATTCTCATCACCTCACCAGCTAATACCGAATACTAAGCAGCCTCGAGCCGTGTATTCATAGCCCTTCCTCCAGTCGTGATTGTTGCCCTCTCGACCCTCGACGGCGTTTGATGGACCAAGAGAGAGTAAAAAAATATCATGCGTCACGGTGCGGGCTATGGCTAATAAGGAAGACAGAAGACAAACAAGGCATCGAACCGGGATGCTGTTGTGAAACGTGGACGCACGAGAGGTCCGCCCAGAATGTTGATGGCAGAAACCGAGCGTCGTTAAGATATCTTTGTTACCCAGGATGGCCAGGAAGGAGGTCCAGCCTAAACACGCGCCTGACAGTGAGACAATCCAAAACGGACGCGACTCGGAAGTCTTGCGTGTGAATCATGTAGATGAAATAGGCTGCGGATACAAAAAAGTAGGTAGGTGCCTGAGCAATCACTTGCAAGTTGCCGTTCGATATCGCAATCATGCACATTCCAAATAGCGCGTGCTTAGTTCGCAAGACGCGTCAGCTCACAGTCAAGAGCGCCGACATATTCCGAGTTGTTTTGCTCTGAGGTCTTCTATCGCCTCGGGGAATATTCAGACCGTTGCTAATACCGGGTGCAGGATGACATAAGTTTCTAGGGGTATTTGAGATTTACGCGGAACTTTATTTGGGGATCTTACACTGGGTGCAAGAACCCGTAAGTTTCGGGAGAAATGTAAGATTGACATGAAAACTTATGCAGGGAGAATTTACCGTGATTCTTGTGACCCATGCAAGAGATATTTGAACCAAATTCGGTCCATATGAGAAAGAAATTTGATAGAAAGTCCAAACCTGGCTTTTCTATCCCATTTCTGTCCGTTTTTGGTATGGAATAACTCTTGCCTTTGTTCCGGCACTTACGCTAGGATCTCCCCGCATAAGGCTCTGCATCAGTCTCACATAACTCTCAAAACTTATGCAATCCTGCACCCAGTGTTAGCCAAGTCACGGAACAAAGGAAGGAAGGAGTATTCGGTACCAAAAATACCAGATTTAGGATTTCTCATTTCTCTCCCATATGGATCAACTTTGGATCAGATATTTCCTGCATAGGCCACAGAAATCATGTTCAATCGTCCCGAAATAAGTTCACTGGGTGCAAGATTGCATAAGTTTCAAGGGGTATCTGAGATTGACGGTGAGCTTTATTTAGAGAGATCTTAGCACAAGTTACGCAACAAAGGACACAGATACTCTGTACCAGAAATGGGTAAAAATGAGATAGAAACACCAGATTGGGGATTTCTATCCCATTTCTCTCCTGTGGATCAAGTTTGGGTCAACATATCCTGCATAGGTCACAGAAATTATTCTCATCAAGTAAGTTTTCACACAAGGTTTTGAATTCTCCTTGAAACTTATGAGTTCCTGCTCCCAGTGGTATATTGATCTGCATGGGTCTTTTGACTCTTCGGCTTCCGGTCCGAATTCAGTATATAAGTACCTGAATCTCATTTCATTCTGCGATGAATTCCCAAATGGTCGCTTGCTGTCAGTCGACATCTATTGTTTTGATCAGTAGAGAGTGTAAGGCTAACAGGCTCTGTTCAGGTCTGGGGCTCGTGCTTACAGGCGCCGATTGTTGTATGTGTTGGAAAGACGAGAAGAGATTCCTATGGAAGTGAGCCTCTGCTTTGTGTCTTCCTCGATGATCCTGGCTTATGCTACTATCCGCCCTACAGGTCACCATTTAAGATCACCATTGTGATTTGTTTATATCTTGGGATGAATTATCTTTCGCTTTTGGCTCATATGTAAGTCCGTTGGCCTCGCGAATGATCTCAACCACAAAACTTAGGCTGTATCAGGACAGACCTCGTGTTTACATTCTTCTCTCGAATCAAGTACTACAATGATGGATTGACGTATGAAGTTTGTGTGGTTCACTATGTGTTCAGGGCGGCTGTTGCGAGCATTTTGTGTACGCTGCTGCACTTGATCATTATGCTTCGAGGTGAACGCATTTCCCAGCTCTCCATAACAACCAGACTGAAATACGTCTATTAAAGTTCATGCTCTCTACGCCCAGAATCGATACATGGCTGGATTTATGATCCTCGCTTTTGTTGGGAGGGCGGCGGTACTGCTTTGGGTATTTCCTAAATCCAACGAGTTGTCGGAGTATAGGAGCCCATTCAACTATGTGTGCAGCCCGGCCATACACTTCCGTATGTGCCATCTAGTATTTGCGTGAGTTCTTAACTTGAAATGAAGTGTTCAAGGTTTTGACCAGGGATTTCCGAAACACAAAGGATCGTGGAATTAACTCTACATGCCATCTGGTGTGGACTGACCCTGATGAAGACCTGGAGATTGAGGGATGTGTGGGCGTCGTATCCCATACAGAACCTGAGCCCTGTGTTAAATCGTGATGCACTCCTCGTCTTCGGGGCGATTAATGGTGACTTATGTTTGCAATGCGCATAGGAGTCTTGGAAACTAACGGTCACAACTCTCGCTAGGAATATTTGCGGTTCAACTGATAGGTACCTTCAAAGCTACGGCGACCGAGTTGATTATGGTCTGTATCTTCCCGTGAGTTGCCTGGGCATTGGTCAATCCGCCACTTGTCTCGGCTGAATGCCGGCGCTTTTTTCAGTGTAATGACCTTCGTGACCTGCCGCTCGGTAAGTAATAGGGAGCTGCTGCTGTGTCACATGATCCTCACTGTTAATTGTCCCACAGGGCTGTAGGGTCATCATTCATTTGCAGAGAGTATCAAAAATTGAGGAGTCAAAAGAAGGCTCGGAAGACACAGCTTGCTTTTCGACCGTTGATTGGACTTGGGACACCCGTACCCGCTCTATGTAACTATACTCTAGCCTTGAATATATGTTTTTCGAGTGTTCGATGATTTTAGTGGAAACGGAGCTTCTCGTTGGCTTATTGCTATCTTGAGTTGAGCTATATTCTTGCTCTACTCATACGTAAAGAGCCTCCCAGTACACTCGAGACTCAGAGTCCATGGTGACACAGCCTACTTTGCTTTCAATTTATGATTATCCCTCGTCACAGGATCATTTCTAGAAGGTACCGACAACGAGGTAAAGGCAGAAGAGTTCAGTAATAGGTTAAGTCTAAAGCACGTTGCTTAGATCATATATACCGAGCTGCCAATTTCATGAAAGGTACTACAGAGAGGGCGGTGGCTTTGGTCAATGGAACTTGCCGAGCTGTCGCCATCACCACGGCTATCCAGTGTAGCCATGATTCCCATTTCGCCGCAGCGTCGGTTGTGGGTGTGGGGGAAAAGAATGGAAGCAAAAGGTCTCAATACTACGGGATTTTATTTATTGTATTCACGGAATACAAGTTACAAGCGCTGGGTGTGGAGAAAAATTGAGGTAAGTGCCGTACTTACTACAGCGACCCTTTGAACGCCTATTCATTCGGTCTGTTGTTCAATGTTGGCTTGGAAGGTGGCCGGGTTTAAATTCATTCGAGCTAACTAAAACCATTTCCGATGGACTCGAGACACTGAGAGGTAGGAGCGCTATTGAGTCGACACTGAGTTATGTGCCCGGTTATTCCCGTAGAGGTGCTGAGCATTCTACTGGAAGAGGATGTTACGAGAGATCAACTCCCATAAATATTTGGCTATCATAGAAATTGTGCGCGGCACATGCTGTTCCGCTAGTACTGGGCCCCAGGTGATGTCCACCCCACCGTTTGCTATCCGCTGGGGGTAACGATACGTTCGTCAAAAACGGAAGCCGATGAGCCATATCCAGAGTGGAAGTCTGACATTTGAGTAGAACGCGAGTAAACCGATGAATGATTGTATGAATAACAAAAAAATAAATATGAATGAAATATACTCCACCAAAACATCTCCACCCCCCGGATCACTCGCACCAATGTCCTCCGAATTGACGCTCACGCTGATATTTCACAAACCCTACAGGTAACGATCTCATCTATATTCCCTCTTCGGACAGACCAGGGTCCTTCCTCCGCCGCCGTTATGACGAGTGTTCTCAATGCATCTCGGTATCGAGGAAGAACACCATGGAAGAACAGATCTGCCAACTTCCGATCAGCGCGTCCGTTCGGGGACAATCATCAGGCTCGGTGAATAGCGAGATTGTCGAGAGCGATACCCGAGCTGCTACTGAGATAGTTGAGGAATGTACGATCGAGTTTAGCTGACACCGCGATGTGTTTGAGGGAGATCTTGTCGGTGTGTTTCTTGAGAGTAGATCAGACTGAGGAAGGAGAGACTGAGTCGCATCTAGCTAGGACCTTGTATAACACACTACCAGGATCAGTATTGTGCTATAAGGAATGGAAGGCTTGTAGAGGCGGAACTCACTTGATCCCCTTCAGATTCCTAAGAGCTCTCACAGTCCTCTCAACCCGGGAATCGGTGAAAAGTGCCGGTCAAAGCGTCGGACTACCAGGTTCGGACATAAGTGGAGATTTGATGGGGACCGTTCCGCGTTCCGAGGGAAGAGGAGTTTATTACACGGCATGATCCACATGCTGAACGCCGGTTCCGAGATGAAGACTCATAGATTGAGCGAGGCATGGATCGAGAAGGAAACGATACCATCGGGATCCTTCACCTGCTCATCGGCGTGTAGACTCCAGTCAGGGCATACGTCCCGGGGTTCCCTAACACGAGGTAGAATCCTATCCGCATACACTTGGATACGCCCGACTTTCGACTTGAAGCTTCAGTTCTGATCTCCGTCACGAAACGGGCTTGTACTCGACGAACCTAGAACGACAACCATGTCATTTAGCTTATCACTCGCAATGAAACTAGTCCAATACTAAGGAAAAATTGAGTGTAGAATGGTTAAGGGAATGAAAGTGACGATGAGATTGACCCGATAATGATGGCATGGAAGCAGGTTCAGGCGGAGTCCGAGTTATGACGTTGTCCGATCAAGTTGCGTCGGTCCAAACCCGCGCGTGGCAGTACGACCTTCCATCCATCTCCCTCTCCCTACCAAACACTGACCTCTCTCTCACCTCGCTCCACTATCGACCAAACCACTTCGCCACCAAACACCTCCCCGACTCAACCCCACCGAGATCGGTCGCCTGCTTCCAGAACCAATTCAGTGGCTTTTTGCATGTGATTGCATCATTCTTATGCTTTACTCACATAGTGGCTTGGCGGGTTGATGTCACTGTCAACCGCTCCGAAGCAAACGTGAACGTTGAATGTTGAACGTTGACGTTGAACGTTTGAACCTTCACCTCTCCCGGCGCTTTTTAAACCCAGTTCAACAACATACTGCCTACATCGCCCAGTCTGTTCTGTTCACCGGTAGTTGTTATGATTCGTTGAATGACAATACCAGCTCAGAATGTTAGTATCTAAAGACATCGGAGATTTCAGCAACTCATGCAACCTCATAGACACTCAAGATAGCAATCAGTCCCCTCCGGGAATTCCCGAGCCACAGTTGCACGAAATGAAAAGACCCGGATGCTGGAATATCCTCAGAAGATCTCCAGGGTATTTGGGCGAATTACTCGAAGGTTTGAAACAATTTATGCCGCCCTTACTGATGTACCACTGACACGGAGAACCTACAAGGACAGGAGAACTTAGTTTATAGTTTGTGTTTATGTCGATCAACCTTCGGCCATATTATTCGCGAATGTTGCTCCCCGACCACAATTTCTACATTCAACTTTTGGAGAGTAATATCGGTGCCTTGGCTGTATGAAATCCAGTCCAGTTCAACCTAAGCTTTTAACGAACATTGTTTTCAGGAAGGGAATCTGTACCTGAATGGGTTTGTCTGGAGCGAGGTTCCCGGTCGTGCTTTAGATTTTGCGATCGACCGGGGCACAAATCAAGTTAGCTATCGTTTGGGACCGAGGCCACATATTCTATGTACACGTCCACAAACTTGGGCACATGTCAATCTTGGCTGAATCTAATCCCCCGCTCGAGACCAAGCCGGCGAGCTTCTAGGGTCAGAACTAAGTTTACATCCGCATGAGAGAAGACATGATTACAAAAGGTACCAATTCTCTACCTCCCTAGTTCGTGATAGCTGTGCCCCCTAGTCCCCCAAACACAGAGCGCCGTCATTTGATGTTCAGTTTAGTATGCTAGTCGGGCCTGCTAAAACGACATGACCGCCATATCTCACTGACAGAAATGAACCTCTTTGATCAGGGTCGGCCTTCGAAACATCCCCGCTCTCACCCAATGGTAGAATGAGTACGTCGAGCGTGAGGATCACCGCCTACAAACGTCACTTCGAGAAATCGGCACAAATGTTGCCACTGCTAACAAATCACAATAGTAGCGGCGACCTTTCAATAGGCTGATGTGGTACGACGTATCCACACAAACAAAGCGCGGGATACCCATTGTTTGAACGGAGAACCTTGAGTGTCAGGCTAATCTTGTCATTGACCCGTCATGTTATGCTTGATTTCAATACCTAGTCCTAGCGAAAGTCACATCAGAGCAGAACAAAGGACCGACGGATATCAGAGGTATGGCGAGCTGTAAATAACGGTACTCCCCACCATGAACGACCAATCTACCATCATAAATTCACCTTGATTTCCGAAACGTGAGCACGAGCAATCGAGATTTTGAGTGGTGACGGAGAAGCGGTGTAACCCACGATTGATATACGTCTTTAAAGGCAATCCTTTGGCCTGCGTGATGTCGCTTTCGACAGGGGCATCTTCGGAGTCTATATAGCACTCAGGATATCCGAAGAAGAGACGCCGCGTTGCGTGGGTTCTGGGAGATAATCGGATCGCAGTGGCCATTGATAAATGTTTTATGCGGAGACCACAGCCAGAAGCAAACCTCGGGGTTTTCAAAGGCCAACAAATTCGTAAAAGCGCTCTCGAAGAGGCTTTTGAAACGCTGGCACGCGAGGAATCTTGATAATTCACGACAAGGGCATCAAGATATTAGAGCGGGACGGCTTCAAAATATGCCATGTGGAAGCATTCTAGGCTGACGTTAACAATGTATTGTTCTCCTCGGCGATATGTGCTTCCCGAAAAGACAGAGAGATAGTATCAGCGGAATTCAAACACCGAAACGTACCACAGGGTTCCTTCTAGCCACAGTAATCCAGTGACCAGAACTTAATGCCTGGCTCACATCAGCCTGAGTAATGATGGCCGTAAGGGCTTGACATCAAAGCACATCGTACCATGGTTACAGGTAGTCTGCGTCAAATTCGCACCCTCTAGCCGTACCTTGAAAATATGTCACATGCGCTTCACGTGTGGCTCGATTATCAAGAGATAACGATAAGCCGCCGACGCGTCTGATGTTCTGCTTGTGTCCTCACGTGTTTCAAGGAGGAAAGGCCACCTCCCCGTACTAGATTTGCCTAAATTTACTGGAAGAGAAACTTATTCTTCTCTGAAATGGCCAGTAACTGGTTCCCTTGAGCTCTCATAACGACAGGTTGACGGTGGCACAATCAAACACGATGATGTAAGGAGTGAGGAGATGAGAGTATTTGGAAGGTCTTCAGAGCGAAGCTCAGAGAATGAAGTCTCATCACGGAAGCAATATCTATGCCCAGTTCAAGAAGGAGGGACAAATGAGCGGTTAAAAAGGCAGAAATGCACGCCAAGTCGTGAGTGCTTGAGCCATTGCTCAGGGCAAGGGGTGTCACCAAAAAAAAATTTATATATGATCTTCCCATACAATCTTAAGGCCCCTTGGGACCCCCCCTCCCCCCTCCCTCCTGCCATTTTGGGAAGGTGATTCCCACAGTCACATGTCATCCCCTCACAGTAAACACAACCCAATGGTGTATTTCCCGGCCTGAACAGGTGCTAAAGCTGAAGAATAGGTACTAAGAGCCTCCAAGTACTGCTAGAAATCAAGCAGGCTGGATTACAATATGGTACGTTTAATAGGAAGGTCTGGAACCTGGACTGCGAACTCCATTTGTGGTGGGACATACCTTCCAAATTCAGCAACCTGTACAATTGACGCTTGGTTTTGGGGCAAAACATGCAAGTATAGGTAGTTTTTGCTGATTGCTTCATTCCACAGCTTCCCAATATCCTAAATAAGGGTTCAAAGATCTCAAAAGTGCTCCCAAGGGCCAAGACCCTTCCAGTACATACTTAAGAGGGGGGGGAACTTTTTGACCTTAAGGCCTCGGGGACCCCCCCCACCCCCTACCCCATATGACCGAGATGCCTGAGTGACACCCCTTGGCTCAGGGCCCCATCGAGTTCCACGCTGAAAATTTATGTCACATGACTTATCTTTTTACTATATACGGAAAACTGGGAGACCCTCAAGGGAGGTACGGGTAAGGGACCGCGTTTTGAAGCAGACTCTTATATCACCCGCGAGCGTGCGAGCTGATATAGAGTCTGCCTAGGGGAGACTAGGTTACAGGCGACATCAGCATTTTCGGAACTTGATGGTGATGGGTGGTGCCACACAAGAACATCAGGGAAATCCAGGAATCTGACAATCGCGCAACCCAAGTCCCTTTTCCACGCAATCCGGATTTGATTTCTGCATGACAACCCGTAACAATCTGGTGCAACCCAACAATTCTAATCGATACTTACACACAATCTAGTCGGTACACCACGCAGCCGCCAAAAACGCCAGGTCAACACTTGATCTCGCCAAGAACACAATTCCATTTGTTCCTTTCTCCTAAGGCATGAAGGCGGTACTTTCGTTCCCTGAATGGCAATGACCAATATGAATATATACTCGAACGACGAACCCCACGAGGGCCAGCACCAGTACAGGAAACCCCCCTCAGCCAAATTCGCCAGGCTAGCGCACCCCCTACCCTTCCTAGTCCTGTCGAGTCTCTAGCATTCACGACAAACGTCCCTCCCACTCCAGAGTCACCCACTCCTTACTGTCCCTCCAAGCCAATGAGACCTCATTCAAGCACGAGTAGCAATGGTGTACTACCTGATTTGGCGGGAATTACTCGGTCCACAAAGAAAGGAAAGGAAAGCCTGGATATATGGTAAGTTCTGGGTTACCCCTAGATCTGCAACATATGGAATTGACGCCAGCTTTTTTTGTCCAGATAGATCTGTTGAATTGAAAATAGAATGACAAGAAATCATAGTTTGTTGAATTCTATTGATTCTATGAAGAGGATGAACAATCGTCATATGTATATACCTACGTGTTGCTGTCATCTTCATTCACGGAGGCTCTCGTGGGGCTACTACTTGGCAATACAACTAGGTTCCGTCGTGACTTGTCCAAAGAAGGTGTTGCCATAGGCTTCACTTGCTTCGCCTCGTGCTTCGCTCCACAAGCCTTGATGATGCGCTTCCAGTGGCGGTCCTCCAGCTTGGGCATGTTCGCCATGTAACCGGCCACGATACCACCCGCACAATCTCGGGAGAACTCCCCTATTGACGTGTTCTGGCCGACGGGTTTGGCGATGCCATCTTCAGTATACCGTGTAAATACACGTTGGAGCTAGATCATCAACAATAATAAGAAAAATATATATCACGAGCATGATATAGAATCTTACTGCAGCCGCAGCTAGCACAACAGCGCCGCGTGGTGCAGGACATCCCTGCACTGACTTGGGGACAGCTTTGAGAGACGGTGCGAGTGTATCTATGATAAACTGTGACTGGAAGAGCCCCTTGGGTTTCTGGACGGCAAATTAGTATGGCTGGCACAAATCACGATAGCGCAAAGGTAGACATACCGTATTGTCCTTGGTGACCGGTTGGTCGTAAAGCAATGGGCTGGTGGGCTGTAGAGCCCAGACCGTGTGTTGTTGGATCTTCACGGGGTTTCCCTTGAATTGATCCTTTGAAAAAAACCCGTCAACAACTCGGATTGCCTGTGATCCAAAGTCAGAGCGCTGCTCGTTGATGCGCTTGCATGCCTAGACCAACAAAGAACATCATGTTGAGTGAATATTTGAGCGAGTAAGGAAAAGTCCTACCCTTGTGAATACCACTGAGTCCATCGTCAACGTAAAGTCCTCAGGTTGCTTTGGGAATACCTGGTCAAACCACTATTTGAATATCTTGAAGAATGTCTCATTCTTTGCATAGTCTTCAAATGGCTGTTTTGAGCCAAAAAAGTCGGTATAGAGAGTTGGCAGGAATGTTGATGTCCAATCTTTGTGTGCAAAACCTGGCATGTCTTGATCTTCACTGGAATCAGATGACGGTGACGTTGCAGAGGTGGCTGATGATTGCGCAGTGAGTCGGTTTTTTTGCAGACTTGGAAATGCTATGTGAGGAGGCCGAAGAGCGAAGAGGATTAACTGCCGGAGTTGTGTTGGTTGTACACTTATGTCGAATGGATGGCCTGGGAGTGGGAGTTGGACTCGGAGGGCAATCACGAGTGTTGTTGTCGGACTCAGCACTCAAAAACCCGACCAGCTAAGCAGATTTCGAGTAAAATGTACACTGTTCAGTGCATGGAACAACATACCTTGTTTGCCCATCGGGTATTTTTGCTTGCAGTCGGTGCCGTATCTTCAATATCACTGTCATTGAGACCCCCCAATCCAACTCCATCATCCTTCTTAGATGTCTTGGTACCGTGCTGAATCTGGTTTTGGGGAACATTTGCATGTCTCTTCCACTCTTTGGAGAGGCCTCCTGCAGTTGCAGTGTCAAGGTTGGTCTTTGCCTTTTTTCAAGCGTCTGATGGAACATGAGGATGAATTCAGTCATCAGGACACGGGGCGCAATTGAACAAGTGTGTGAACAGTGTATGTACTGAATGATAGCATCCTGAGAATCAACCACCATGTCGTTCTTTTGCTTCTCAGCCCTCAAAGACTGCTTGAGTGCTTCAACCCCTTGGTGAAGCTTGTTTTCCTTCAGTTTCTTTGGCACCTGAAGGTTCAGTGAGTTCCAAGTGAGTTATACATTGCTTTGAGTTGTGGGTCAGTGTTCATTGCATCGGGTTGTGGATCGTGGTCATGTTTATTGCTTTGAACACTCCTCGTTCATTCTCGCTATTTGCCTCATCCTTAAAGACAAATTCAATCTCTTTCCATTTGCGGTCAACCAATCTCACAGCGATTGAGCCCCATGCTCCCTGTCAGACAATCATCCGGTCTCCCAGCATCCATCACTCATAATGATTCTTCTTGATGGCGACATACCAGATAGTTGCCTCTCACCACATATACCTCCATGGGCCAGCAAAATTGGCATCTCTCTCCATGCGGTGCAGAGTTGGGGGATCCACCTTTCTATGGTCCTCTTTGTCTTCGAAGTCGTGGAAAAAGATTTCGTCTGGGGTGTCTGAGTAGGGGAAGCTGTACGGAGTGAAGCTGACAGGACCTTTGATGATGATCAAACCATGTTTGTTACGGAATGTCTCCCATTCGATGGCACGGTCATATTGCCTAGTGTAGATGCTACCTTGATCGGTGAACTCAGCCACATTGAAAGTGTCCTCTTCTTTGTCAGATGAAAGTATAGCTGGCAGGACAAGTAAGTCAAGGCCGTTTTCTTGAGATGTCAAGTTACTCACTCTGTCCCACTTTTGCCTTTTGCTCTGGCCTGCCTCTCTTTGCCCCCTTCCTCCCTGTCACTTCTGTCATCTGTGTCTTTGTCTTCTTCCCTTCCACCTTCTCCTTTTTCTCAGCTGCCTCCTTCTTTTTCTGCTGTCTCCTTCTCTCTGCCTCTTTCTTTTTCTCCTCCTTTCGCTCTGTCTCTTTCTTTTTCTCCTCCTTCTTTCGCTTTGTCTCTGTCCTTTTCTCCTCCTTTCTGTCTGCCTCCTCCTCCCGCTATCCATCATCTCAACATCCCCATCTACTTTCTCCTCTTCCTCCCATGACCCGAATCAGATTATTAGGATTATTCCGTTACAGCTGACAACATGGTGCTGGTGGAATCCTATGCGACCTTGGCAAATAACAGCACCCTTGTCCGTGGTGAAATATTTGTATTGGTCTTTCACGTCTTGCTTGTACAGGATTGTTCTGCCCATGCCGTCCTCCTCAAACTCCCAAGGCCCAAGCGTTTCTTCTACCCCAGCTCTATCTGCTGGCGCTGGCAGATCCCCTTGGGTGTCCAGATCCTCGTAGATGACCCTTCCAGCTTTGATCATGAACGGCATTGAGCTTTCAATACCCTCTCTAATGACCTCTGTCCTGTCTTTGTGTAAGGTGACAAACTGATAGTTACAGTTGGGAATGTTCCACCAATACACATGTTCCTTCTCCAGCTCCAAACAAACCGGACACACTCTCTTTGTGAGCATACAGAAGATGTTCTCCCGTACCTCCTTGTCTCCCTCAAACCTCTCCTCGGCCTTCTCTTTCTCCCCCTTGATCTCCACTTTGGTATCAACCTCCTCACTCTCATCCAGTCTCAACTTCCTTGTCAATCTCGGCCCCTTTGTTGTCACCTTTGTCACCATTGGTCTCCTTGGCTTTCCCCTTTCCTTTTGCAGTCCCTTTGGTCTCCTCTGTCGTCATATCCTTCCCTCGCAGTTTAGTTCGCAGCTCTTTGACCTCCTTGACACACCCCTCCTCATCCGCAAGCTCTTCCTCCTCGGCAGGTGACAGAGCTCGGATTGCATCCAGCTCTGCCTGACTTGGGAAGGTGTAAGGCTTGAGTGCTTCTGCACCATACTCCTTCATGAACTCATGTTTGGTCAGTTGTGTCCATGCAGGAGGGGGCTTGGCCAGTATCTCCTCAGCAGTGGCATCAGGATAAAGGACAACAAATGCATTGATGGCATACTTGGCCCATATCTCCACACTAAGAGAGTTGAAGTCGTCAGGTTTGAACCAGTCTATTGAGACAGTACCGGGCTCTGGAAGTGCAATATGGGGCTTGGGGGCTATGGGAGCCGGCAGGTTGACCCATTTGCAGAATGTTGCTGTTTGGGGCCCAGTACTTACTCCTGTCTTATCATTCTGCTCCTTGTCCAATAGTCATCCCATTTGACCAACCCTTTTTGACCTGTAGCTGTACGGGAGGATGTAGTATGTGTCCGCGGTACCAACAACTACACCCTTGTCCTCAGAATTTCTATTCTCACCCTTGGATAGTTTATAGATCTGCGGGTTCTTGACCCCATGTGTCCTCATTGTCCCCTCCCTTCATCTCCAAGCTCCATTGAGTTGGTAAGAAATAATGCCGCCTCAGAACAACCCATATGCTCACCCTTGTGGCTCTCCTTTTAGAATTTGCAATGGCTTTGTCAAGAAGCAGCTGCCCTGGCTCCCTCTTCTCCCTCTTTCATTTCCTCTCCAAGTGCTCGAAGAAGTAATGGTCAAACAGCGTGTTGAGCCAAGCGTCATTCTTCCACCAGGTGTTGTCCAGGCCATGGTTGACATATTCTCCACACCCAATTGCGAGTTGGAACATGTGGATCATGATTCTCTGCATGACAGTATTGCACATGGACAAGGGATCCTCTGATGTGTCTATGCAAATACACTCGATGCCCAACTTCATGAAACTAGCAGAGATGGCCTGCAAGGCGTTTTGAGGAACCCTCGTGATGTCTTGTTGAAGATGGTTGAAAGACTGAGCTGCGGTCTTGAGGCAGTCGATCCTTGCATTAACCTTGTTGTTGATGATGTTGAACTTGGCAAGGTTCCTGTCCAAGAATGCATTCACCTTTCCCATCCCCTTCAAGAATTCTTTCTTCTCTTTGAGTGTTGAGAGCACGGGTAACGAGTCAATGCTATTGATGACTGCTGTCACGCACAGGTGGACCTCAAAGGCTTTCTGCAACCCAGTGAGTTATTTTGTCTGATTGGTTGAGATGTACCTCACCCTGGTGCCCACTGCATCCTCAGGTACATGCTCTTTGGTGAATTTGTTGACCTTCATACGCTTTTGCTTCTTAGTCATTCCCCTTGTCCCCTTCTTCAATGGCACAGTGGGTTTCCTTTTCCTTCCAGGTTGTTGGCTTCTGCTGAGACGTGGCGGTGTAGGTGATGGTGTTTGCTGCACTCCACTAGGGCCAGGTATAGGTGATGGCATTTGCCGCATCCCACTTGGACCTGGTGTTGCTGCTGTGGGCTCAGCAGAACGTTTAGTCGCAAGTAACGGTGAAGAGTATCAAGTTTACCAGAAGAGCGGAGTTGACAAGTAGTGAAGAGTAAGTCAGAACTAGGGCTCAACGTAGAAGAGAGAAAAGTAGAATGATGATTATACAGGACGAGAGAGAGAACTTATATACTGTAGAGTGAACTATGGAGTCCAGATATCTAATCTGTAAGTAGATATGACAAAATGGAGATAGAGGCATAGGGCATAGTAAATGAGTAAGTAAGATTGTAAAAGTGGAGATTAACTACTGTGCATGACATAGTACAGATTGGAGGTCAAGGGTTATATAGTACAATAGGTCCTAGGGTTAGTGAGGTCATAAGGTGTGTGTATAGCATGTAATTCAACTGGTTTCACCCTCTTTGATTGACGGTCCTCCCCTCCATTGTATGTTTTCCTTTCCCCCATGAGTCTCTAGTTGGAGCGGAATGAGATTGGGAATGGGAGCAGGAATGGGAAACAAACAGAATGTGATGGGGAAGGGTGAACACACGTCCTGCGTGTGGTAGTAGACAACAGCTTGGTCACATCCGCATGTGACACGTGCGTGTCGCAAATGGGTTCACTTGGTGCTTGCCTCACATCACATTTTGTTCTTCCCCATGTTCTTCCCATCTGTTGGGTTGACAGGATGATGCCTAAACTTCTGGGCTTGTCCCTGAATTGATAACAATATTTCTGATCACTATGTGGAATTCTGATGCAATGTATCCATTTAGTATGATTCTGAACACTGTTTGTTTTCAAATGATCTTCCCCTCCCTTGTCTTTACTGTAAGTGATGACCCGCATCATTTGCAGATGCTCAGAATGCAGAGATCGGACATGCACCAAGGACGGCATGGAGCTGCTGGGAAGACTCATCAGCGTGAATGAGCACTCCATTCAATATCAGCAGGACTTGGCTAGTTCAGAGGCGGAACTGGATAGTGTGCTCAATGACCATTGCCTGGCATTGGAGCCATTGCTAGTCAATATAGATGATGTACTGGAAGAGCTGGGTACGTGGTCAAGTTAACTTGAAATTGGGAAATATCTTGACCTTAATGGCAGATATTGACTCCAGGATGTCTACCATTGCATCCTTGATATTGGTTTTCGTGCTCTGGCTGCATCTCAAGGGGCATGAGCCATCAACTAGTGAATATTAGCCTTGCCGCTATCCTATTCATAGTCGATTGCATCATCCTTCTATTCACAGAAATTATATTGGAATTGGGCTATCCCCTTCATCTTGCATCTTTAGGAATCGCACGAGACGTCCGAACTATTGCTAAACGCATAGGCCTGGAGCCCTCAATTCTTCACCAAGCCTCCTGTCCAGCATGTTTAACCTTATATCCTCTGGACAATGTACCTGAATGTTGCACCCTCAAGATTTAGCATACTCCAGAAGGTCCAATTCTCTGCGGGGAACACATGCTGCAGAGATGCAATACAGGCAGAGGTTTTAGATCAGTGCCACTGAGTGTTATTTGCGACACCAGGAACGATTGCCATCCCCACTTTGAGAAGCCGAAATGCAAACCTCTGACAATGAATTGGCAGGAGAAGATGACACAGGAGAAGATGGATCTGGATGTGATTCCAAAGCAGATGGACATGAAGAATCCGACGAAGCATCTTTGTCAGAATATGATTCAGAGCCACCATACAACGAGGAATTGTGGAAAAAGGTCCCCTGGTTCTGCCGAGAACGCCCAAAAATTACAGACTGGGTTTACGACTGTCCCAATTCTGATTGTCCCTTTACTATTGACTTGAGGTGCGTTGTTAGCCAACTTCTGCTCTGGCTGTTCTCAATCGTGCCATTTCCAGGGAGTTGGGACCCGTGAACAAGAAGGGTGAATGCATCTCTATGAGTCTCTTCAGTGAAGAGCTTGAGGATGAGGCACTTGAATTGATCTACAATCATCATGTGGAGCACGTGCACAAGAATGGCGTTCATTTTCACAAAACGAGCGACCACCCTCTCAAAGTACATATGTTTTCCATGATTTACTGGACAATGGCCTGACAATTTTTAGGCGGTACTGGAGCCATGGCCGCTCAACGAGGAGTCGACCTAAACAATTTCTTGTATATCCAAATGTATGAATGCATATGTGGTTGTATTTATGGTATTCCGTTCGAACATAGTTTGGAAGAATCAATCAGTCAATAAGCTGTATTACTGAGGTACAAAATTTTGGGGTGCTACCTATCCGGCTTCAGTCAGTGCGACCTTCCTTGTCATACAGAACGAAATTGGGATCCGAGGTCCGAAAAGTGTGGAACAAATTCTCGACCCAGAGCTCGTTGGAGTCGCATGAGTCCGGGTTGCCGGAGAGCTACAAAAGAGGTCAGCAAGCATACGAAATTCGAAAAATAGGCACATACCAACGTTGAATTGAGCTTGACATGGCCAGCCCGCACGTCCTCCATCTGTTCGCTTTGTTCAGTTTCTTCCAATTGGGGTACCGGGCAATAACTAAAGATATGTGCTCTTTGGTCATTGCCAGAACAACTAGAAGCATCGAGCAGAACAGCTCGAATAGCTTGTTTGGTGCGGGGTCTGAGCTGTAGACTGGTCAGCAATGTGGATTGGAGGACAAAAAAAAGATGGTGATACATCATGGTCCAGATGCCTGGTAGGGTTGGATTAGACATCTAGGCAATTAGGGGGAAACAATGGACCACGCACCATGCATGTACGAATACACAACTGAGGCGGCCTCGTCAACCACTTGAACCTGGCGGTATAGACCACGATACTGAACCTCAGCTTGACAAATCTCAATATCGAGTTTGGCCTTCATGTCCGCCGGGCAGCCATCAAGTCCATATACCAGTATCATGGTCCACTCCTTCTCCGTTTGCTGGAGGTGTTGCAAGAAATCGAAAACAGTCGGGGGAGGGTCTTCTCGGCAGTATGGGACAGCCATTCCTGAGCATTCAATCAGAGCAGGTCAAGCCTCCTGCCTAGAGCTTGAAATTTGTTATGCCAGTGGACACTCTTGATTCCTGGTAGGATATTGGGGGCCTCGACAATCTCAAGATCTTCAGCAGGGTCATCCGAGGAAAACCTATCTTCAAGCTGCTCTCGGAACACTGGGTACTGTGAGATAAGGGACTTGGAGAGATGGATAGAATAAGACATGACAAGGGATGGATAGCTTGGCCTGGGTGATTTGAGTGGTGGTTTTTTTTGAGGTAGACAATGATTCTAGTCCAAGTTTGAGTCAGTCATAGGATATTCGGGTGAATAAGACTTACTACTGTCATGAAGACACCACTTTTCCCTCCACCATTGGTTCACATGATTATCACATGTTCTTTTCTCATGGTCACTTACTATACATCTTTCTTTCTCACGATTCCCTTTCTTAACCCACCACTGCACCACTTTAACCCACATTGTGCAGCCATCCCATTATCTCATACCAACTCATCTCTTATTCATCCCTGACTTATATGTTACTCATACATGACTCATAGGTAGCCACTCCGACTCCAGCTCTGACCGTAGGATAGGTATATAAGCTAGCTAGTCTTCACATGGTCCCTCATCTTGACCTCTTGTTGTTGGGACCAGGTGAGTAGTACAGTCTCCTTTGCATTCCTTCTCTACAATAGATCTAACTTGTTGTTGGGACCAGTTTCTGCCTTATCTCTGTCTGAGTCAAGCCTGCTGCTCCTCTCCTAGCTTGCTACCACCGCTCTTTGCCTCTGCCGTCTCCAATATACACTCAGCACTTCGTGACACTTACAGAGAAGTTGAGAATGAGAGTGGGGTAGCAGTGTTGGTTTTTGAACAATAGGTAGAGTGGTGGTATAGCAAACAGAAGCCCAGGCAGGCACTGAGGCTGTAAAAGAATAATTTGCTTTACACAAACAATATCCGTCTCGACTCCTTGACGTCGTTGCTCAACGAGCAGGTATCATACTAGAGTTCTTCTCCTAAGAAAATTAGACTGACTGGCAGCTCCTGAAGGCATGCAACCTGATAAATGTCGCAAGGTTATCACGAAACCGGCCAAGCAAGTCTTCACATTCCACACCAAAGACAACGACTACGAGGTTTCCTACACGAAGGAGGTCCATGTCACACAAAAAAAGGCACATGCCATGCAAAGTGAGCGCTTCCCGATGAAGGGGAAGATGGGCTGGACAGTTGGGTCAAGCTAGCAGCCCGAAGACGACAACACGTTCGCACTGGATGACAACAGCATGATGTACACAGAGGAATTACAACGCGAACCATACAATGCTCCTCAGAATCACGATAGGCCAACAATTCAACTGAAGACGAAGTGTTTGAAACGCTCAGTGAGATCAATTCTATGTTGGGTATCACAACGTTCTGACCACATTGACAGAGACGACCTCATATTATCTGCAAGGAATGCCATTGAGACCAGTACTTGGAAGAGCTGCTGAGAAGGGACGGCAGAGGTGATTATGGAGCATTCTCAGAATGCCTGGATTGTAAAGACAGAAGGTCTGCCGAAGAATCCGAGCTTGCAAGGGCAGAATATTGTTGCCGTGATTGTTACGTGGATGAGCTTGTTTGCGCTGGGTGCTGCGTGAAAAGACATAGAATTGTGCCTTTCCATCGGATCCAGGTACGTCTTGAGTATATCCTTGCTTGTATCGGGAGCCAGGTGTCTGATCATGGCTGTAGAGATGGTGTGAGGAAGGTTTCTTCATCGACAGCACCCTCTTCAATATTGGATTCGTCTTGCAGCTGAACCACATGAGCAGCCAATGTGTTGACCCCATTCATGCCCCACTTCTGAGTCCTCCACACGAACAGTATCCACTGGGTCAGGGTGGAATACTGTAATTGTACACACAAAATCCCTCCTCATATCCAACTGCTTCGGCGTGGCCTGTATCCCTCGACCCAAGATATCCCTAAAACATGTGTGACGTTTGGGTTGCTGGAAACCCTACATCTACTCTCGCTGGTTGCCAAGCTGGCCACCCACGATTCATATCGCTTTGTTGAGTGCATGACCAACAATACAGGCATTGACGTTCTTAAATCCCAGTACCGAGCACTGCAACGGATGTTGATTCAATGGCGGTACCTGAAGATGCTGAAGAGAGGGGGGAGAGGGCATTCTGCGACTGGGGTGGAAGGTACGGGAGAGGGAGAGCTTGTGGTGATGTGCCCGTCGTGCCCTCAGGTGGGTATAAATCTACCTGAGGGCTGGGAAAACGCCCCAAAGGAGAAACAGTGAGTAACAGTATTCAATGGGAATTCAATCGCTGGGCACTCGGGTCCTGATGTTTGCTTTTACAGGTTCCTTTACTCTCTGTCTGTATCAATTTCAACTTTCAGTTGAAAAACCAGTTGGTGTCATCCTGGACTTGAGATCCTGGTTACGACGATGGAGGGGCATATTTTGTACCCCGAAAGCCCTACAAGGCTCATATACTAGTGTGCATGGATGAAGAAGACATACGTTATTTTTTACTTGCTGCTGGCCACCATTGACTAATGTTCTTGGGCCGTGCAAATTAGCACCTGCATCAGTTTTGCTGCTCTGGCTCAACAGAATACGAGAAACTCCAGAGGACTGCAATATATGGGAATTGGAGCGGTTGTTTGTGGCAGGAGCGAAATGATCCTACCTAATGGGGTCAGAAACGAAGGGTGAAAGGTGAGCGATCAGTTGTCTCCAAAAACGATGAAAAGTACTCAATATTGTCCTCAGATATGCAAATTCAGATTTTATCTGGGCCTACTCTCTGTGACGGTTTATACTGCTTTTCGCCTCCTTCATAGCAGCTGCCAGCAAATGGACGCTTATGATCACCACTGCCTATGACATCACCTGTCAATGGTTCGTCAATCTCTTCAGGAGGATGGCAGAGTGGGAATCAGACCTGAAGGTACCCTCCAGCATCTCTATCATCCCCGTCATCCCCAAATTCCATCATCCTGCACACAAAGAGGAAAAGCATGAGAAGCTGGATTGCAACCTGGTTGCCGGCTGTGGAAGCATGGATTGCGAGTGCTGCGAGAGAGTCTGGGGTGGCAGTCTGAATGCAGCAGCGCATTTGATCAAGTCAATGGGTCCTGGTTCGTGTTTGGTCATGCTGAACGACCACATAGGATTTTATAACTGGCTGAAGTATGTTGGTATGGGTATGTGATTGGTTTGAACTGTTACGAGAGGACTGGAACCAACCCACTGAAATCAGGCTGCAGGAAACACTCTCTGTAGGCGCTATACACAAGCCGTAAAGGACCGGAATCAACAGGTCAAAGCACATTGTGGTCTCACAGCATCTCTACCCAGTGGCCTTGCAGAGAAGTGGGAGAAGATGTGCGTGAGGTGGGGGACAGTGGGTTTTGACAAGGCAAAAGTCCCAAATCCCTATGAGACGGAGAAGAGATGTATGTACCTTTTGATATACCCCAGATGCCAATGCTGACCATTGGTACATATCAGATATGTCACAGAAGGCAGTTGAGAGAGAGCTGGCAGAGGCAGAGGCAGACAGGTTGAAATGGGGAGGCATATCCTATCATCCTACGAGTGCATCTGCCTTCGTCTTGTTGGGGTTGGAATTGGAACAATCACAGTGTGTTCATTTAGACTTTTGAGAGAGTGACTATGGACTAACAAGAGAGTAAAGACGTAAACTCCACAAGGGTAGAAAGCAGACAAACGACATGACCGACTTGCAAGAGAAGACAGCAACAGAACATCAAAACATGCTCTGCACAAAACTACAGGCCTGGTCCCTGATTCAGCCCATATACATGCCCAGCCTACTTTGTTACCTCACAGAAATGAACGAGGAGATTCCCGATGGCTCGAACGATGACGTGGAGCCAGAAGATATTGTTCTTTGGCTGCCATCTGCAATCCCAGCAAGTAGACAAGCCAATGTATGCACCGATGGCCTCATCAATATTGAATCCAAGCTCCGCTATGCACAATGCTTCAATAGTCTGGATGGCGTATGGCACACGCTTCGACTCAAGACAAGGATGCTGCTTTTCAAGTACGCAAATGTTTCAGGGCAGAGGGAAGGAGTCAAATCTCAAATGGTGATCAATAGCGTGCACAACAGGGCAAAGGGTTTTGCAGAGACATACCATGCAGCTCGTGTGGCCTATCTTAATCTTGTTGGCCCAGGGGTGTGGGAGGAACAGCTGAAAGTGCTGAAAGATGGAGATGTGAGGTCATACGTTGATCCGGAGAGGGTGAAACAGGGACCAGGGCAGAAGGGAATTAAGGAGGATGAGGTGGGCAAGGAGATCGAAGACCAGCCTGAGGAGGTGGTGAATGATATTGACCTGGTTTTCAAGGATCGGCGTGACATGAGGATTAGGGCACAACACGGCACTGGACAGACCCAGCTTGAACTGTCATGGATCTGGCTGACATCACGAATCAACACTGCCAACAAAAACGACGAAGTCTTGAGGGAGGTCTGGTGTAGGAGCAGGGCGAGGGCCAACCATGCAAAGGAACAGGTTCTGCTGGTGCAGGAGGAAATGCAGCGGACGCTAAGGTATCTTGAATGGAAGGCAAATGAATGGAAAGAGAAGATGACAGGTGGTGGCTGGATGGTAGACACGAGGCTAGGAGAGGGCCTGAGAAGTTACGCGCTGAAGCAAGCGCACATTCAGCAGATGCTGGCGGCACACTTCTGTACCCTATGGTCCCAACCATTACAGGATAATGAGGACGAAGATGACATTGTTGACTCGGGGCTCCCTGACAATGACGATGAGGGTGAGAGAGCAGATGACGAGGAGGAATACAGTGATGAAGATGAGCTGGATGAGGAACAGCCGGTTATGCAGTCCACCCCAGCGTCTCCTGTGGCCGAGAATACCGAAAGGAAGGCAAGGGCAAAGGCGTCGGAAGGGGTAAGGATAACTAGGGCAGCACGGGGAACTAAGCGGCCGAGAAAGGGTAATACGTAGTGTGATGATTCAATAGCATGTATTGAAAAGAAAAAATACATAGAAATATTTCAATTATTGAAGGTATATGTTGCACAGCGTAGACCTAAGTATATATGACACTGTGACTCAGTGGTTAATAGGCTTGCAGGTATCATGTTTGTGCCTATGTCCGTGAACCCAACTGTTCAATCCCTGGTAGGTGTACTATGTACAAATTTTTGAATTACTTGGACAAGCGGCCTGGGCACTGAGCCCCCGCCAACTGGAGAGGTTATCTTCCTTAGTGTATCACATGCTAAATTACCTTATATAGAATAGCTAACCAGCAGCGGTCAGAAACCCTGACCCGAAGCTTCAGCACCTTGCATAGCGCGGGGGACCAACAAGGGTAAGAACCCCTCAAGAACCCCTGAGGGGAAAGAACCCACTGTGAAGTTTCAGGTACCAGGGGGAAGAACAATGAAGGTTCAATCTAGCAACTGGGGTTGACAGCTAGTGTCCTCTCAAGTCACTTCTTCAAGCAAGGGCAAGGTTCGAAGGTCGAGAGTCAAGGGTCAAGTGTTGAAGGTCAAAGGTCTAGTGTCAAAGGTCAAAGGACAAGTGTTGAGGGTCAAAGGTCGTGGTGGGCTTTCACTGGTGTATTAACCAAGTTCTTAAGCTAAGGAAAGGTCGTATGTACATTGGGTATATATACTGGGATCTGTCTAGGTCCAGAGTCGCTCTGAGTCAGGCTGAGTCATAGGTGTGTGAGTCGTTTGTAGTTGGACTGAGTCGTTGTGGGAGTGGCTGCAAATATTGTGTGAGTCGTTGCAGCTGTTTGTATGTTGTGACTCGGGGTGGCATATGGAGATGTCTGCTGGGCATGGTCTGGAGCTGTGGTCTGGATGTATAGCTCCACTTACTCCGCGGAGTTTTCTATAGAGATATTTGAATGAGTGGGAAAGGTGGTAAGGGAGAGGTGAGTTGGGCAGGGAAGAGCATCTGTATGGGGGCTTTTTGGTGGGAGTGGGGGTAAATTGTAACACAGAGGACCAGATTGAGGGAGTGGCAATTCCCCTGGCGCAGAGCCACCTGCAGGTTCATCAACCTGAGGTTCTGATCTCTTAGAAGGCTTGGAGTGATGTCTGAGATCTGGGAACGGAGTATTGTCCCAATCGTCATCAGAGTCTTCATCTTCCAAAGGAATGTTGGGATTTTCACCCAAAGTAAATGGTTCACTACTGACAGGCGTGAAGCCACGAGTTTTGGCATCAGGACACTTAGAATACAGCGTCTCATCAAATAGTGCAGTGCTACCTTTGAATACGGAATTATTACTTTGCATGAACAGGAAGCCTTTCATCCCTTCTTGGTAACTGATGAAGGTCATCAACTCACCACGAGGAGCAAGCTTATTCTTCCTATGATCTTCAGGAATGAAGATGTAGGCTGCACAACCCATAACTCAGAGATGTGAAACATCAGGTGCTTCGCCGTAAAGCATTTTGAACAGAGTTCGCCAGCTCAAACGTTGCACAGGAGTGCAATTGTAGAGGTGGACAGCATGCACATGGCAGAATTCCCACCAGGACTGAGGTATACAAGCTTCAAAGCAAAGAGCTTCAGCCTTCTCATAAATAGTCCTGTTGAATCGTTCAGCACGATCGTTTTGTTGTGGTGTATACGGTATACTTTGATCCCTCTGGATCCCATACTCTGTCAGTACTGCATTGAACTTATCTCCTTTGTACTCTCCCCCTTCATCGGACATCCAGGTTCTGACAACAGCATTGAATTGCGTCTTGACCATAGTAAGGAAGTCCTTCAAAGCGGGTACTGCCTCGTCTTTTGTCTTGAGCTTGGAGGTCCAAATGTAGGATGTGCAGTCATCGAGAAAAGAGATGTAGTACTTGTACTGGTGATACAATTCAACCGGGTACAACTTCAGATCCAAATGTATGCATTCAAACGGCTTAGAAGCTCTTGTGGTAGAGTTGGGGAACATTTTCTCATGCATCTTGCCTTCAGCACAACCATGACACAGAGGTGTCTTCTTAGTAGGCATCTTAAGGTCAGTGGGAAACCCTGCGTATGTTTCTGAGCTTTGTTCAGGGCTTTATCTGATGGATGCCCAAAGTGTCTGTGCTCAATATCATAGTTGATGTTGTAAACAACTGACTTGGCCAATAAAACCTCAGCAGATGCTTTCTGCGAGTGAACCCAATAAATGGTTTGACCAGGCATATGAGGGTAGGAAACAAGCGACTGTCGTTGCTGTTATGAGTAGAGGGCCAATTTCTTCACATTTCCACGGTTGCCCTTATTTGCAGTATTTACAATAGGACCATCAAGCGATTCATATTCAGCAAAGTCATTCATATCGTTCATGAAATGAGAGGAGGCACCAGAATCAAGGAGCCAACCCTGTGCGTTGTTCACACTTTCCTTTCCCTTACAATGAGTACACCCACAAAGTAGGAACTGATTGCATGACAATAATATACAAGTGATTCCAGATCAGTACAACTACCTCGCAAACTACTGATACCAACTACTTGTGAGCATTGCTGTAGGGTTGTATTGGTTTGGGAAAGCAGGTCAAGATATGGGACTTGCCTGTCATCATGGAACGATCTGAGAGATACGTCATCCAGGACATCCTCAACCCCTGCAGCTTCGGCAATATCGTCGTCAACATCATTACTGAATAGAGAGGTCATGTCTTCCATACCATTGTCAGATCCCCAATCCATCTCTACATCTTGATCAGGATCAGCGCTACGAGAGCATTTAGAAGAAGTAGAAGAAGGAGATCCAGCTCCCTCATATCCCTCATCATCCTCCAAAAGATGCTTGGACAAGGACGCACGTGGTTGTTCAATGCAATCCTGGAGCAAACGATTGGTGGCAGACGTGACGATCTGTTCGAAGGGTTTGAGATACTGCACCGTCTTAGGGGCACCAAGTCTGTCAGCAAGGGAACGTGCTTCACGGACATCATCAAATACTGACTGAGATGGCTTGAAGCTGGTGAAGGACTGCATGGCAGCCAGGTTCTTCTTGACTGCTGGTTGGGGAACTGTGCTGTCACACAACTTGTCCCAGTGACTGGTGAAGTGAGCTGGGGCAGTGATCCCATAGTGCGAACAGGAGGGGCGCTGGCAATCTCGGCATGCGAGTTGTTGACTGCGTTCAACGCAATATGTTCCCTGTGGTCAGTGATCGAGGAGTAGGGATGGATAGGAGCGGGGGAAGCTATGGTGGGTGCATAAGATGCAAGATGGGAGTGACCATGCGACCAATTGTTACCACTGTTGTTATCGCCGGTGTGGCCGGGATCCTGGTGCTGGTTGATGCCACTGCAGGTACCACGCTGCTGCTGCTTTTTCTTCTTACCATTGTTCTAGTTCAAAGAAGGACGTTGCTGCTGCTGCTGTGGTTGACACTGTTGGCCACGCTGCTGCTGTCCACGCTGCTGACATTGCTGCTGTAGACGCTGCTGCTGACCAAACAATGGTTCGCGGTTACCAGCACGCTTGACCGCAGAGAGGCAGTTGGCAAGCTGAGGGTTCTGATGCTTGTATTCAATCATGATGGCTTCATGAACGTCAGTGACGGTGAGGGCGCTAGTACTGTCAGGATCCCTGGTAAAGTTATGAAGAGACTTGGAGGAAGCGGCGTCCCATTCAGAAGGAATAGCTGCAATGAGAAGGAGGGCTTTGATCAACTCGGGGAGTTCAACCCCAACCTCGGCAAGGTGTTCAATGTAGTCTTTGAACTTGGCGATGCCAGCCTGGGGTGGCTAGTAGTAAGCCAGAAGGACACCAACTTGACAAAGTCGCCATAAATGGCAGACAAAGTTGGTTCGCCATAGGTGGAGACTATGGTGGACCAGGCTTTGGCGGCATCCATGTCCTTGAGAGGTTCAAAGACTTCCTCCATAGAGGTCAACTGAATAATACCCATCAGCTGAAGGTCTTTCTCCTCCCATGCTTCCGGCATGGTGTTGTATGCTGTGATCTGAGCATCAGTGGGAGGGTGACGATCAGGTTTGTCATCACTATCAGAGCCAGCTACAGGCTGAGCAGCTGCACCAGGGGAAGGAGTGACCGTAATGATCAGAACAATGACCTCCCCCAAAGGGTATGTTGACTTCTTGGCCACACCAGTGAGGTGACGATAAAGGCCTTGAGCCTTGGTAACAGCTTCTATTTCGCTGTTATAGGTCTGGCGGAATCCAGTGCCATTGAAGCAACTGGAGAAGAATTTCTTAACATCGAACATGGTAGTAAGAGGTTAGGTTTGGTGTTGGATCTAGAAAAGACAGCATCAGCATGCGTCTAATCAACACAGGGAGCAGCCATCAAGGCGCTATGCTCAATGAGGAGCATTGGATCCTTTAGATCCGATGTCGTCGAAGGACATACACCAAATGCCATAGATCGAGTACTCAATTAAGAGGTTGATGGCAACATACAGGTCTAGCCCAGCTAGCCAATGACAGCAGCCTAGGGGCGCTTGTTATTGTAGTCGGGCTAACCAGGGCCCATAACCTGATGAGCTGGCATGACGCCTAGCACAGAGGACTACAACATGACTACACTACTACTTACCAGAGAGGAGTTCAGAGAGTTAGAGGCAAGACGTAGAAGCTCAAGCACACTGTAGATTATAGTAGAGAGCTACAAGCTTATATACATGTAGAAACAATAGAATCTACCATATAAGGATAACAATAGAGATTGTACATATGAGCATAATGAACAAATGAAGAATAGAACAATAGCGAATGCATTGTCCAGCATAATACAATGTCGGGAAGTATGAACCAGGACTTCGGATATACCAAGATCTAATAATAGTCCACAGACAACACGTCCTTCAATGCGTGGACTTCCTCATGACTTCCCAAAAACCATCTGCACCAAGGTTCACCCCCAAGAAACCAAAACCACTTCTGCCGAGCTGTCGTTCACAGAGATTGAAGCGGAGCAGATGTGGTGAACAATCATTAAACCTCTATGCTTTGCTTGAGTCCTAGGACAATGCAAAAGTCTGCTCCACATTCCTCAATTTGGAGACCAAGAGCAAACATGTTAATACCAATACAGACAGAGGTTTCTCATATTTACTTAATTTATTCATGGATCAACTGTATGTTGAGGGCCGACAAAAATACTCAACCACTGGCTTGACGGTCCTACATCTCCCCAGCCCCAGATGCTACGTAATGCTTATATATTTATCTCCGGATATTCTGTGGCAGTCAATTGTGGGCTTTCCCCCATCATTGGTATTGTAGTCATTGTTCTCCTGTACTATTGTGTATACTGTTGCAATAATATTGCTTTTACTACCTCCCACCACCTCTCAGAATGTTCTCGATACCTCGAAAGTGCTCTACCAGCAAATTTAATGCCACACTACCGCAAGAGTCTTGTTTCAAGACATGTGAGCGGTGTTGCGCCAAAGATCTTGAATCAAAATGCTGTAAATGTGCTCAAACCTCTGAGGAACACGCATCTATTCCTCTGCCACATTCACCACATGACTGATGACCATCCAGTAGTGCTGCGAAGTACACAGGAGAAGCAATTAGTGATGATGATTCAGACATGGATAGCGAGGCACGTCCCATTTTGTACTGCTGAGAAAAACACTGACATCTTCTCCAGAGGGCTGCCACACGCTATCCGAATGCTAAAGCTCTGTTCCTAGCTCTCAGAACCCAAGCCAAAGTGGGAGACATTGTTTTTCACGGGGAATACACATTACCTGTGGATCCTTTGGTTACCAACAAGGAACATGTCCAGTTGGTTATGCGGGAAGTTTGGCAGGCCACAGGCTTTCGATTTACATGAGTAACATATTGTTATATGAGCTTATTGGAGACTGACCGGGACTCTAGCGTGAACTTTCACAGGACACTCAAGGGGGGTCATAAAACGTGTGCATGGTGTTCCCAGGATGCAGATCACAAGAAGCCATCTAAGAAGAAAGAGGGACAAATATTCGAAATAGGGAACTCGTCAGAATGGAACATTTTGAGTGCGAAAGCCATCTGGGGGCCTCGTGCAAGGATCTGAAGAAGGGGACCCACACAGTGAAGCTCATTACACTCAACCTCAGACACTGCTGAAAGCACGTACCATATTATGACGTTGCTATGCCTGACGGCACCGCTCAGATTGTTTGTGAGAGCCTGGAATGGTCAATGCCTGCCTCACTCGTTCCCAAGATTCAAGTGGCGTTCCCACAAGTAACGTCTGCCCAGATCCACTGGGCATGGGCGGTGATGAGCGAGGAGATCTGGAAGAGAAATCCTAAGCAGGTGGAGTCTGCACGCTGACTACTGGAGGAGTATCGTGCCATAGTCGATATTTTTGAGGTTGAGACAGCACCAGAAGTGGAGCAGATTTGCTGGGGAATGAAAGTGATAGTAGAAATGCTTACCTCAAAAACAACAATTGTTGAAATTGCTATAGATGCAACGTGTGAGTAACCCAACTCAGAAAGGCTTGAGCTTAACTCTAACTGACAGCTATCAGACAATACAAATAAGATGCACCTGGAACTACATATACTGTATCATGGCTGAGTACGACAACGCTGGCTTCCCATTTTCCTACTGCCTTCTATCCACAACCGAAGCCACAACACCAGGAAAGCGGATAGATCCATTGGAGAGGTGGGCAACACATGTGAACAAATACCAACTCCATCCTCAATTTGTCAATGTTGATAAGAATCTAGCAGAGATTGTGATGGCCAAGAGAGTCTGGCCGAATGGTCAAATCCAAATCTGCGGATGGCACATGAAAAAGGCAGTCAGAGAGCGGATCACCAAGGCCAAGCTCTCTACAACACTGTATAGAGCCATTGAAGCTTGCAAGCAGTTCCCTTTCATTGACCTGAAATTTGTGCCCCCCAGTCAAGCAGATCCTGGTGAAAAGGAGGGAGGTAGAGAGGGGGGCAGGTGGGACACCACTCTTGATGAGCCCAAATCCGAGTTAGTGAAGTGCGATCTGAATGCCTTGTACATCCATCTTCCACCAACTCAAAAACCTGTTGAAACAGGAGAGTCAGTTCCTCTGACACAGCAGACACAGGAAGCTACAACCTCGTTCAAGATCAAACTGCCTCCTCTGAAGGCCTCTCAGGCTCTTCAGCCCATCACACCTCAAGAGGTGAAACAAGTATTCTGTCCAGAGGAACATGTGAAAACTTTGTTGGCAATGGTCTTGGAGCATCGCAATGCACATCCTCTCCTACCCGGAAAATTGGCATCTACAGCAGAAGGGATCCACTCATGGGCAGTGAAGAAGATGTACCAATTCTGTGAAGGTGAGGACTTACGGGAGCTATGGGCCTATTTGTGGGAGAACTGGTACCGCCCTGAGCGATGGAAGCTCTGGGCTCGCGCCATTGTACCTGAGATACCTCGGCTCAACACGACAATGGTTTTAGAGAGCCAGTAAGTGATCTGGCTTGATCTTTGAGCAAGAATGGAACTCACCACGATATAATTAGCTGGCGTCACATCAAACATGATTTCCTTCATCACTTCTCGAAACCAAGAATTGACCTCCTTGCATGGATCGTGGTCACAAAACTTGGACCATTGTACCATCAGAAGCTTGATGTGCATTTCGGTGATATTGGCCGATATCAGTCCCCCTCTGCGTGGCAAAAACCATTTAAGAAGGCTTGGAGAGAGTGCGAGAAAAGAACTATACCTGAGCCCACAGGTGTGTTTGGATACCGGACCGATGTCAGGAAATGGGTGTGCACTTGCCCGGCGCTCGCAAGCAGCCGATTCCTGATCTGTAAGCACCTAGTTCAAGGTGTTAAGCCCGTCCCGCCCAAGTTCTTCCTCCAGGTGACACGGAATCACACAGCACCAATCTGGTCACACCCTTTCTTGGTGCCGTTAGATGATATGGACCCGCCGCAGCTGTTGGTGTCCAAAACCACCATTCACAAGCCTAATTCCAAGGCAACTGATACTGAGACTCTGGAGATTCATGACGGGGATGATGAAGGGGACACCACGGACAATGAAGACAATTATTGGGCAGAGGTTGAACAGAGATTTATGAGTGTCCAAATGGGAAAAAAATAATTTTTTCCCCCCAGACCAATTTTCTGTTCCCCCGTAATATACGACCTTGTAAATCATTACCGGGGGGGGGGATATTTTTGTGTGCGGGGGGTATGACCCAGTTCTGTGGGGGATTTCCGACATCTCTGCTTAGGCACCTACCTGTTTCCCACACATCTCCCACACCTTCAGGTGCATCCCACAGGTCATACTTAGTTTTCTAAGCTAAGCTAGGTATCAGGATATCCTTTAATACATATAAGGATTGTGACAGCCAAGTAGCTAACATTTCCGAGTGGCTTTGACTCTTCTAGAGTGATATCATTACAGATAAGATGCTAAGCACCTATCACCAACAAGAAGTACATTGGTGTTATTCGATGCTGTTGGGTGCCCTCTGGTGGGACCAATAATTTCTGACCAACTTCCGACTTATTCTGATGTTCCCTAATCCACACTTGTTCAGATGTCCCTGAAGAAGTTCAGAGAGGTGGTCTGTGCACAACTGCGTAGCCAATTCAAGCCCTTTGCCCAAAATTTCTGCTCATGTTGCTTCTTTCCTCCCCACCACCATCATCTCCAAATCACCTCACTTGTTCTCACCCCCATTCCTCACATTAGCAGGCTCGCCACTCAACTATAACCATTCTCACAAGTGACAGGCAACATTACAATGATAGGGTTATGAATAATGAAAAGCTTAGGACACAGTTTGGATTAGGACAAGTAGGATTTAGGCCAAGGGTAATAGGTGAGTCTATTATTGTGTTGCGCAGGTATTTACATGATGTTAAGGTGGAACTTCTAGAGATTTGACATACAGGAGAGGATCACAGAGGGCAGTAAGGCAGTAAGGTGGCAAGGCGGCAATTGAGGTCTTAGGCTAATGGAAAGGGACTAGAATATACAGTGTGTCCTATCTCTCTACTTGTTTACATTGAAGTCTAAGACACCTCAAACATGCAGAATCGGCCCTGATTGTGGCAACTGTAAGGTGTCACTCATCCATTTTCACCTACTCGTGCTGATACACTGTTCCTGCAGACATGCAGCAAAATACAGAAACCTATGGCTTCATTTGGTACCTGGAGTTTGGAAAGTGGTGGAGAGAAGATTGTGACAGGAAGCAGTGACCGAAAGAGTAGGAGGCGGGAATGGGAATGGGCAGGGGGGTGCCAGTGGATTGGGAGTCAGGAGCTGGGAACAAGGCCAGGGGTAGGGATCAGGGAGGAGGGAAATTGGGGGACCTAGTACTGGTAAAGTATGTTAATCAGCATCAGCTACAACCAGAATTGATGATGTACACCAATGTTATCTGACTGAAATTGAGGGAAATGGGTGTGCTACCCATTTATTGGAATGTGTCAGATGGCACCCATATAATGGAATGTATCCGCTGTATTCTGGTGATTTCCGATGACTTTTTGGCAGGGCAGCCTTCAATCAGTTTCTGTCAGTTCATACCTGATAGCACCAACAGAATCTTCATTGGGGCCTATCACCTAACTCCACATCATATACTGATATTGGTGATTCTTTTGTGCCTCATTGATGTAGCATGTATGCCTCAGTTTCAGCTCATTGCTTGCTATCATAGTAGCTGTATTGCATGCTCTTTGTCCAGTGACCACCACCATCTACTCTTTTTTGTTGCTGCAACATTTGTGAATCCTACTGGTGGCTCCAACATCCACAGTCCAGAACATGTGCACAACTCTCCAACATACAACAACACTGACACTGAGCAGGAAGACATCAAGGTATCAGAATGTTTCATTCCATGGCTTCTGTATCCAAGCGCACCTCTTTGCCCCTGGTTGCTACAAATGATTCAACAATCATCTATAATCCTTACAAAGGCTACATCCCAGATGTTAGATTCTAGATGACATGTATTTCTTGGTTGATGATCTTGCACAAACACTTTACCTACCATCCAGTTGTTTTAGTCAATGGTGATACCTTCATGTGGTTGTCACTCGCTAGCCTGATCTCATCTATACCGTACATACAACTGCTCACCATCTACTGCCATTCCTTCCCCTGGCAATATTGTATGTATTGTACTAGTATAGCTACCTATATAATCACCCACTGTTCTTTTAACCATGCCACCAATCACTGGGGGCATTTTGATGTCAGATTCCACCTGTATGTAACATGTCATATCATTGTCATAACTGATAGGATAGTGTGACCAAAGCAAAGAGTTTTATGTATTAAACTGCAATCAATTTGAGCAGTAGAGAAGTCAGAAAGCAATGCTGCGGGCACAAGCATGAACGTGAAGGTATTGTCTGATTCACATAATTCAAACTGATGCCGGCTGATCTTCTGGGACAAAGGGAAGTCGGGGAGTGGCGGTACGGGAACAAGCACCGACATACTTCCAGATTTTTGGACCTTGAATGTTAAAGACTGTCCCTGGCTCGGCAGTGGCATTGGGTCCAGCCCGGTTCAGGATCAGCAACTCAGTATCAAGCCCATCTTTCTGTCTGAGGTCATGAGACTTGGATTGAACGTGGTTTATTCGTCATTTTTGGAGAAACACATAGGTCTGAAGGTACTGGATACTCTTAAGTTGACAATAACACCCGGTCTCCAAATATTGCGCTGTACCGGATTGCCTCCGGCATCAACATCAAATCATCAATGCCGTCGTGGGGCTGTCACATCGGACTACTTGCCGCCCTGGCTTCTCTTACAGTTTTGAAATCCGGCGGACTGGCAAAGGCAGAAATTTTGAGCGTAAAAGCCTTATTTCAAAATGATAGTGATTGCTCTACCCCAGACTAATATGTATAATAAACTACAGTTTCATACAGAAAGTGGCCAGAAAGTTCCTGTTGTGTCCTTTTCCTAGTCACGGAGGTCACATTGCATATGACTACAATATGACATGTTACATACAGGTGGAATCTGACATCAAAATGCCCCCAGTGAATTGAGACCCTGTCTTTAATGATATTGCTGTAGAGGAGTCAAAACCACTCAGAAATGTTAGCTACTTGGCTGTCACAGTCCTTATATGTATTAAAAGATATTCTGATACTTGGCTTAGCTTAGAAAACTAAGCCTGACCTGTGGGATGCACCTGAAGGTGTGGGAGACATGTGGGAAATATGTAGGTGTCTAAGCGGAGATGCCGGAAATTCCCCGCGGAACTAGGTTTTACTCCCCGCACGTGCAAAATATTCCCCCCCCCCGAAATGACTTACAAGGTCATATACTATGGGGGGGACAGAAAATTGGTCCGGGGGAGAAAAATAATATTTTCCCCCCTGCGAAGTACTTTTCCCTTTCCCCCCCCCCCGTTATTCCCGACAATTTTATGTGTTTCCGCGGGGGATTCTGGCATGTTAGCTGGGCGCCTAGATGTTCTCCACATATTTCCCAATACTCAGGTGTGTCCCACAGGCCAGGCTCAGTAATCTAAGCTAAAGTAAGTATCATATCACTCTTTTGTACCTAATAGGACTATGTGTGTCCAATATCTAACATTTCCAAGCTGTTCTGACACCCTTACAGTGCCAACATTCACCCATCTACCATCTTGAATGTCCGAGTCTGAGTTGTATTTAATTTTTAGGTGCTCAAATTTCTACAGCAACTAGGCAATGCCATGACAATATGCTTGAACATTGTGGATGGAATATGCTGGACTTTTGTAGTGAATTTGTGACAAAGGATCACACCGCTACTAATGAAGTTCACAGTCTTGAGGTCACACTGTAAGAGAACGTTTTCAACTAGATATATTGAGAGAAAGTTAGAGTAATTTGCAGCGTTGACAATCCCTTTATATACTAAAGTACTACAGGGTCCTAGTCATGGATGTCACTGGGTGCAAAATACAGTAATACTCGTGTATTATGTTATTCTTTATTCTGAGATTATTCTAAAAAATTTTACAAGAATGCCCGTGAATTATTTTGAACTTACTGTGGTATTATGCTAGAAAATTTTCAGAATAATACACACTGTAAAGAACAGATAAGCCACGAGTATTATTCTAATGTTATTGGAACATTATGCTAATAATAAACCTAGAATTATGGAATCAGCAAAAGAAGGATAATGATAGGTTAATGAGAGTCTGTTTTATCTGTGAATTATCCTATACCGTGGCTATAGAATAATACCAGCTTTCTGCAAAGCATAATGTACGTGCATTATGCTATAAGATAATGCAGAGATGGGATGCTGGTGGAGTGTGTGTGGTTGTTGTGACACTTATTGTAATGATAGAATAATGTAGGTGTCAAAAGTTGACATTATCCTATGTGGGGTAGCCCAAGGATGTCTATCAAGTCCTGTACTTTGTAGCTAGGGTCTATGCCCAGCCAACATGGAGGTTCAGAGTATAGAATAATGCACCAATAGAATAATGTGTCAATAGAATAATGTACTGATAGAATAATACATGAATAAAGCAGTGGTGTATTATGCTGAAATCATAATGGTGCTATGATTGGGAACTCAGCGGTGGTCTTGTTGGGCACATGAGTGATGCATGGGCCACTAGCTTGGGTTTTGCACAGTGTTTTAGGCATCCAAAGTGGGTACCTGCTCAGTGTGGTCTCCATTTTAACAGAGCGGCAACAATATTTCTGTGAGTATCTGAATATCATGTGACTCAGAACTGCTGGGCTTACAGACAGGTTCATACTATAGTTGCACACATTACAGCAAAGGCCTTCAGCCTCATATGACTGCATACGCCAATCATATGATCTACCTGGCCGCCATACTACTCAGAAACCCCTGTATGGCATCATATAACTCAATGCAGCTTATCCAAGTTAAATCCACTTCATATGGCACAGGCAACATTATGCAGATGTCATATGAACCTCATCTGACTTTGCGCCACACATATAACTTAGGAACCACAGGTGCTCCAGTGTAATGATCTCAACAGATATATTCTCGGATGACTGGCATCCAATCTGGCCAGTTTCAACTCTCCTAAAATTGCAACCCGCAGTCCTGCGTCCAGCGCTTATCTGTATCCACAGATACTATCTACCGGATATCCGCCAGATACAGATATCTACATAGTAAATTCATCATGGTAAGTTGCATAAACAGATGACCAGCATCCTTTGAGATCCTTACTCTAGTGTGGAAGTTGCACAAGTTATATGAGCGCATGTGAGCCTCACTGTGGTATCTATTTTGCCAGAGCAGTCTGTGGTGCATGCACATGTGAGTATATCATATGATTCATATATACTGGGCTTACAGGCTCACGATTGTGCACATTGCAGCAAAGGTCTTTAGCCTCATATAACTGCATGTACTGGTCATATGATGTACCTGCATACTACTCAGGGACCTCTGGAGGGCATCACATGACTGAATGCAGCTCATCCAAGTTGAATCTACTTCATATGGCACAGGCAAGGTTGTGCAGATGTCATATGAACCTCATCTGACCTCATGCAACACATGTGACTTAGAAGCCTACATGATAAGCCTACACTTTTTCTAGTGCAGGATACCAGACTTTTCTCCATTGAGAGACTGTCATATAACTCTCATCTGACTGTCTCCTATAGCATGCCTGGTTATTACTTGTGCATCTCTGGAGGTCATTGTGTAACTGATGACATTCATATGACATCCACGCAACCTCATTCAAGCCACATATTGCAGACATGATTTATATGGTCACTCAAGGATATCAATTGGTAGGTTGAGCACAGACAATATGGAAAGGGTGCACAGCGCGACCAGAATGAGTGCACCATTATCCTTGTATTTTGCATATTTCTTTTGGACTGCACATGTTATTTATGAGCCATATGGTACAGTATGGCTCTAGTTTGATGCCCAATTTGATTTGCAACTGTTCATGCAACCCAAAGGACATCAACCCTTTTTATCCGCGTTGCCCCTGGTTAGGTTCAACCTGGAAAAACACCTTCAAATCTCAGGTGTGTGCATTGTGCTGTAGAGTGTTTGAATGAGCTGCATTCAGTCATGTGATGCCCTCCAGAGGTCTCTAAGTAGTATGACTATGTAGGTACATTATATGACTAGTGCATGCAGATATATGCACCAGCAAAACTATGAGGATCCGGTCAAGGCCTGACGGCGATGACCCGGGACCATCATTCTGAACACTGGGTATCAGTCGCGTATCAGCCTCGTGTCAGTATGATATTATATGAACAGGATATGAGATTGTACCATCGGGAGGATTTTGCGTGGTCAGTGTATAGTCAGATGATCCCAGAATGGTACAGTCCTGGCCAGTCAATGGTCAGGTGTGGGTCAGGTTGCATCAAATAGGGCGTACCTGGTCTGGCATTGACCAGATAACGGTCAGAGCTCATTGGATGTTAGAGATCTAATCAGACGATGGCGGAATGCCCAGAGGGCGTCTGATGTGGGTCAGAATAATCTCAGACTGTCAAGAGAATGTTCAGTCAGTGGTCAGTGTTTGGTTATCGGGTGATCAGTAAGGGTAAAAATGAGCAGAGAATACCATAGTATGATAAAATATAGGACAACTGCTCACGCTGGTATCAGAATAAGAAATGGCTATGACAGAATGATACTTACAGCCCGTACTCATCGCTGCTGTCCTCTCTGTGCACAAGGTATTTCAAAAAATTGTATTATGGTTGTAGATATTTGTTATGCTTTATATACGATTGATGAAGACTTGCCATGTTGAAGGACTCTCAAGCATAATGGTGGTGGTTGAGAGTCAAGAGAGGCAGATCGAACACCTGTGTCAACTGGCACGGGATGTATCCAGCATCTGGCACAGAAATCTGCGCAAGCGCTTCCAGGGCGCTTGCACAGATTTCTTTGTTTGGCTCTCCAAATAAGGGACTCACACATGGGTTTGGGCGCCTCCTGCCCGGCTTGACTCTCTACCACCACTATCGTGGTTGAGTCCTCCCCCAAGTAAGTTCCTTCCCCTCTATTGTTTCTAACAATTTCAATGAAAACTTTCAACATTGTATACAGCTATCCAGATCCCCTTCAACCAACTGGTGGCCTCAGGTGCGATTGTGAAGCAGGCGGACAGCAACTACAGCGCAGCAGGTGGATGAGATAACTGCAGTGATACACTGGTGAGTTGTTTCGCGATAATGTTCTTGACTGTGGCTCATGTTGCGTGATATTTAGTATCTGTTCAAGGTCACACAAGAGACAGTGTTGATTGGCTCAAAGGCTAAAGATGACGGGATGGCCAGGTGCTTCACTTTGTTGCTCTCAGTCTACTGTTTATTGCTCCCATGCAACGTCGATGACATACCCATCGTCACTGGCATCATAGTTTTGACCAATGCACGGACCATCTCCGAAGTATATAAACCAGTCTTCTAAGGCTATCACTTGTGCCTGCCTTCCACTCACCCTCCTGATGGTACCAGGTGTAGCTTGCGCTCATCTTCAAACAGGATTGTTCCGCCGTTGACAGGCGAGTATGCTGTCCTCAACCAGCTATGTTTGTTAGGATTTGGGATTCGGGAAAAGGCCTGAGGTATGTTTGCGCCTTTTCTATATTTACCCTACACATAAGAACTGACTATATGCATTAGGATTGTCGAAGACAGTACTAAGAAATGCACAAGACCGCTGTTTCCCCTTCACAGTTCATCAAACCAACTGCAGACATCGTTCAGCAATATTCTGGCTGCCGGCGCCTGTCACTGCCTGCACCGTCCACACCGTCGGCAATCCTGAGGTAAATGATTTTCTCAACTGTCGTTTGAAGTTTGGACCAGTTGCTGACGCCCTGACTCTCACAGGATATCAGAATACGACATTTGGTGGTGCAGGCCTTATAGTATATACCTTATACATAGTAGTCTATCATAGTGCTCTGTAAGTTCTGTATATACTCGAATAGCAACACATTCTGCATCTTCTTTCTGTCTTGATCTGACTGAGTAAGCTATAAGTATCATTGAGTGTATGAACAAGCCCTCTACAATTTGATTGAGTCCTATCCCTGCACATCAGACTGACCTTATCTAATCACAGCGCGTCAATCCACCTCCATCTGATCATTGCGCGTCAATCTGACTTCCTCTGACCAGCGCACGTCAATCCAACTTCTTCTGTTCATTGCAAGTCAGACTGGAGCCATCTACTCATTCCACCTTATTATGGTATGTCTGTGTTCAGCTGTTGATTGGGGTAAATTATTCTAATACAATGTGACAGGTATGCTACAGTCTTACGGCTCAATTCCATATGATATCTAACTGAATTGAACTGTCCCAAATAGGACTTGCGATTCAGATACTGACCAGGCTCGTCAGTCTGACAGGCCTTGATCCCAACTGACGGGGCTGGTCAGTGTCTGGCCAGATCCACATAGGTTTGCTGGTGTGAGGCCAAAAACCTTTGCTGTAATATGTGCAATCATGAGTCTGTAAGTCCAGTAGATCTAAATCATATGATATACTTGCATATGCACAGACTGCTCTGGCAAAATAGATACCACAGTGAGGCTCACATGCGCTCATATAACTTGTGCAACTTCCACACTAGAGTAAGGATCTCAAAGGATGCTGGTCATCTGTTTATGCAACTTACCATGATGAATTTACTATGTAGATATCTGTATCTGGCGGATATCCGGTAGATAGTATCTGTGGATACAGATAAGCACTGGATGCAGGACCGTGGGTTGCAATTTTGGGAGAGTTGAAACTGGCCAGATTGGTCATGTGCTGCTAATTGGGCAGTCACAAATAAGCTACTAATACAACAATGTTGGGCATCCACTGCCACTACAGTAATTGGTAGCTGTAGTGTCTGGGTCAGTGGGCCGCCTGTATAAAAGTGTAGTTGACACTGGTACAGGTACATGGCACTATAGCTCAGTAGTCTAGAGCACGTTGGCAGCAATGAGGAGGTCTGGGGTTCGAATCCCCATAGAGCCACTTTTGGGAAATTGTTAGTCCTTGATCAGACATCTTATCAGATGCCAGTCATCTGAGAATATATCTGTTGAGATCATTACACTGGAGCACCTGTGGTTCCTAAGTCATGTGTGTGGCGCAAAGTCAGATGAGGTTCATATGACATCTGCACAACCTTGCCTGTGCCATATGAAGTGGATTTAACTTGGATAAGCTGCATTCAGTCATGTGATGCCCTCCAGAGGTCCCTGATTAGTATGCAGGTACATCATATGACCAGTACATGCAGTTATATGAGGCTAAAGACCTTGGCTGCAATGTGCACAATTGCGAGCCTGTAAGCCCAGTATATATGAATCATATGATATACTCACATGTGCATGCACCACAGACTGTGAACCACTTATGAGGTTTGTGGGTCTCATGAGGGCCTCATGAGCCACCTGAGGCTCATGGGCTTATCATGTACCTACATGTGTGCTCTGAGTGGACATGTAGGTACTCAAGGTCTGAACTCAGGTGTCCAAGACTCTGTGAGCTCCCACCCCTCATATGTCTTTTGTCACAAGCATTTATAATCAAATGATCTTGCTTCCAATTCAACTTGGCCATGGTTACTGACAGCCTGGATTCAGTATAGTTATGGGTCGTTATTTGGGAATTGGGATACAAAGCACGAATCTCAGCTCCTCCTATGCCTCATCAGTCAAGGCGAGTATTTGAAGTCGAACTGAACAGCACAATTCTGACTTGCGTTCACAACCACTCACTCAAACTCCTCCATTTTTGAACACATTCCTGCCGCTAGTGTATGATTTTTCGATTTGTTTTTGACCCTTCACTCCCTGGGCTCTCCATTGCTATATCGTACTTATCTGGATGTTTGTATCTAATCGCCAGTGAAACAAATAGTATATTGAATATAATATCTACATGTTGAACATATGATTTACTATGTGTGACATCGCAAGGCTAACCCGGGTCAGAGACCCAACTTGTGCTCATATGACACTCAAGCGACCTTGCAGTGCTTGAGAATCAGGCGGCACGGTTTTTGCCTGCAGTGATATTTGTAGCTTCAGTAGCAGCTGAATTGACACTGCCGCTCTTCGGTCTCAAAGATGTGCCCTGTAAATGTCTTTGGAACGCCAGTGCACTTTTTGTGAGCATCTGATATAGTGGTTGTGACTGTGACAATGTCGATACACTAGACATTGTACGGGGTTGAATCATATCGAGGACGCGCCTATGGGACTGGAGGAGCCAATAGGCCAGATGAGAAGAAATCAGAGTAGCCAGTTGTCATTGTGGTTGATGACAATGGGAGTCTGACCTGCTGGATGCTCACCTCCAAATCATGTGATGAAGGCCCGTGCGCCATCAACAAAGATTCATATGAGTGGGAAGAATTGCAGTGGCGCCACTCACCGCACATAAAAATTGCCCAATACCTTGAATTTGGCCCCAAAGTCCACCAAAAAGGTCATTTTCTGGCCTTTTTAGGCTGTCTGGATTTTGTGATGAGCCGGCATGACACCTAGTGCAGAGGACTACAACATGGCTACACTACTACTTACCAGAGAGGAGTTTAGAGAGGTAGAGGTGAGACGTAGAAGCTCAAGCACACACTATATATTCAGGTAGAGAACTACGAGCTTATATACATGAAGATTCAATAGAGTTACCATATAAGGACGACAATAGAATTTCATTTCTGCTCTTCGACATCCCGCAAACAGAGTTGGTCTTCTAAGAGGTGGAAGGCCGCTTGCGAGAGGTAGACCTAATGAAGAAATGAGAACAGTGTTCGACGAGAAGAAAAGGAGAAACAGCACCTGTTGGTTTCCAAGTATGATATCCATGCTCTCCAACCCAAACACTGTCCTCGCCTGCTATACCCTCTCCTATACCCTCTCCTTCTCCGTCTCTTCCATGACCCCAACTTTGGCCATCCCCTCCCCATACCTCTCCCAAAACTCCTGCGGCGTCATGTTCACCTCGAATACGAAACGATAGTTCCCTGACACCGACGGCGCCGGCGTCGCCTGCACCACCACAAAGGAGAGAGACGAAATCGGAATTGAGCTCGTGTTGGTTGCGTTCGAGGAAGTTTTCAGAGGAGTAAGTGACGGGGCCGTTGAAGTGGTGAACGGTGAAGGTTGGGTAACCACTGCGGTCAATGGAGCCGGTTTTGAAGGAGGAGTGGTTGCTGAAATCATCTTTGCAGAGACATTGGTTGTGTTTGTTCAGCCAGACGAAGAGGAGGAAGTAGAGAGATTTGGTGAGTTTGTCTCAGTTGTCAGAGGCACTGTCGGGATCGAGGAAGCCAGTGCACATCTTCTTCTTCACCAACTTGGGCTTGTAGGAAAGGCAGGCTTCGTTTCGGTGGCGATCGACAGTGAACTCGAGGTTGCCGAGATGGAGGATTGCAGCAAGGAGCTGGCAGGTTCGTGCTACGTGACGTTTGGAGAACCCAATCGTCTTGAGCGCAACCTTGAGCTGCTCAAACCGCAGGGAATTGTTGTCCCTTGCAGTACCACCACAAGGCGCAGTAGCACCTGGCCGCTGCCCCAAATACCGATACTGGGTCTTGTCGTCGAGGTGCAGGTGGGCTCTCTCCTCTGCTGAAACGCCAGCGACGAGGTAGAAGAATATGTGGAAGTTGTGTTCAGCGCTCGGGGCACCAGCAACACGATTCTTCTTGAGGTAATATTCGAGGGTCTTTGCACCGGTAAGTCGTTCACGATCCGAGAACTGGAGCTGGGGTTGAAGAGGGTGCAGGCGTTACTGAAGGATTCGAGAACGAAAACGGCTAATGGAACCTGGCTGGCGAGCTTGGAACCTTTCTTCCCGGGATTGGAAACGGAGAGTTCGAGGATCGTCTTGTGTTAGTGGTGGCTGGTGCTGGAATCTAGAGATCTTGAGGCAAGCAGTGCTGCGGCTAGTGAAGTATCTAGTCTGTGAGTGCGACCGTAACGGTTAGGTGCCACTGCACAAAGGCAAGCAGGACCAGCCGCTAATGGTATGGAGCCCACATTCCAGTAACAACAAGAGAACATAGCAGTTGCTGCTACATTGGCAACACCGTCATCCATGGCAGTACCACCACAAGGCGCAGTAGCACCTGGCCGCTGCCCCAGATACCGATACTGGGTCTTGTCGTCAAGGTGAAGGTGGGCTCTCTCCTCCGCCGAAGCCCCAGCAACGAGGTAGTAGAAGATGTGGAAGTTTCGTTCGCCGCTCGGGGCACCAGCAACACGGTTCTTCTTGAGATAGTACTCGAGGCCGGTAAGTCGGCCACGATCCGAGAACTGCAACTCGGAGTACTTTTCGAACCTCGAGGCGTTGGGGTTGAAGGGGGTACGTGCGTTGCCGAAGGATTTGAGGACGAAATCGGCTGCCGGAACTTGGCTGGTGAGTTTGGAACCCTTCTTGCTGGGACTGGAGACGGAGACTTCGAGGATCGTTTTGATAGCGAGGCGTCGGGATTCGGACTTGCCAGAGCCGGTTTTGCCGCTGTGAAAGAAATGGGGTTAGTAAGGTCTAGTAAGGCCGAAAGAGAAGAACAGAATGTGTAGGACGAGGAAAAGCATAACCATCCGGGATTACAATCAGCAATACGGTGGTGGGCATCGTAGACCGCACACGGCCATGAAAGGAAGGGAAAAATGCGAGCAACAACTCACCTGAAGACGATAGCCTGGTCTTGCGTTGTCTTCTTCATATGGTAGTAGGCGTTGTTGGCCAGCTGGAAGGGAAGATGTGCGGCGGCTGGAGTTCCTTGTTCATAGTTGTATTCCGGTACTCTGCAGCATACTTGTGCAGAACTGAATCCGCGTTCGAGGCGGCGTATTTGTGGGGGTTGAATGCGACCAAGCAGCTGGATCCAATGTTAATGTAGATGAGATCGAGTAGGCGACAATCACATCGTCCGAAATATTGAAGAGTTTTGTTGGAGCGTTGACTGCCGATTCACGTTGGCTAGCCAATGCTGAAGAACGAGTCGACTATAATTGTTGTAGAAAAAAACTGTTAGTTCATCATTATCCCTCCCCGCCAAAGGCCAAACAGCAACTCACCTAATTCCCGCATTCTCCCACCAGATCTTGTTCAAATCCTTCCTATAGCGATCTTGACCAAGTAGAAAAGGTATTGAGGAAGGAAAAGCGGAGAGGGGAGCTCTTAAGAGAATGGAGGGAGGGAGGGAAGGGAAATATGTCGGTGGTGGAGGAGAGAAAAACGGATTGGTTGTCGTCGTGACAGCCAGTGACGACCCTACGTGCAGAGCTCACCTCTCCGCCAACAAGGTTCGGCCGCTCCGAATCCTAACACAGCAAGGTACCACAACCGCTTCGCTGCGGCAGGCAAGTCAATTATGAATCTGTGGTGCCGCCGCCAAATGCAAGAAGGACCTGTTCATGTAGACTGCCTGACTGCAGCAACAACGGGCAGCATCTCAGCTGCGCCAGACAATTCTGAAGCAGCCGATCTCTTGTGGCTTGAGATGAGAGGCTGCTAAGTGCGGGAAGAATGTTAGTTCACCAATTAGCAGGAAGAAAAAAACGAAGAAAACGTACCGAGGGACGAAACTGACTTGAAAGTTGATTGGAAACTAGGGGTAAAAAACCGTCAGTTCATCGTCCCCCTCTCCGCAAGTAATAACTCACCCAATTCCCTCATTTTCCCACATCTTGACCGAAACAAATTCTGAAAACGTCCAAGAGATTCTTCGCGTGACTTGGGAGTTGACGTTGAGTAGGGACGAGCTCCCGCGAGCTTGTCCCATTCTTCGGGTAATGAGTTTTTTTCTGCGTAAAAATAGCATGTTTCCCTCCGTGAATGTGGGAAGTTCCCAGCCACTTTTTCGGACAGGAAATCTCAAGTTTCCCTTTTGGAGAAGTATCTGCTCAACAAGGAAATTCCTCGGTGTAAAACAGCTCTTTTTCAGACACCGTGAATATACTGAATTCACACGGAATTTCTCAGATTGTTTTTACGCTCGTTAAATTCGGCCTTGCGGCCTGTGAGAGAAGGCTGCTGGCACCCATTTGGTAACGCCTGCCAGCGTAGCAGCCGGTCTGATGGGTCATAATTATGTCACAGGTCTAGACCCGGTCTCGGCGTTCAAAGTTGGCGCCCGTCCGGAACTGGTAACTATTGCATTTACTCATGTACATACAACTTACATGCGACCTGCATACGACCTGCATACGACCTGCATATGACCTGCATACGACCTGAGTACGACCCGCACACAACTTCTCCTTGAGGTTCAAACTAAAACACGCATAAATGATCAGACACAAACCACATCACTGAAACCAACATACCACAACGTGCAATGGCGCCGGGGAGATTTTCTTCACCTCGTTGAAGTACACATACCTCAGCTCCGGTCTGTCATGGTGGTTATTGCTACAAGCTGGGTCGAAGTTCTCCGCGTCCGAGAAGATCTGAGCCTGTTTCAACAGGATCGTGCTCATCAGCTCTGAGCGCCGGAATCAAACTGCTCAAGCAAGACGCATACATCCTGGTGAGCAGAGCTTCATCGAATCAAAAACCTCCATAATCTGTTTTGTCAAAGGGCACAGCTCTTCATGCCAGGGTAGGCCCGAATGAAAGGGGGAGTATTGGAGGCGAGGGGGAGTTGTTGGCTGAAAGCTTTGGAGTGGTCGGTTTGAAGAACCTATCGCGCATCGCTGAGGATCGCACGGGAAATGGTGTAGCCTGAGCAGTTCAATGAGAAAACTACTCAAGACATTCGGGATTGTCACTTACCTGGGCAAAGGCCGACATACAGCTAAAGGTACTCGATGCTCGATGTTTCCGCAGAGCTTCTCCACTGCATACGTGATTTCCTGGTCGGGATTCCACTCCAAGAAGGTACTATGTGCCAACACACCAAATTGGAAATCAAGGCTAGGTTTCCTCAAAAACCGGGCAAAACACTTGAGTTTTCTCCTTACCTCATACTTACCTTATTACAATGCGCTGACAGCTGTACTTGAGAGAACATTGAGCAACGCAGTTGAGTCAAACTTGAGGGAGGGAGTGAGTCAAACTTAAGGGAGTGAATGAGGTGGCTCAAGGTCGACGTTGAGGGAGTAGATGAGGCAACTCAAACTGTGCTCAAGGGTACCTCAATGTTGACCTTGAGGGAATAAATGAGCTGAATCAACTTCACTCAAGCCGCACTCAACAATGCCTCAAGTCAGGTTGGGCAAACACACATGAAAGGGTAGAACGAAATATATTGTATATGTTGTGTGAATACATAGGAGCAGCAAGTACTGTACCATTTTGAGATGTTCAACATGTCACAGGTCACAGGGGACCCCATTTTGTCGAAATGTCACACCTAGTCACAGGTCTCAGGCCAATGTGTCAAAATTTTTGGCAGTCCAGACCTTCTGTCACACAAAATTGGGTCAAAACCCTTCTAAAAATGGCATTTTTGGGTAATTTCTGTCAAATTTTTCTTCTCAGTCACACCAGACTGAGCTCAGTGTTGAAAAGTTCAAATGGAGATTTTTGTCACATGTCATGCCCTGTGTCGAACATCTTGAAATGGTACAGTACACCGCATAGTGAGGGCTGCCATTGTTTGGTGTGAGCACTGTACAACGTGCAGAGCTTATGAAGTCAAGTGCTAACCTTGGGTTGGGCCGGTTTCTGGCCAGGATGACATATTCATTGACTGTGGAGAGGTTGTAAGTAGCTGAACCAGACAGACAGAGAGGGAACATGTACCAGTAGGTGACTCAGCGGTGAGTGTGTATCCTGCGTTGTTGTTTATTTATTCCTTTCTATGCTACATTTCAGTGAGATACAGAGTGGACAGAGTGGAGGAGAGGGCTGGTTTATACATTATGGTGCTTCAAAATTATACATTGCATTAGAACTGCCACTATATCAATACTGACCTATTTCAATCAATTCAGATGGGGTTTCCCGTGTGACTGAAAAATTTTCTGGCATGAATTCGGATGGCAGGTCGGTGACCGGTGACGCCGGTGGAAATTTCTTATGGAACAATGAGGGATGGGGCAGGCTGAGGGAGAATTACAGCGGCTGAGAGTCGCCACCAGTCAAAATTTGCAGAATGCACCAGATTCAGGCCAAAAAATGGCAGAAAGTCCGATTTCTTGGCCTTTTGGACCGCCCAAAATTATGTCACATTTGGGAACATTTCGGATGACCCCCCTGTGACCTAGTGACCATCCGAAAAAATTTCGGATACTGGGGGGCGTGTGACGCGTGACATCCGAATTGATTGAAATAGGTCAGTAGGCATTCATTTAACTCAAACCATTCATCATGTTCTGTCCAACCTGTGCAAGTTTCAGAAACAAACAAGAATCAAGACAAAAAAAGACTCAAAGCAACAAATGACTTCCATCCTCATGAACCCTAAGCACTCCATCTTCAGGTGTATACAAAGCTCTGGGATGCCAAGTTGGAAGGGACTCTGAGGATAACAAAGACAATGCACCCACTTTGTGGCAATTCATTGCTCAAGTTTGTACTTTCCTTTACTCATGTTCACACTCTCAAGTCTCTTTATCATTTGCTCAAGTCCACATTTTCCTTCACTCAAGTCCATTTTCCTCTTTGCTCAAGTCCATACTTTATGTACGCTCAAGTCTGACTTCTTCTCTCAAGGCTATTTATTCCCTACTCAATTTTTGCTCAAGTTCCCTACCTACATTAGTACAGAGTGAATCTCAAGTTTTCTGCTCAAGTCATTCTCAAGATTTCCTCAAGTCATTCCTTCAGATATTTGTCAAGGTACTACTCAATTTGATACTCAAGTTGAATCTGATTTTGAGATCTACTACTTGAGCAGCATACTTGAGGGTGAAAACTTAAGGTAGAGGGCCTAAGGAGCCTCAAGGATTTTGCCCCGATTTTGAAGGGAAGGTGGCTGTGAAGTAGCCAAATTTAGTCTTCCCCAGCTTGTTCACGCGAGCGTAGATTGATGTGACATTCGCTTGAGGCCCAGGTACTAAAACGGAAGATAGTAAGCTCGCCGGTAGAGCTAGCCTCGCTGTAGAGACCCGGGAGTACCCACTTCCAAACCAGTTGAGAAATCGAGAATCTGGCTGGGGGTGATAATGGTGCTGCAGTGGGAAGTTGGGGTACTGAGATGCCATCTCTAGGCTCTGTTGACGAGGGTCAACCGAGATCGTTCTAAGAGACACTTTTAAGGGACTTACGCGCAAATTTCGCCCAATATCTCATACAGTTCGTTGACCGCGTGTGCACCACTGCTGTCATTAAAACGGCAAAAGCCACTGACCAAACCCGCTATCCAGTAAACCGGGATGACCTTCAACACATCCCTCGCGACGCCAAAGCCATCGGTTTTGCTGCCCACCAGTGCCCATGAGTCCTCGCTCGCTAGTCTCGGCCTGCAATTCGGGCAAATTGAGGATCTTTAATACTCGAGCATTGACTTCGACGATCTGACCTACAGGAAGAAATCGTCAGCAAATCAAAGATGAGAAGAGAGGTCAAGAATAACTTACCAGGCCGGTCAAGTTGGCAGCCAACCTGTTGACGACACTGGCCAACTCTCTTCACGTCCCTTCGATGCCTAGAACGAGAGCCTGGCCGCCGATTTTGCCTTCTGTACCGAACTCTTGAGAAACACAAATGGCTTCCTTTGCGAATCGTCCGAGAGTCAGCGCAGCTCGAAATGGGAAAAAGAAGGACCAACCAGCTAGCGCCACCAAGTGGAGAGCCAGGAGTGCCCGCTTCCGAACTGGTTGAGAAACCAAAAATCTGACTGGGGGTGATAGCGCCTGTGAGGGCTTGAGGCAACGTGAACAGACGCCGCAGTGAGAAGTTCTAAACTCCGTTGAAGCGCATGCTGCCGTTTCACGATGGTCGGCTGAGGTAAAAGGTGAGTGAACTGCGATATTCGTCAAGAAAAGTGTCAGCTCGGTCGCCCCTCTTCGCCCAAAGGCCAAGCAGAAACTCACCAAATTCCCTCATCTTTCTTACCAGATGTCGACTGAAGGTCTTCAAGATTCATTGCGCGATTTGCTGACAGGTAGAGAGTAAGCTCCTGTGAGCTTGTGGTGGTGATGAAGAGAGAAGCTACCAGTAACGCCGGTCCGGTGGCCAAAATTAGGTCACCAGTCCAGATTGGTCACGGCGCTCGCCGCTCAAGTTGGCGCTGGCAGCTCTGCGGCCGCACGACCTACAAACGACCTACACACGACCTACATATGACCTACAGGCTACATACAACCTACATACAACATAAGTACGACCTACATACCATCAGTCAGAACCAGAAAATCGGGGGTGCGTTACAGCAGCTAATTTTCGAGCGGAGAACTGAGAACTGATTCTTTGGCCACTCTCAGCTCTGATATGAAGTGAAGTCGTTCGAAGGAGGTCCTCCTTTGGTAAGTTGATCAGGGTATGAAAGCAAAGATTCTATATCGAGAAAATTAAGAGCAATTTTAAGCTACATATGCAGGGTAGTTGAGTATTAATGAAATCGTTTCGTCAGTCGCTTTATTCCCAGTAGAACATGTCCTGAGGAACCCTCAAGCGAGGTACCCTATGTCTTTGAGGAGAGATCAGCGCGGAATCGCCAAGAATGAGTTTGAACTTACATGTTTTGTACATGTCGTTGCACAATCTCCCGGTTTTCGCCGCGGGAACCATAAATATTGCAATGGCCACAGGACCACCTATGATTGATACGATAAGGTGGGTCGTAGCTGACGATGTCTTGGCGCGAGGCAATTCGGAAGTTGGGCTCGCCATTAGGGTGACACCAGCAATCGTGATTAACCTGTAGGTCGCATGAGAACCAACGCGGTAGATGGTGGAGAGCTGATGAGTCACTTACACAATCTCGCCAGTTCCCAACCCACAATCTCTGACTGCAGCTCAGACAGCGGAACGTGGCATTGAGATCATCAAGCCTATCTGCGGCGGCATCCAATGGTAATTTGCTGAGGCGAAGTAGATAGAGCGTGGTTGTGGGAGGGGAGAAACGAAAGAGGTCAAACGTATCCAGGTTGCGACTCGGATTGCAGAGGGTGCTGTTATTAAGATGGACAATTGCTTGTCGAAAAGTAGGACAGTGCCTCTGGCATTGGCGACATTCGAATTGAGCAAGAGCATGCTCAAGGCACGCAAGTCCCCTCTCCCACTTCAAGCTGCTCGTAGGGAGGGCGGTACGAGGAAGCGCTTCCTGAGCCCTGGAAATCATACCTTCCACTGCAGGGACCCCCTCGGTGAGGAAAACTTCCTCGAGAGCCCTCTGGAGGCCTTCAATTATGAGCAAAATGTCGCCAGTAACGTCCCCTTCAATGCGGACAAAATCTTCGCGAGTGATCTCCACCGAATCGGGCTGAATCAGTAAGTTCCGACAGTTGGGCATTAGACAAGCGGTTTGTGGATCCGGGAAAACACGTTGAACTTGCTGATTGAGGCAGCGCTGAATGCTTCTGTAGAAGGCCCTAAACTGCCAAACCCGCTCCCTCATCGCAGCATCCAGTGCTAAGTCTTGGAACATGCGGATAGATCGACTTTCTACGATAGGTGCGACTAGCTCTGGGAAAATGAGGTCGGCCCAATCTGTGTGTTTGGACTTAGGTGTGATCTGGTGCGACTAAGAAGGATGGCCCGCACCTGTGTTCGTAATCTTCCCTGTGGTGTTGACAAGGTAGTGCCCACTTACGGCCTGGAAATCATGCACGTTGAAACCTTGCTTGCGCAGCCTAGTTTTGACGCTGTAAAGACCGTAAGGCACAGGATTAGAAGCTAGCATTGGGTAGATGGAGGTAACGCACTCATCACGACGATATTCGATGGCTTGCAGGACTTTCTGGTTATGCCATTCCAGGAGCCATTGCTGGCACAAGGCGGAGAACTGCAATATGCCGCTGAATGATTATGAATTCCCGGATCAAGATTTGGCAACATACTGCAGAAACAGGATCGTAGAGCAGCCTGAGGCCTTGAATCGACCCGCCTCCTTGTAGATGGAGATCAGCCTCAACGAAGTAATCCACGGAGTAGGTGGTATCGCCATCATCGCTGCCTGGAGATGATCGTCACGAACGGGTGTTAGGGAGTCGCACAGTCATCTATAAGCAAAACCCACCCGTTGAAGGAACAATTTCAAATATTTCTGGATCGATAGTGCCCACTACTGTGTCAATTGACGCCCGAGTCAAGAAACTGGGAAGGTCTCGGTTAGGATGAGTTCAAAAAGCGAATTTCTCTGCTTACCAATCGCGAAGACAGCCGCGGCAAAGGTGCTTGAGTACGATACAAACAGGCTCCGTGATTACACCCCTCCATTGCTGGCAGAGCTACAAAAACCCTGTTAACAGCACAACCAGTGAGACTGATATACGAGAGTCTTACCTGGCAGCCTGAGTCTCCCTGGAAGAGGAACACTGCGTAATCGAATGGTTCGATTCCGGTATGGGGTACAGGTGGACAGCCGAGACGCTCGAATTCATCGAGCCAGAGGCGCCGTGCAGTTGGTGAAGACAAAAAACATTTGAAGGCTCTATTGGTTCTCGACAGCGACACAAGGTCTTCAGCTGTCAATAGCTGACAGACCTAAAAAGTAAGGCGTACGTGAGCGAGTGAACGAAGTAGAAACGGGAATACAAATACCTCCAGGGTAAGTTCGTTTGGCATTTTGCTCCAACCCGACTGAGCTCGTCTTGACGTCAAGCTGGGATTGACATTTCCTGCGGGATTCAGCGGGGAGAGCCTTGGTCGTTTCGAGGGCTTGCGGGGTGATGTTGGCTTTGGAAACGGGTATGGGGACGTAGGAAGTGCCTTGTTGGGATGGGTTGAATTGGATCGCGTTGATCTGGGAGGTGTGGAAGGCATCAGAGAGCAGGTATGAGTCTATAGGGAGTCAGAAGTGTCTTTTATAGGCCATTGACACAGAATGCCACTCCCTTTCAAAAATAAAGACCCTTTGTCCCTCCACCCAACTTTGCGCCCATCCATTGACGTAGTTCATAAAGGGAAAGTCGAAGGTCGCAGCGGATGCAAATTGCAAAACAAGAGGATTCAACTTGAGCCATCCCATTCGTGCATTGACATGGTTAGCAACTCATAAGGCCATCGTGAACGCGGGAGATCAAGCTCGAGCTTATAGATGAGGCTCACTGCCGGCTACCTGCGTGACTGCGCCGGTCCGGCGGGCCAGAATTATGGCACTGGGTCTAGACCCAGTCTTGGTTCAAGTTGGCCTACCTGCCGCTGCTCCTTTTCGACTTTGTGTCGTAGGATTATCATACTGTGTAGAAATGCTCTCTATAAAACATACTATGCTATTGGATGCTATTAGATTAGGAGAATGTAAATTGATAAATCAATAACCATCAGTCCAAAGAAACTTGGTTGGGATCAAGAGGGAGATCCTTGCGCGACCTAACGTGCAAGAACCGGCGCGCAGTCCTATTTGCACGGGGAGAAATGAGAATGGTCCAGTACATCCACAGCAAAATTATCTCACCTCAGAACATGGTCGGGTAGTCGAAGGGGTACTGGAGGTTGTACTTTCAGTTGTTGGCGGCGCCCAGGTACCTCGTCCAGATATGCTTTGTCGTACCAGTTTTCGGGTAGACCTTCAGGGTGGTATTCGGCATCAGGCTTGGTGGATGGTGTTTGGTAGCAAGGAAACTGTCCGGGCGAGTATTTGGCTGTACTTTCGATGTACCTCGTCGAGATATGGAGCGCGTCAAGCAACCGCAAGAACTCATCCAGTTCAGATGAACGCCATCGTTGCGCTAGCGACCTGTGCGTTTTGGCGATAGACTTTCCCTTCTTCTCCGTCTCCGTCTCCTCACCACTCATCATCTCGATGGTGAAGTGCTTCGCGATTCCAACGAACCTCTTCATGGTCTCATCGTTGACTGCAGATGCACGAATCACGTCGACGCGCCGCTTCCGATGCTGAGGGAATATCATCAGCAGGGAAAGCTAGATAGATCAAGGGACTTACGTTGCGGCGCCTCATCCCTCGCCGGTCGGTCATGTGAACCTCCTTGTGGTTGGAGAACGGCGAATTATCCTTGAGGTATTGCTTTTGAAGGGACCTCAGATGCGTCTTGAAGGCATTGGTCACGCTGAGCTTGGTGTAGCGCTTGTTACCCTCAAGGCCGACGAAGTAATCCGCAAACACCTGTGCAGCTTGTTGATTCCACTTGTTATCCTTCCACCGCTCACGGGATGTCAGATCGAGTACGAAGGCTCTGATGGTGGGACCTCCGCTGGTGTACCTGGATCGTTGCCAGTCCTTGCGCTGCTCGGACGAAATACTGACAAGGGGCGCTCCTTTTGGTTGAGTGAGGCGAGAGATCTCCAGGCGAACTTCGCGAGACAGGTCAAGGACGGCTTGAGCACGGCGTTTGATCTTCGGAAAACCATGCTTGTCGAATGTTTTACCACTTTTGGGTTTCGTGCTTGAATTCCCACAATCAACTGGAACGATGTTGAGAATAATGCAAGCCCGCCCGATGAGTGCGTGAAGATCGGCATCCTAAAAGAGTCAGGCCGTTAGACACCAATTGAGCAGCCCAAGATACGAAAAGACCTTGTCTTTCATAGCCGCTATCACTTCATTTTTCTAGCGGATTCATAAGTAGGTGAGAATGGCAGGTAGCTGAATAGCGTACCTTCGATTGGTCCGGGATCAACAAAATCAGCTCAAGAAGCATTTCCCGCAAGCTTTCTCTATCATTCCCATAAGCACGCTTTGGAGGGGGAGGAAAGTCGCCGCCGGAAGTTGAGGGGTTCTTTGATTCGTGAGTTGCTGATGGTTCTGCAGATCCTGCGTTCTGTGGGGGGGCGTGCTGGGATGAGGTCGATGGTTCTGCCTGTGGCGCCTTGTGCGGTTGTGGAGGCGCGGTGGTGGTCTTCGGAGGCACACTAGAGGGCTTCTGCGATTTGGGGCCCTTGCCGGCGGTCGACTGAGTTGTCTTCTCGAAGGGAATGGCGTCAGATATAGAGTCGTCTGTGTCTTCCCAACGAGGGAGGCGCGTTGGAGGTGGGTCAGAAGGCGGAGATGGATTGCTATGAGCTGCTCCTGAGGGCGGGGATGGGCCTTCCTCGACGTCCATATCCTCCTCTGCATCGCTCTCTGTGTCTGCGAATCCCTCCTCTACATCCTGCTCGTTGACATCCTTTTGCTGGGCCTCAACAAAACTTCTCTTGTTGAGGGGGTCTTCATCAATGCTCATCCCTTCCTCGTCGGCATTGACCTCTCTGAAAGCATCTGGTCAACACTCGCATTCCGAGTAAGAGACGAATTAGCAAACTCACGCTTGGTCGCAAAGGTCTTCGACCCCAGTTTCCGCATCGACTTCAATTTCCTCTTCGAACTCTTCTTCCTGCTCAGACATTCCTGCCTGCACCTCCTCAGTGCCAGAGCCTTCGACTGCCATTCCTTCAACCTCGAATTCGTCCTCCCTATCCTCATCCACCATTCCCTCCAGATGCTCTTCCTGTCCCTCATATTCACATTCCTCCCCCGAGACCGACATTTCTGCCTGTGTCTCTTCGGCATCGATGCCAGAACCGCCCTCCGAGACCATCATTTCCTCCTCAACTTCGAGTTCTTCCTCTTCACCCACATCCTCATCCTCCATTCCCTCAAACTCCACCTCGTGTTCATATTCGTCCCTCGAGACTGAGACGTCTGTCTCTCCGACTGAGGCGGCCTCCTCGTATGTGAATTCTTCCTCGGCATCCCTGTTTTCGCCGGTCATTTCCTTGACCTCCTCTCGTCCATCGTATTCTCCCTCCGAGACTGACATGACGGCTTCGATTTCTTCCTCGGCATCCCTGGCATCATCGACTATTTCCTCGACTTCCTCCTCTTCTCCTTCGTATTCTCCTTCTGAGATCGACATGACCTCCGCCTCCTCAGGAACAGAACCAACCTCTTCGACTTCAAATCCTTCCCCATTCTCCCTGTCGCTGTCCACCATCCCATCACTCCTAACCACCATTCCCTCGAACTCCTCTTCCTGCTCTTCATACTCCCTTGAGAGCGACATCTCCACCTCCTCGACTTCGAGTCCTTCCTCAGAATCCCTTTCGTCACAGCCCATGTCTTCGACTATCTCCTGTTGTCCGCCGTATTCTCCCGAAAAGACCGATGCGAATTCTGCCTCCTCGACATCAGTGACCCTCATCTCTTCCTCGTCAACTCTGCTGCCTTCTTCCTCAGAGCCGACCATTCCAGCCTCTTCTGCATCCTCGTCACTGTCTTCAGCTTCGAGGTCAGTTATCAGCATCTCTACTTGCTCTTCCTCTTCGTTCGAGACCGACATCCCTGCCTCCTCAACGGCCCTGACACCAGACCCATTCTCCAACTCCTCCTCAATCTCGCTCGTTCCCTGGAACTCGGTTAAGCTTCCGATTTCCTCGAAATCGTAGCCTTGGGCGCGGTCATCCGCGTCGTCCTCGTTGGCAAGGTCTCCAATCTCATTCGATTCATCAGCGGCTGCATCGCCATATCCTTCCTCCCCAGTCTCACTCATCCTCTCGTTGCCTACGACCTCGTATCCGCTCTCGTCCCCAATATGACAGCCGCCCTCTCCAGCACCCGTATTCGCATCATCCTCATCATATGCCTCCGCTCCAAATTCCACCTCGCTCTCATGACCATCCGAGCTCGCATTCACGACCTCTGCTCCAGATTCTTCCAAACCAAAGCCCATCCCTTCTTCAGCGATGCCCGCCGGGATGGGCTCGTGAACAATTGTGTGTGATTCTGGGAGAGGTGGTAACTCGGCCATGAACAGCGCTGGCGAGAACGATTCAATGCCTTGCACACTTGAACCTGAGGTTTGGATGATCAATACAGAATACACTGAAGCCGAAGATCATGCTTACTGGAGACGAGTTGGGAGGTCAACTGAGGCAGAAACTCGCCAAATTCACTGGAGGCGAAGATGGCCTCGAGATCAGGACAAGGTACGTCAAACACGAAGACGTATTGTTGAGGGTATGTTGGTTGTGGGCATGTTGGTTGTGGGACTTCAAGAGGAGCCGCAGGGACTGTAGTGTGTTCTTCGTCATCTACACGCTGGCGTTTGACTGCAGGTGATCCAGAAGTATCTTGAGAGCCTCTTCTCCGCTTTTTGCGGTTTAAGGGAGGCTGGCCTGAAGATATGAAGATAAGTGTCAGATGAGTGAGAAGATAGTGTGAGATATACGGAATACCTTCGCCTTGCCCGCTGTTCACATTCACTGCCGTGTCCACCATCCTACCGCTTCGGAGCCTGCGCACTGCAACGAGAAAGATGAGTACTGTTCAGTTTCCATCATAAATAGAGGCCGCACCTGAGCTTGTACCCGCTAGCGTATTGTTACCAGCTGCCTGCGTGATCTTCTTCGGTAGATTCCGTTTCTTTCGACCGATAGGTTCTTGACTTGACATATTGTGGGTTGAAGATTCTGAGAAGTAAAGAGTGGCACCAGTGCCAGAGTTGTGGCGAAAGAGAGAGTATTCTTGAGTTTGAGGCCATTGTCACAGAAGAGAGCCACTGCGCGAAGAGAAACGACATAGAACAAAGCAGCGAGGCCGAGGCATCAGACAGTCATGATCACACAGGACGTAATACTAATATGCGATCACCTGACTCCCACGTTCCACAAGGGGGCGTGTTCATTTGTGCCTGACTTCACCTTGAAATTAAACCTCGACGTTCGACAGCCACTCGATTGAGAACGACCAAATTCTTCTCCAACAAAAACTTCATCATCCATGCAAGGGCTCAATGCGCGCCGGTTTACTGTAAGCGCCAGCTCTTCCTCATCCATTAGGCTACCCTCTGCGAGGGATCCAGATATTGCGGAAGGTCAACCGCTGGTGAGTGGCTCCGTTTTCAATTGTAATAAACTCTACTGATAATGACGCGGTGAGAGTAGAGGCAGTTCCTTCGAGTACAACCTTTGACCGACCGCCCACTATCGCCCCCCAGTGACCAGCTGCCGGAGACCCATCATGTTAACGCTCAACCACCCTTCAAGGATCGAAAATGGACCTATCGATCGATCCTCAGGAAGACCCTATCTTCTATTATCCTCGCCTTAACTGCCTTCACATTCATCAGCTCTTTTCAACACTACTGGTTGCTGATTCAGAGCATGCCCAGCAATGATTCCAACCGGCCTCTCCACATCTGCTTCGCACAGAATATCGGTTGCACTCTTCAGCAATTCTTAACACCCTCCAGTTCCTGTCAGCACTTCCCTTGCGACGTGTTGAACTATAGGCGGCATGATGCTGCAACAGCACTTCCAACCCTTGATTGCGCCCTCGCCGCAAACGGAGGATCCATCTTGCCTGGATTTACATCTCGTACCCTCGGATACGAGGAGGCCAACCTTGGATTGTTCGACTATTTTCATTACTTCTTCCGCGGATACTATCCCCAATATGCTCGCATTGTGCCGGCTCCCATTGTCATCGACAGTCATGTCCAGGCGGGTCGTTGTTGGGCTTTCCGTGGTTCTGCAGGTCACATCGGAATCTCCCTCTCCCAGCCTATCCTTGTTACAGGTATTACCTTCCATCACCCGGATCATCGTGAATTGGCGCCAGAGTTGTTGGCTCAAGCTCCATCCACGGTGCGACTATGGTCTCTACAAACTGACACCCAAGGGGCGGGCATCGATGCCATCGATGTCAATACAAACTCACATGTATCCGCCAAGCGGTTCAGCCTCGATGTTGCGAATCGAGAACCTGGTAGCTTTGCGTTGTTGGCGACTCTCAGCTATGATCCCACCTCTCCAGGTCAGCGGGTCTTCTATCCAGTAACAGGGCCTCGGTACATCTCTTCCATCGTCGTTTTAGAGGTGACTGAGAATTGGGGAGGAGATCGGACATGCCTCTATCGGATTTCGATCCACGGCGTGCCCGCTGAGCGCTGAATGCAACGGATATGGGTATAATGATTGTATGCGATTAGATATGATAATGCGATCACTCGAGATTATCTACGAATGTCCCATGAGATTAGATATGAGAGACAAAGGTGCATTCTCCCTTTGTACTTCTCCCCATAAATGAGCTTCGCGCGACATTGTCACGCCCAACTCGCGTCGACTTCCCCCTCATGATCAGCAAACTACAACTCAGAAAACTCACTGGCCGCTCTCAGAAATGCAACATTGGTTACATGCGGTCGTTCTGGTCGGGTTTACAGAGGAATGTCTTGAGATTGATGGGTTTTCAGGTGGAGAAAGTGGCGGGTACGCACATGTTTGCATCTCCTTTCTATCGCGACTCACAAGTATCTTAGGCTCGTCGGGAAGTGTTAACTCGACCGCCTCCCAAGAAGCATCAGAAGTGACAGTCGACGAAATCATGAGAGTCAACTTTCACTCCCCTAGTGGTACGCCTGGAACAAACCTCGAGATCTTTTCGCAGGCGCACAGCTCATACATTGTTCAGCGATTGATATTGTGATAGACGAGATAATGGGTGTTTATTTCAGTTCAATGTGCATCGAACCATCTGAGGAAGCTGCGGGCAACCTTCCAACACTGACAGAAGAATAGGGCAGAGCCTTTGTATTCTGTACTATACACATGCTATCTCGAAACTTGAAGTCACATAATCAAGCTGCTTAAGATCTCGGTGTCTCAGTGTGGGTAAAGATCGAGAGAAGAGGCGCGACTTACCAGGCGGACTTCCTTTAGCTGCCTGAAAATCCTCTTGAAACTTATGTTCATCAATCAAATTGCTGAGCGGAAATTAGTACGAGATATTACTGAGGAAGAACAGAGATGGCTTACCAGGCGACCTCCCATTGCATAAATCGCGCCAACGAATGTCGGAACGAGACAATATGCCGCTGATCTTCCCAACCGCCCTAAGTAGCTGGGGAAAGAATAGGAGTAGGCCAGCAGCCCACCAGGCAGCCGCACTGAATGGTACGTCGAGTGGGGAAAATCCGTAATAGCGAACCCGGAAGTCGGATATCTCGAACACATCTGCGAGGGCGAGAGTGCATACACGCATTCCATGCAGGGAAAGAATTCCCAATAACCATCCATCTAAGATGTGAAGGACTGGTTCCGCTGTACAGGCCCTAGGTGTATCTTTTAGCATGAGAGCAGCCACGTAGCGGACTATTGATAGAATGAGATCGGCCAGTTTGTGCGACAGGGCAGACATTGCCAAATTGGCGTAGCGGTCGACTTGTAGTGCGATAAAGCATGCCGGCGAAACGATTTTGAGCACACAGGCACGGAGTTTCTGGTAGGCGAGCTGGAGGAAAAGACCAATAGCAAGCAGTGCAACCAGTTGGCTCACTAAGCTGAGCCTCATGCTGATTTGGATGCATGCACGAAGGGTGGGGGGAAAAAAGGATGGATGAAGGTGTGGCATTGATTTTTGAGGAACTATGATCGTGTTCTGGGACATATTTAAGCTGGAGGTAGCTGATCCAAGCACCCGAGTCCTGGTGTACGATGCTCATTGCTGGGACCGTTTCCCTAATCATCGAGGGTCAGAGCAACAAGCGCGGGTTTTATTGTCATACGTCATATTCGATCGTGTGATTATCAGCTTTGATTGACACTGGCGATAACTTTCAGCGCTAAGGCGTAACTTTCAGCGCTAAGATACTTTTGTGCCACTGGCCACCACCTGTTGCTGGGACGGCGGGCAAGTGGCCCACACCCCGTTTCTACTCCCCTCATTAGGATCGCGATTTGCCACTGCATCGTAACACAAACTTCAACTAGATGCTGATTGGTCAAGATGAATTCTTCGATCTCTGAGCAGCTGTCCCCTGGCGAGCTTCGGACGCTGAAGAAGGACGTTAATCGTTTGAGATCGGTGAGTCCTTTGTGCACGAATTGAAGCCAGGCTCGTTCTAATCTACAAGGACAGGTCAACATTGAGATAAGCGAGAAGTGGACCCGTTCACAGAGAAAAGTCAAAGAACTGCAGCATGACCTCGAAGAACAGAAGAAGAAAGCGAGAAGTCGCCATAACCCTTGTGCTGAAGAAGATGAGCTTTTGAAGACTCAAGGCACGCTGGCCCTTCGGATCGACTCTTTAGAGTCGGAACGCGATAACTTGCTGAACATGGTTCAGGTCTTGGAGGATCGTTCGCGCACCTTGGAGGAGGGTTCTCTTGTCTCTCAGACCGCGGTCTCAAATTTGGAGTTGCGATGTAGTGTCGCCGAGTCAGAGCTGGCGAAGGCAACAAAGAATAACGCGAGTCTTCATTCACACCTGTTGAGGGTGATAGAAAACAATGCGGGTTTACATTCAGAGTTGTCAAGGGTGGTCGAAAATAATACGAGTCTCGAGAGGGTATGTTTAGCCTTGCCATTTTCTGGCTTCGACCTCACCACCCCTCCGCAGAACCTTTTAGGGCTGGAAGAAACCATGACCTGCGATATATGTGAGGAGATCCTATGGGTACCTTGGGGGTGTGTCTATACCCTTATCCGACTCCCCTGTTCAAACTGACCGTTGGATAATCATAGCCTCGCCTGCGGCCACACGTTCTGTGCATCTTGCCTTACTGGATGGTTTTCGGTTACGCTTGGTACATACCAGAGCACATATCCCGAATACACTCCTGGCCATCGTGTTATACAGGAAACACTGACGGAACGCGACCGATACAAACTCTCTAGAGCGCGCCATGTTCATGAGGTCGCCGACGTCCTCAAGCGAAAGACCAATTACCAGCCTCGTTACACCTGTCCTCACTGCCGATTTGTTATTCGCAGTCCACCAGTACAGGTTTTTGACTTCAAGGAATCCATCGAGGCTATGGCTTTGCTTCGGAATGCACCGATATCATCTGCATTAGGTCAATCTCCTTGGAACTCCTTTTGGCCGGTAAAAGCACAGAAATTGTACACATTGTATTGTAAATGAAAATTCGATATATCACGATCAACTCATGCACATGAATAACTCGACCCGCGGAAAATTTCAGCTGCAGTAGACCTTCATAATGATGACCAGACCGGCACCCACGATGACCTGTGTATCAGAATATCAGATGCGATCGCTCTCTCAGGGGAGTAGGACTTACACTAGCTTTCAGTGACAGAGCGTCTGCAAAGCTCCCGATAACGAGTCCGATTCTCGATGCAACGACTTCCAGGATTCTAATATCCTCGATTTCCCGCTCCATACAAACCCGCCACTCGCGGCATAAGCCTTCGACCATCTCAAGAGGATTGAGGCAGTTGTTCTCTGCGTAGCGTCGGTAGCACGACTCGGCTTCCAGCTTGATCGCTAGATGGAGGCGGAAGTTAGTTACTGCGATCGCAACTAAGATTTGAATCGACCTTTCTGAAGTTGAAAAATACTGAGATTCACGTCTTGGAAAAAGAAGTAGCCAACCAGCAAAACCATAGCCGCCACAAGGAAGGATGTCCATGCTGTCACATGTCGGGATTTAGGACCAGTGGGCGAGGTGATTGTCTTGGAGTCAAGGTGAGATGTGTCCGGGGATCGCGCAAATGCAGCTGAGGGAGGCAGAGCAAAACCACCGAGAGGTGGTGGAACGTCAGAGAGAACATCTAGTGAATGAAAAGATAAATCAATAAGCGGTGTGAATGGGATGTTATAATCGGTGGGTCACTCACGAGATGGTTTTTTGAGCTTGCTCATGAACTTGAATCCCTGAGGAGGGTCAATGTAAGACCTAGGAGAGGAGCTGCTGTTCGAATTGTGCGACATGGCGGTCAGACGATGAGAATATGAGAGAGAATCGTGCTGGTTTAAAGGACCTGGGGAGCTTTTGTGTATTTTGCAATGCCGTGTCCTTCTGTGGCTACACCGGAAATGGAATGCGAGATGATGACGCTGCGCTAGAGCCAAATGTCGTCCTTCAAAGGAGAGGTGCTAGCCTCATGTCGGTGGCCGTTCCAAAGGATTCAAACATGAAGTGCTCATGATTAGTCTGAGTGTGAGGTCCTAGCACCGTGGGGGCTGTCAGTGTCACTGTCAGAGTAGCGACGGGCATACTCACGTGGAGCGTAGTATGCGCCGCAGTATAACCGTAGTATGACCGTAGTACGTCGCGGGTAGTGCTTTCTGCTGGTACTACGGTACATACTACAGTGCGCACCACGGTCATACTGCGGTCATACTGCGTACTCTGAATGTTTCTAGCGTAGTTCAATGCTCGGACCACATGAGTGTTGATATTGGTCAGACTTGGGCCAGACTGTCGCGTGTGACGCGACCCGAGTCGGAGTTGATCGGTGCTCGGGCCGCAGCCCCCATATGCTGTCATGACTCGGTGCCATGGCGACCTCCTTCAGCCCTTTCTTTCTAACCACGCTGGTCGACTGTTCCTTCTTCCAAGCGGTGCTATGTCCTCGTCTCGAAAGCCCTTTGGACACATTGAATGCCCTTGGACCTTCATGCCACAACTGCTCTGTCTTTGTGTGTCCTTCCTTTGCTGCACCACACCGGCAATGGTTAAATGCGTCGCTCTAGTCACTCCAAGCCTCCATCTTTCCCCCACACTTTGACGACCACACCACTCGTACTCGCACACTCTCGCAATGCAGCAGTTCTGGTTAGTTGGTGGTTGTTCTCCTCCGTGTTTACTATCTGATCAAGTACTCCAGGACCGCGACTATTCTTCCATCTCGACCCCTCACGTTCGTCCCCGACCTTCCATTGTGCCTCACCAACGCGGCTTTGGGGACCGGAATTGTCGATTTCTTATCCAGAACGACACTCTTTGTGCGGGAATCTGGAAGCATGAACAACGACAAACGCGCAGCCATAACGTCCTTGAAGTTCGGTACCGTGAGTACTCCGTGTCTCTTGTAATAATGGGCTGACTTATTGATTCTTCTTCGATTTTAGCTCGAGTCCTTCAGCTACCAAGTCTATCTGACTCAAGGAACTATGTACACATTGGAGGTCGAGGGTCCGAAGTAAGTTTCATTTGTGCTGTTCGGAACTGGGTTATTGACTGTTATTTTGATAGCTCAATCACCGTTGTAGGCTATTATGAGAGACGTGAGTAGCATCCTCGAGTATTATCTGTATAAGCTCAGCATTTACTGACGAAATGTTCACAGCTATCGCCAAACCACCTGTCAAGCCTGCTGCCAAAGTTCCCGCGGCGAAGGTCGTACCAAAAGCTACCCCAGTTAAGGCCCCCGCCAAACCCAGTGACGAAGAGACTCGAAAGAGGAAACGCGAGGCCGACAACTCCAACAACACCGATGTCAATGTCGACAACGTTGAAGAAGAACGCAAAGTGAAGATTCGCCGCTCCGATGTCAATGCCGTTGCTGGGCCCAGCAAGAAGACCACCACCACCGATGCCAGTGCCATCGCCGGACCCAGCAAGAAACCCACAGCCAGGCGCCGCGCGGAACCACAGCAGCAGAAGGTGGAGGAGGAGGAAGAGGAATTGAACGGCTCGGATGAGTGATGGTTGGGCAATGTATATCGAATCATGATTTCTTTTTTCTCGCCTGGAGAGTTTGGTCTGGCTTAATGTATAATAAAGTTGATCATCTATTTTAATATGATCATGATGCGCCTGATTCCTCCCCTATCACTGTTGCTGAAGTGCTGAATCGTGAACGTTATGATCATGGACCAACAAGCGAGTTGGCCTTATCTTATCATCAATTGCAATCTGATATCTTATCAATCCATCATGCATTGAAGGGCTTCGCGACCTACCGACCAGTAACCACTATGTCCTCATCTCCTCCTCCTCGTCGGCGGCGCCGTCATCAGGGAGGTAGTCCTACCGCGCGTCGAGTCGGTCCCGATCCCTTCTGTGTTTGTGAAGATTGTGCTACTTTCGGCTTTATAGAGACTCCCGATGGTCAAGTCAAGGGCCGCCGGTTTACAGAGATTGCGGAATATAAGGAGCATAAGGCAGCAATCACTAAAGCGGAGCGCCTCAAGGCCTTACACCCCTCTCCTGCTCCAGAAATCCGTTTCCCAGCCTCATTCTCGGCGGCAGTACCTCTTCCGACTGTCCTTAACGATCCAATACCAACGCCCACTAGTTCCCCACCAGCAGCCCCTAGCACTATAATTACACCATCCGATACGTACGATGGCTCGTTTTTATATGACAAGGAGAAGATTGACAGGCTTCACACGCGTTTGAAGGAGTTAGAACAGGATGAAGCCAAGTTCTGGCGACTGGTGAATGTCGAATTTGCCAGTAACCCAGCTCTGGCCGAAACAACCGAGCAGCTCAGTGTCGAACTTTCCGATTACTCTGAAGGCAATTCGAAGATTAAAGGCCATGAACGTTGGATTGCAGAGAGCTATACCTTTGCCCAGGGGGCTCTCGAGCGACATAGTATTCAAGGCGGCGTGGCTTTCCGCTGTCGTGCCAAATCGGTTGTCAGAATGCTGGATCATTGTCGAAAGAGCCTCCAACAAGACCTCAGAGATGAATGGTTGCGCCAGTATGATATCTCTCAGCGGTTGGGACAGGAGCGCATACCGGTCCAAAGTGAGCTTCGTATGTCTCAATGCGAGTGCAACGCTGATCAATCCATGGTAAATTGATATAATCTCAAAGGAACGTCTTTTGCTCATCATGATCCGCGACGACAGGCGTATCTTGCGATCTGGCTGTTGGCTGGCGTCCTACACCTCCTAATAGGAGTTTCGATGGACCATATGACATGGTTCTTGCGTGGTATAGGTCTCGTCAGTCAGCTGTTTGGGCGAGCTGCCAGGAAAGTGAAGGAGAATTTACCAACAGATCCTCGAAGCATCACAGATCGCCTTGGGCTATCCTCCAATGCCACAGAGTTCGCGTGCTGCCCAAAATGCCTTCGCCTCTACGACAAAGACAGCAGCCCCGAATTTTGTGTTCACAAGCTGTTCGCTGGAGGCAAGACTTGTAATCGAAGACTTCAGAAGTCAGATCAGGCTCGGTCGCGCCAAGGTCTTCCTGTTCGTACCTTCTATTACAACAATCTCAAGGAATGGATATCCTGGATGTTCAATCGGAAGGATGTCGAGAAGATATTCGACCAGTCCCTTCTGCGACAGGCGCGGGCACAGGGTCGAGCAGTCGAGGATGTCATGGATGCGGAAGCTGTTCGAACCTTTTTGGGCCCAGATGGAACCACTCCTTTTTGTCAACCTGACGATAACGAGGGTAGATTGCTGTTCAATCTGAACTGCGACTACTTCTCACCGTTCGGAAATCGGCAGGCTGGAAAGAAGTTGAGTGTGGGTGGGCTGTATTTGGTCTGTTTGAATCTTCCTCCGTCTCTGCGTTACAAATCCAAGAATATGTTTCTCGTTGGCGTCATTCCAGGGCCGAAGGAACCGACTGGGCGCCAGATGAACGAGATCCTGCGCCCACTTGTAAACGATCTGGTCTTGCTTTGGGAGACGGGTATATACATCGACCGCACCGCCCGTTTTCAGAACGGGCGGTCCGTGCGTGCCGCTTTGCTCGCAGTAGTCTGCGATCTACCGGCAGCCAGGCTTGTCGCTGGTTTTGCTCATCACTCGTCGCAGGATCGGTTTTGCTCCGTATGTGAAGGTGGTGACCTGGCAAATCTGGACGAGTCAACCTTCACGTACCGCACGGCCGACGAACATCGTGAGATGGCCAAAGCATGGAGAGATGCTCCTACCGAGGCTTCCCGCGACGCCCTCTTCAAGGAAAATGGGGTTCGTTGGTCGGAGCTCTTGCGCCTCTCTTATTGGGATCCAATCAACAATACTATCATCGATAGTATGCACTGTTTCTATCTTCGGATGTTTCAGCGACACTGTCGAAGCATCTGGGGGATGGGAATCTCACTGCAGGATTGTGATGGCTTGTGGGAGGATGAGGATCCAACTGAAGAGGAGAAGATTCGAGGGAATCAGGTCTTACGATCAGGTTCTGATTCGGCGTTGGCAGCCCTGACTGTGCCGGTTCTCAGATATCTTGCCCGAGAACACAGCCTGGAACCGCGCCGCAAGAAGAAATCCCTGGTCGCTTCTTTGATACAGATAGTGAGTGTTCTGTGTTCATCAAAAAACAATTCTGATGTACCCTCAAAGCGCACTGGAAGCGAATGGTATAAGCCGCGAAGGCGGGAGGGAGGCAAGCATAAAGGACCTGGTGCTCCTGAACCTTGTGATACTATAGCTGATCCGTACGAAAGAGCCACCCAAGAACTGGCCTCTGGGTCAAGTGTGAAGGGACTACTCCAGTTCGACACTGATGTGCTCATTCGCTTGGCGAAGGACAAGGGTGTGCTTCCGTTGACGAAGAAGAAGAAGCCGTCGAAAAATCGCCAGCTACTTGCCAAAGCACTGCATTCATTTGTGAGTACATACCATCATCGACTGCGATTTAGGCATCTGAATGACCGCGGTACACAGAGGAACCAACACTCGCCTGCAGAGCAGGGCTCAGATCTACATCACGATTCGGACTCCGGTACCAGCGCCCATCGTAACATTGAGCCTGTCGCTGAGAAGGGAAAAGCTGCAGATAGCGAGTTGGAGAACTTAGCGCACTATACGAAGACTGCCATCAACAAAATGGCGAAAGCCAAACTGAGAGCAGTTTGTGTCGCTCTCAGATTGAATGCAAGGGTTCGGATGCAGCATCTGGAACGACAGAGAGTAGAGGAGGAAGTATCCCGAGGCATACTCCTTGCTGACCTCTCACCCGATGATGATGAGCAGAACGACGAGCTCTATCGGGGGATACTCCTTGACGATGAACCGGAAAGTTTCAGCGAACGAGATGAACGAGGTAGCAATGGCGACCCTGACGAGGTTGACAGGACCGCGTATGTCCATGACGATGAGAGTGTGTTGTCCATCGGCACCCTTTCCCGCAGGGACAGCCTCTCATCGGAGGATAATTTCGTCATACCAGAGGGAATTGGGGAAATGAAGGAGTTGATTCACAGTCAAGTGCGCCTTTTTCCCCTCTGTTCCGCCTGTTCGTCGAAACTGAGTCAACGAGACAGAGGCGCATTCAAGGTTTCACCGATGAAAAAGGGAAAGTGATAGGAACATCAACCCTCCCACGTGGAAAGGCAGGCGTTTTAGGGAAAGCCATGCTGGCTGATATCCGAGAGGACATGGGGAAAACGAGACTCCCCTCATGGATGCCGACTGCACCTGCCCATCCGGGAGAAGCTGATTACGGTAAGTTTACTGCCGACCAATGGCGCTCATTTTGCAATACAAATCTTCCCATCACCCTCATCCGACTATGGGGATCCATGCCCGCCGATTCCCGGCAGTTCAAGATGCTATTGAACTTCATGAATCTGGTTACTGCCGTTCGTCTAGCCAATCGCAGATCTTTGACGGAGGGTGCAATTGTTCAATATGAAACTGAAATTCGTTCATACCTCCATTCTCTACTCGAGCTCTACCCCCACACCGCAATATCTCCTTATCAGCACCTCTCTCTCCATTTTGGAAAGTTTCTCCGCCGGTTTGGTCCAGTCCATAGTTGGCGGTGTTTCCCCTTTGAACGCTACAACTACGTTCTTCAGCAAATCCCCCATAACAGTCGTTTCGGTAAGGTTGCTGAGTGCTATACCTAATCACAAGCTCACAACGATTGACAGGGGACATGGAGAAGACGCTGTTTACGCGATTCACAATGATCCAGCGACTGAGATCTGCCTTTCTTCCTGATGCGCTCCCCGCCGACCTGCATCCTTTGATAACCGTTTTCGATCGTGTTTTCAAAGCTGATATCCGTGGCACACGCGAAGGCGATGTCTTGGCCTTTAACGAATGGTTTGATCCTTTACCAGAAGACACCGAGGAAAGAGGCCGTTCTCGAACGGAGCAACTCGACCGAGATCTCTATTCGAAGGCTCTTCCCTGGATAGATGCGGCTCCTACGATGTGCTCCCCTTCCTCGCGAGCATTGTGTAGGAAGAGGATACAGCGCCTAGATTTGACATTCGCTGTGGAGGACCAGTCGTTTGCTGACGCTCAAGTCGTCTATGCCGATACCACGTCAACAGGATGGTCGGTTGGAAGCATTTCAAAGATATTCACTCTGAACTTGCAGCTTCCTGAAGGTGCATGCTCGAAGACTTTTGTCGCTCTCCGCCCCTACCAGCGATTGGCGCCCGCCGACGTTGGAGATGATCCCTACCGTATTTTCGGTGACTCTGGAGGGTGCCTGTTTTACCGAAGCCTTTGGCAGGATCACAATGTTTTGCCGCTAGAAATGCTTATTGGACACTTTGCTTACACGCCAGTATCTGTCGAAAACATTCCCGGGATCGTACTTCATGCCCTGCCACAAGACAAGGTTAGACTTCGGCATTTCCGCTGCTGCTATTCTCACTGATTCTTTCGTAGGGCGCTGTGTTCAAGATGTGATGATTGAGCGGGAGAAGGAAAGCAGTAGTATATAAACAATTGTAGACCAAGGAGACTGGAAATGCATATCATATTACATGTACTGTTGTGTTCAGCGGCGCAAAACCCACGATGGCTCGAGGCAGTTATTGATTTTCAGCAGATACTCCCTTCCGTCAATCATGCGCGAGGATCCTGCCTCTATAACCTCCCATCTACCAGTAGATGCCCAAATCCAGATAGTTATGAACCTGTCGAAGTCATTACCATCGTAATGGATGAAGTCCGGAACAATGCTCGTGTCGACGTGGAAGAACAGTTGCATGGCTTCAATGGTGATAGTGGAGTCGGGGGGTGATAATAGCGGTCCTGGACTAGCCAGAGCATACCACTCGGTGGCCATGCCCTTCGCGGACGATATCCTGTATCGTCTCAATCGAGTATATGGCTGTTGGAGGGATATTTTCTGAATGCAGTCGATCAGGAGCTATCCAGCTTGGTACCGAGTTCAGCACTCACCGCTCGTCTCCCCACAATACTCTGTGGTACTCCCTGTACGCGTCGCACGCGTCTGAGAGGTCTGCCTATCTCTTTTCTCTGCTCAATATGTACTCCTTGTGGTGGTTCCTGGCTGGCTCTCAGAGGATTATCTTCTTCGTTGGGAACCCCCAAGGTCGCGTTGCCGCTATCGAGATCCTCGTTGAGGTTGTGCTCAGCCGGATTCTCTTCGTCGAGAGTTTCGAGGTCCATTGGCTGAGGCTCTAGCGCTGCAGCCTGATTCTCTCTTGGCTGGGACCGCTGGGCGCTGTGAGAAGCTCGGAAGGCGATCATACAATGATTGAAAATAGGAGGCGTACCGGGCAGTGACCCCTGTAGAATGCAAAGTCCCCAAACTTGGCATTAATATGGTTCGTAACAAACTCGGCAGGTAAGCTGGCGTATTGCGACGAACTGGTTCAGTGGCATGTTGAGTGTTGTGAGGCGAAGCGGGTGGTGCGTAGTCAGATTTTCTGAGGGGCTCAGGTGAGGAAAGGTCTTTATATGGGGTTGAAAAGTGGCCAGTGCACTGAACAAAGGATAAAGAACCTTTGTGCAGTCACCATTTCCGGATCGTTTCCGCCAAGAGAACGACAGAGGTAGTTCCTCTGGAATCTGAGTGAAAGCGACAAGTTGACATTGAACGAGGGATCAAGGTTATGCTATCGATGAGTATTACTGAAGAAATCTAGCACTAGTGGAAGCTGGGGATGGTGAGGAGCGGATGATGAGGAGCGGTGCTGGATCCAGGTGATTACTGCATGCGGTGTGGGCGCTATTATCTATAGCGCTTCTGGGTCGGACCGCTATTCCCGATCCTCCGCCAGCCCGAAGATTTGTGCCAGCAGCTCGATAGCGAACTGCTGGATTTCAGCGCAGCGCTGCGTAAGGCAGTGAAAATCATCGGCTGGGTTTATCGAAGATAGTATACTGACCCTCTCTAAGACCTGTAGACCATCTTAGTTTAGTGGTATGCGAGCTGGAGTAGGTAAACCACACGCACACCTGCTACGTCCATAGTAGAGGGCAAAGGCAAGGCCACAAGGGTATTCAGACACCGCAGAGCTTCTGTTTGTATCATGACTTGGAGGAATATAGAAGGAGAGTCATCTTCTGGGGCAGCGCGGGAGCTCTCTTGAACTGCTTCTAGCCTAGCTAGACATTGCTTTTCATGCTCCTCGAGCTGAGCCAAGATGTTTTTCTAGATAAGAAATGAGATCGAGTCAAAATAACCTTCCGAAACCTGGTATATATATGAGTCCTACCGTTTTTTGAAGCCCGCGAGACATCTCTTCAAGGGTGGTTTTTGCCGAAATCTCCTGCGCTGAGTCATGATCGCGCCAAAGCTTCCGATCCTCGTCCATAGATCGAATAGCCTTGACCACTTGAACGATGGTTTCGCTGGTGGCTTCAGTGGCGGAGATTGGCATGGTGGAGGGTGAATCAGACGCGTGGGTGACGCGTTGCCTGCGCGTGACGAATTCTCGTGGTACTGGTCACGCTCGTGTTCCAGCAACCTACGTAATTCAAAATGGGCTGCGTCAATTCAATCATTCGTCCCTTGCGCCCCAACGCCCATGCTCAAATTCCTTTCAGCTCCTAGTAAAGGTCTTTCGTGGCGTGAATACTACAACATTGACTTTGGACCAGATGCCAGTCCAGGTCAGATCACTGCCGTTGCTTATTCACCGGACTGCAACATGATTGCCGTCGCTTTCACCTCACAATTGGTCAATATTTGGGAGCTGAAGGAGCTCTACCGGCGCACAGCAAGATTATCTTTTGGGCTGAGGAGGGAAATTATCTGTCTGAAATGGATCCGTAATGATTGCTTAGTAGCAGGGCAAGTCGACGGCCAGGTTGCCGTGATGGACATTCAAGAAACCGTAAGGAAACGCGGCTACTCTCTCCTCTCCTAGATCTCATATCTTTTCTAGGAGTCAACTCTTACAAACCTCGAAGGATCTTCCGAAGGATCAGTTACTTCCCTTGCACTTCTGGGAGAGAGGCGAATATTAGCTGTCGGGATTGGGAACGATGTGCACCTATGGCAGATTGGAGGTGAGTTCCAGCTGCTGCTACGATCTGGCTACAATTATTGAATATTCTTTTCAGGCAACAACTACGTGTGGAGAACGATCGGTCAATTACCAGATCCACCAGAAGCCTGTGGATTACACCCAGAAAATCGCACAGTCACCGCCATGTTCACTCTCAATGATTCCACCCTCCTTGTCTCATACGCGGACGCTCTCGTCATGTTGTGGCATGTCTTTACTTTTATTTGACATCTCGCTGACTTGTTCTGGTAGAACATGGAGTATCTTGGCTACAAACCCTGTCAACGCGGTCGATATCAATCGGATTTGGGTTGCTGGACGAATGTGTGCCTTGGGACTTGCTTGTCTCGTTGTAACTCATCATACTCTAGGACCGATCTCTGCGCTGGTATCCCTCAGTTCATTGTTGCTAATGAGACGCGGGGAGTATATCTGCTGTACAATTGTAGCACCTCAGTCGGAACCCGCGAATTTTGGCCGAGTCGTATTGGTTCACCACTGATTCGAACCGCACGATTCCTTGGTTCCGATCTCTTCATTGGAAGTGTCGACCGGCATCTTGTCATGTGGGACACTCGAGGATCGCGCATCCAAACCATTGGTCGGAACAATCTCGGTGCGTTCAGCACCAACTTTCGACTAGAGTTGTGACTAATTCTCCTGGCATAGCTCTCGACATACAGACATTTGATGTGGGTCTCGTCTTTTCTGCTCTTCGCTATCTCTATTTACTGCTCAAAGCAGGCAGCTTATGATGTAGATGGGGATGTGGGACACATTGCAATCGCTCTGACTGGCGGGGAAGCGTCTAGTCTGTGGCTGTGGCAGACCGCGGTGGAGACTAAGCGAAGTCTCTCCAATTTCGGTGCGTAAATGTTCATGGTAAAAGTTGACAATCTCTCAGTCTGACAACCTATGATTGCAGGGCCTGCCCTTGATTCCACATTGAAGCAGTTCTGGCTTCCTGCGACCCTTCTTGTCGTGGTAACTGCCGCTCTCTGGGACATAGGACACAGATATTATTACCGCAGTCACTAGAGTATCTGATCTGTACTGAAGTCGCTTTGTGATCGCTGTAACTCAATTTCCTTTTCTAGTTGATCTTTTAAGTCGCTGTATGAGGGAAAATTGGGCTGCACACTCACCCTGTAGCATGAGCCACCTCCGCTTCCAGGCACTTGACTTTTTCCTCGAGCAGCTGAATCATACGATCTTTCTCCATCAGCGAAGCTTTCAAATCCCGGACCTGGTCCCTCAATTTGTTCACATGATAGTGTCCAAGATCAATGACGCCTTCTTGGAGTTCCTGGAATGAGGCGCGCTGAACAACGGACCCAGGTCAAGTGGGGCATGCATGAATAGACATCTCTCACTCACCTCTAGCCCGCTCGCATCTGATGCTTCTCCGTCCGAGTCTGTACCCGAGTCTCGTCTGACTCTGGGATCCACGTCCCAAGTATCTTGACCTGTCACCTCGCTCGAACTCTCCACTTCTCCATGTTCCATCGAGATCAACTCCCAGTCCGAACCATGGTCACGAATGCTGCACATGATGGATATTGTAGCGTTAGAATGGGGTTCGAGTGGCCGAGATGGTGTTTAGTGGAGGATTTGGACGCGTCAGAGAAGCCTTTTGAGCTCGAATTGGAGCTTTGACCCCCTCACGTTCAAACAAAGGCCATTGTACGTCGCGTTTCTGGTCATCTGATCGTGTTCACTCTTCTCATCTCCCCTCATGTCTGCCATCCAAGACGCGTTCAAATCCGAACTAGAGAGAGCTGTGATACGTTTCGACGAAGTCAAATACGATCGCGAAGGGAACTCAAGGGACTTAACTGAGCAGATTGTGGCGAGTAAAGTTAGAGTTTCCGAGGCTTTAAAGTGCACGGTATGTTCTTCGTTATGCGGAAACCTGGAAAATAACACCCATTCCGCCTCAGAATGACTATTTCTTGCGCCTTGAAGACTCAAGAAGGTACATCAATGAACTGTTTGAGCAGGTTCAGGAAGCTGTGACTAGTCTGGTGCCTCGGGTCGTCCGCCCAGGACTGCAAAAAATCATACAAAGACTGGGGGTAGAGCACGAGATGAGGTTGAACCGGATGGCGCGCGCTGTGAAGGCTGTGGAAATGGGAGGCACGGTGCGTTTCATCCTTGTGGGCTTTTTCCGAAGTTGCTTCGCTCACTTTTCAGGTCATAGCTGCCTGCAGCTTCCTTCGGAACCCAATTAGGCTGGGGTGGCTCGATTTTAAATGCAGGCCCTGGAGTACAACACATATTCGAGTCATATGAGCAAGCAGGTCTCGATGTATATCGCGAAATCATTCAAGGGTACCAGCACCAAGCCGCTATCGCCAAAGGTTTGGAACCACGACTAGCCGAGCTCAATGCGTCGAACCCAACCAATTGCGACGACGTGTTCGTATCACACAACATGCATGCCCTTGCGGCGACAACGACCGTTTCGCTTGATTTCCAGCTTAGCGCCGAGGTGGGTTGATATTCTCCGGGCTAGCCCCAATCTAACTTCTACTCCTAAGGTTCACCCTTCCATGTCCGTGTCGAGATCATCCATGGGGCCTTTGGACGAAGCGACGTTCGAGGTCCCGGCACCGGCCAACGACCTTATCAACGCGCAACGGGGCTTGGGATCCCTAACTCTCAAGGATAGTATAGCAAAAGTATTCAGTGTTATCGATGATTTTGAATTCGAAGGACACCAGCATATCCGGCGGATGCGCCCGTATCTGGATTCGATCAACCGGTCACACGAATTCTGCATCTCAAAACAGGTATGTGGTTTGGTCGATATTCCCGCTTATCTGCTTGCTCATGACGAAGCTTGAAGGACATTATTAGCCCAAAGATTGAGTCTATCGCCGCTCGAGTGGCGTTGGATCTGGAGGTCCTACGCTCAAAGACTCGGACTGTACGGAACGTTGCATCGAAGGCGAGGCCGACAGAAGGAATGATCAAGCAATTGATGAGGGTATCAAGAGCTATGGACCTTATCATGCAGAAGGCTCGGGCGCATCCAAAAGACCATTGCCTTGCAGACGAGCTTGGTGAGTTTTGTGCTTGATCTTTGCGAATGGGGGCTCATACCTACCCTTGTAGACGCGATGAACCTTGAAATCGCTTCGAAGGAGACAATACAATCTCCAGATACTCGTCGCTGGCTCGCACAACCCCAGCTTCTGATACAGCATAATATGGCTCGAGTTGTAGACATCCTTGGCCACTTCAGAAACTCCGGGAGGTTGCCATTGACCCGTCACGACGAGTTGGGCGGAGCAGTGACCGTGGAGAAGTGGAAGAACCCTGCAGACAGTCTCTGGGATGTCAGTGACTCTTCCATTGCAGTGGTAGAGGAATATGTTGAATCTGGTGGTCGTAGTCTTGTAAGTGATTATGTTGCTTGCGCGAATCATGAGGTTAATCCAACTTCCAGGCCAGCGAAATGGAACAGGCAGACAAAACCGGCCCTGAAATTGCGATAGTTCGGCCATCCGCTTCCTCAGGACAACCCAGCGCCGTATCCGTGGAGACCAGCAAGTTTGTCCCGGGGAATCTCAAGTTACATCCTCTAGATACATCGGTCGGAGGGTTCTGTAAGCCCTTGCCAGTAACCCTCGTAAGCAGCAGGTCTAATTCTATCCGAGTTGAGCTCATCGAAAATCCAAGGCCTCCGAACTCAAACAAGCAGGCTTAGCAGAGTCAGATACTGCACCTGTCGCGGCGTTGGCGGATTGTGTCCAATCGGACAATCGCAAGTCAGGGGTCTTCGACGACCTTGTATTGCAGGAGCCACTGGGGAATCGTACGCGGAAAGCTTTCTTTTACACCCGAGGGGTGATAGGGCATGTCCAATTACGACTTGTTCGGCTTTGCGAGAGGGTGAACACCAGTCCAGACGTGTTGCAGCGGGTCGGTTGGGGGAAGCCATTCAACATAAGGCAGCTTGTTTGGTCCGCAGCGGTACTCGTCATGGGTCTGGTTTGCATAATGGTGCTTAACCCCGTTCTTCAGCGAAGTGAAGAGGTCTATTGGGGGCAGTCTGGCCCAAACCTAGTAGACTTCATGCGCAACACGCAGTGCATTGGGCAGGCGTGGTGCTAGGTGGGTAGACTGTAGAATGAATTGGTGATATTGATACTCGCATGACTTGGTATAACTGTTCAAATAGGGCATCGTAATTTGGTCGTATGCATGTAAAATGCAGGTGGTATGTAGGTGGCACTCAGGTTGTATGTAGGTTGTGTAAAGGTCGTATGTAGGTCGTGTGTAGATCGTATGTAGGTCGTATACAGGTCGTATGATCGCAAAGCTACTAGTTCTGGGCGGGCGCTAATTTTGAACGTTTGAGCGCCGAGGCTGTGGCGTAATTTTGGCACATCGGACCGGCGCTGCACTGCTAGCACCCTTCTCTCTTCACTACCACGAGCTCGCGGGAGCCTACTCTCTATTTACTCTCTATTCTGACTAGCAACTTGCGCAATCAAGGCTCCAAGGATCTCGTCGACATCTGGTGAGAAAAATGGAGGGATTCAGTAAGTTTCTGCTTGGCCTTTGGGGGGAGAGACGCGGGAGAGCTGACACTTTTCTTGATCAAGATTGCAGTTCACTCACCTTTTACCTTGGCTGGCCATTATGAAACGGTGGCATATGCTTCAACTACCTCTTCCTGGGCGTCGAGGGTGCCAAAGTCGCAGTTCTCCAGCAGAAAGTCGAGGGACAGGTTCGCAATTTGATTGATCGTACTGAAATTGGCCTCCATCTCGAATTGAAGTGGGTGAGTTCACAGGACAGAACGCCGGGATCCTTACTAACGACGCGACCTAGTACTCGGTGTCTGGGCTTCTCGACGCCACCTCTTCGTTCTTCTTCATGGCCAAGCCCAATGAGCAACACGATATCATCAAGAAGCTTCATGACCGGGAGTACTCATCAAGCGAAGTCGCAGCCACAGTACTTGTTTTCTTTTCTCTAGATCAGTGCCGTTTCTTCACTAATGATACTACGAGCAGCTGGCCATGATGCGCTACCTCCATCGTGTCGGTTTTGCCGGCTGCTCTCCCGAAAAGATCAAGGATGCAGCCCACTCCTCGGTCCGCCAGCGTTTGCAACGGTCTCATCTACGATGTTACCGACAGGAGTTCATTTACCCAGCCGCCACCTGCATCCCACCAAACGGCTCAAAAGCCTCAACGTCGGCAGTGCTATCCTCGCTCGTGAAGAAGTGTGTCGTTCTGACGAACGATATCTTTCGCGCTCCGCTTACGAGCAGCTCAGTGCGAGGATGCAAGCAACCTTGCAACCCAGCGTTCAAGGGTTTGCGAACTGTTTGACCAGTACCTACGTAAGAAGCGGTTGACTAGAGACTTCGATTCGGCGGACAGGTTCGTGCATCCTTTCATATCCTTAACTTGCAGTGAAGCTGACCACGGCTAGTTCAGAACGCACAAATTGCTATCCAATTGCTATCTGCATTCAGGAATGGTGTCCCTCCGGGTTTGGGTCAGCGTTTTGACTACCTGTGAGTCGCACATGTGCCCGTTTCAGAATGTTTCCCTTGGGATTGATACCTTCATCATCATAGATATGTGGACGAGGTTCAAGACAACCTCTTCATCGATGCCCTGCGTACGTGTTCTTCTGAGCAATACCTCGAAAGTTACGATCTCAAGGTTACGCGACAGTCATGCGCCTTTTGTGTCGCAACCCAATTGGATTGTTTTGGGTAGGAGATACCACTCAAACGATCTCAGTGGGAAGCTCTTTCCGTTTCAACGACCTAAAATCATCGTTCCTGTATTGTGTCGAGGTAGATTGCTCAAGCCCCATGTTCTCCTGCTTCCCGCTGATACCCCGACTGATTACAGGGAGAAAGCTTCAATGACGAGAACCGTCCAGCCGAACCCCAGACATTCCAGCTTACCAACTAACACTCACACTCGGGGATATTGGACTGTGCTCATACGGATATCGAACTCATTGCCAACTTTTGGCCATACTCGATCAACATTCTCCAGCCTGGGAAGGACCTGGTGGACATTATAAAACCGGTTTTCTTCCGAGGCTGGGATCAGTCGAATGTGCGTTACGAAGAGTTTCCATTCAAGGCCTCGTAAGCGTGGCTTCGTACTCTGATTTGGTACATTCCTGCTAACTCCTCAACTCAATCAGGCGCAGAAATTACATCGAACTTGGTGCTAAACAACGTAAGATAGTCTCCCGTCTAGATGCCCAATCATCACAAGCCAATTACATCATCTAGGCATCTTAGTTTGAAGCGATGCAGCTCGCGAGAAGCTCCGAAAATACGTAGGCGATATCGGTCTCATCATGTCAGTGATATCTTCGCTTTCCACTTGGGTCGAACTATACTGACATGGGTCTCTTCATGTTATCCGCCCCCAGGCTTAAGTTGCTGGCTTCCACCAACTTCGGTAGCCCGAGAGCGCCAGAGAACCCACGACAAGTTCGTGATAAGCCAGGTCCCTTGTTGTACCGAAGGTGACACGCCACCACGAAAGACAATTGACTCAGCTCAAATGCGGCGACAAACGGAAAGTACTTGTCGCCATCTACGATGGCATGATTGTGTTCAGGGAACGAGAGACCCACATTGGATTGTTTTGGATAATTTCGGAGCCAACCCCAATCTGGATCTGGAACCGCTGAGTTTTCTCTCGCCGCGAGAAGGAGCGAAGCAACATGGGCAACGTTTCTTCGGGGCTTTACGAGTTTTCTGGACACGTCGTCAAGGTCAGGAAGCCGAATGAGAGGTCGAGGCCGGGAAAATGTAGAAGGCGGGATTTGCAGATGGTTCTGATGCACCTCTTGAACCAGGTATGAGCTCCGCGGTCTTCGAAAATGGTCTTATGCCCCTGGCCCTGTTGGATTTTCTTATATCTGTCTCTCGCCTCTCTACCTGCAGACCCTCTTTGTATCGTACTTTCTTGAATTTATTGTTTCAGTTTCATACTAAATGATAGACCTCGGGGAGTTAGTGTCATGAGTAACTGTGCTCTTCCATACCTTTTCCGAGCAAGCTGTTCCTCCACCGAATGAGTATGGAAGACCACCCTCGCGAAAGTCAATAGGTTTTCCCCTCTTCCTGAGTCTCTCAAAGGAGAACCGAGGATCGGGAGGGATATGAAGAAAGTGATCGAAAAAAAGTCCCCCGCTCCGAGGTGAGTTTGACTTGACCATATGGTCACAACCAAGTTACCAGACCTTGTAAATGTGGACGAGTAGCTCAGTGGTAGAGCATCTCACCATTGTCCGGTAGGCCCTTGAGCCCAACATGCAATCGAGGCGTCCTCAGTTCGATCCTGAGCTTGTCCAAAATTTTTTGAGTTACCTGGATAAATCCTATTGTGGGTGGCAAGATACTCACAAGAATTACATGTGGGTACAGTATCTTATACCCTGCAATATAGGGGTGGAAATATTGGTAGTGCTGTAGCTAAGTAGGGGGTACAGTGGTGCGTTTTTCTGCTTGCAGAGGCAAAGCGATAAGCAAAAAATACCCATTGGCGAAAAATTTCAATCCCAAGCTCGCACAAGGAGACATTTCCAGCTGGACCTTATTTGTATGATGCTATCAAGCTTCTAGAGTACATTGTTGGCTGTTTGAAGGGTATCTAAAGTGGTGAAAAATACCTAAAATTTCGGAAAAATGAGACAAAATCGTTCTCAAACATGGTTTTGGGAGAGAGGATTGTCATTGTCAATTTCATCACCGAAAAGAGAGATCATATTACTCATACCGTCCTCAGAACCGGACATCTCTAAATCTTCCATAGGATCAATGCTACGAGCAGTTTAGAAGAATGAGAAGAATTGTATCCAGATCCTGAAGATCCCTCATCATCCTCGAGTACACGCTTCGAGCTGGACGCAACCGGACTAATTCTTTGTTCAAGGGTGCAGGTGCGGGTGCGGGCTTCGGTGCGATGGGCTTCTGTCGCAACGATGTCTTCGAGCAGTTTGAGGTACCTGGCTGTCTTTATAGGAACACTAAGTCTGTCAGCTAAAGATCGAGCCTCGCGTACATCTTCAAATCCTGACTCCAAAGGTTTGAAACCTGTGAATGACTGCATGGCAGCCGGGTTCTTCTGCTTCTTTGGCATTGCTTTGGTGAAAGTGCTGTCGCATGAAGCATCCCAGTAACCTTTGAAGAACGGAGGAGGAGGTGATCCTACAGTGCGAGTAGAAGGTGTGCTGGCGATCTCTGCGCGAAGGGAATTGTTAACCGCATTCAATGTGATACGTTCCTTGCGACCAGTGATAGAAGAGAATGGACGGTTAGGAGGAGCGGGAATGACAGTCGCCATAGAGGCAAAGTGACCATGACCATGTGGACAATTGCCACCGCAATTGCCACCAGAGTTACCACCCGCATTGCTAAAGTCCTGATTGATCCCACCTCAAGTTCCATGCAACTGCTTCTTCTTCTTACTATCGTTGCAGTTCAAAGAGGAATTCTGCTGTTGTGACTGATTCTGCTGCTGCTGCTGTCCCCGCTGCTGCTGTTGACGTTGCTGCTGCTGCTTGGGACACTGCTGTTGGTGGAATGAGGGAGAATTGGTATCACCGTGTTTAACAGCGGTGAGCCGACCTGCAAACTGTGGGTTGAGATGCTCATACTCAACAAGGATGGTGTCCTGAACTCGATTGAGAGTGAGGGGTTCCTTGGTTGGTTCCAGCTTAATCTCTTCATCATCGCTGTCGTTGCTGCAGTCCTCATGCCCATAATTGCGAAGGCACTTGGAGGCAGGCGCTTCCCAATTCTTGGGTATAGCTTGAATGAGGATGAGAGCTTTGATAAGCTCAGGGAGAACAACCCCAACGGACTCGAGATATTCAAAGTACTGGCGCAACTTGGCAATACTACAGTCAGTAATGCTCATTTGGGACGGTGAAATCTTGTTTGGGGTTTTATGAGACATCAACTGTCCCTTCCCCTTGTTCTCTCTATCTAGGAATGTATGTATACAGTAGCTTGAGATATCTATCAACTCACATTGGTCATTGAGGGGGGTGGGAGGTGGAGAATTTTCTAATCAGCTCAAAATTTTGTTATCAGCCCGGAACCACCATTTGGGATGTGACATAATTATGCTGATAATCTATGTTTTTGAATAGTTTTGAATACAAATAGACACTGAGTATCGCCAAACCCGTTACATCCGGTGACTTCCATCACCGCCTTTTGTGAGTTTCGCGCCCTCGTCTCGTCCAGCTTCGACATTACACCTCCCTCTCCCCAGCTATGCCCCCATTTGGTATTGGAAAATGTTGCTATTTACTATGCAAAACAAACCTACCAATACCAAAGGTCTCCTGATGACATCTCCTTTCATAATTACCATATCAATATTTGACTAGTGCCTAAATTCACCATCCTTCGTTCCATATCTCAATGAATGGGGCTCCCCATCTCTTTATGCTCGCTCAGCATATGCACACATAAGCCAAGAATAATTCCAAAACAAGGCCGACAAAAAAGACTGGAGAATTGCGCCGTCAAGCCAAGATGTCCCAAATGATGATCGTATCCCAAATGGGCATTACTGACTGTACCAAGTGGATTTTGCTGGTTGAGCGTGAAGGTGACAGCTTTAAGGAAGTCGCCGTAGATGGTGGACAAGGTGGGCTGACCATACATCTTGTTCATCAACGTCCATGCTTCAGAAGCCGTCATGTTCTTGAAATGGTCAAAGGTACTGGCCGTCATTGTGAGCTGGAAGTATCCTATAAGGATGTTGTTGTTTTTCTTCCAACCCGCGCGTTTAACAGCCCATTCCTCCTTCTGTTCCCCAGTAGGATCATGGTAACGGGTCTCAGTATGGGCATTATCACCAGTACCAACGGTAACAGAGTGGCTACTGCCAACAGGATAAGGAGTATCCTTCTCTTCGTAGTCGCAATACAGTGAGGAACAGAGAGAAAAGACAGTAGGCAGTGAGCCTCAGACGGTAACAAACTGCTGAGGTGGAATGGTATTTCTAGCTAGCTTATATACGAGAGTACTAGATAGCTAGAATACTATGGAATGGAGTAGAAGGTACTGTGCGTGATGTAAGTACAACTGTGCATGATGTACGGAGGAGTAAGTACGATCTGTAAGGCAAAGGGTTATGGAGTACGGGCGGAGTATATGAGTAATGTAGGTCCAAGGGCAATGATATCATACAATGAGGAAGGGTGTAACTACGTCTGGCGGACTACTCGGGTGATCAAGCTGAGGTTGCCATACTGGAATACCAACTTTCGTTGATCAAGGTTTCATAGAGACCAGCGGCCTTGGTGACACCTTCCATGGTAGGTTTGTACTTGGGCAAGAATTGAACGGTGGAGCCATCGAAGAGCTCATTGCCAAAGTGCTTCTTGAGATCGAACATGATGATCAAAAGATGTGATAGATTTGGATCTGGAAAAGACAGCATCAGCATGCGTCTAATCAACACAGGATAGCAGCCATCAAAGGGCGCTGTGCTCATGATGAACACTGGATCTGTTAGATCCGATATTGTCAAAGGACGATACATCAATGCCATTGATCGAACACTCAATCAAGAGGTTGATGGCATTTACAGGCATAGCCTGGGTTGCCATTGACAGCAGCCAGCAAGGGCGCTCGTCATTGACTATCAACAGCAGCCACTAAGGCGCTCGTTGTTGACAGCAGCCATTGCAGCGCTCATCAATTTAGTAGGGCTAACCGGGGCCCATAACCTGTAGAGCCGGCATAATGCCTAGTGCAGTGGACTACAACATGACTACAGACATACTTACCAGGAGAGTTGCTAGAGAGTAGAGGCGAGACATAGAAGCTCAAGCACTGTAGATTCTAGTAGAGAACTACCTGCTTATATACATGTAGGGACCATAGGAACTACCATATCTAGAAGTAATAGAGTTGTACATATGTGCATAATGAACAATCAAGCTGTAACGACTATTTAATTTTCTACCCATAGGTACCCATCAGGACCCACATATCCACCCACAACGCGAACCATCACCTGTAACTCCATATTTCCGAGGTTCCCATCAATATGTCATAACATAACAGCTGACTCCAAAGCGCCCACAACCGAACTAGCACTCAGCCTGTTATCCCAACCCAACGAGTTGTCTTTCTATCCCTTGAACCAACCCGATACCATGTCCAAGACCTGTACACTATTTGGAGTCCCACATGATACTACTCAATGCAACATCCCACGACCACCGAGTTACTAAATAACATCCCGATACACATTCAACACCTCCTTTGCTGGGGTTACTCCGTCCCAATACTCAGTCCAATTGCATTCTGTACTTTACTCCAATTTCTTCTTGGACTTTGGGACTTCTGACACTAGTAATACATACATGGTAATGTCTGGGACCCAATAATTGGATCCTGAGACCTATATAAGCTAGCTAGAAAAACCATGTACTTCAGTTTACGACTTAGCTTTCATATCTACTTCTCTTGCTCTACTCTCTGTCTAGTTCGCTGCCAACGACGTTAAGCTCCAAAGCTGTGCTAGTCAATATTCTAGGTATGGCAACTTCGGCCTAGCTAACCATTGCGCCTACATGACCCTACACATTGTATGATATCATTATCCCTTTGCCCTACATTACTCACTATACTCCTCCGTACTCCACAACCCTTTGCCTTACTGATCGTACTTACTCCTATGTACATCATGCACAGTTGGACCTACATCATGCACAGTACATTCTACTCCATTCTACTATATTCTAGCTATCTAGTACTCTCGTATATAAGCTAGCTAGGAATACCATACTACCTCAGCGGTTTATTCACCACCGCCTGAGGCTTTCTGCCTTCTCTCTTTCTCCTGCTCCCTGCAGTATTGCAACTCAAACCGCTATTTCAAACTGCTTGCTACCCTTGTCAAACTGCTAGCCAAGATCGTGATCATTTCACATGTCACTGTCAAAAGCTGCTGTAATGCCACACCCCTCTCTACTCAGTGCCTAATGCTGTAATTCTATTCACCATTGATTGGCCACATTCTTGCCACGCGATATTTCCCTGCCAACGACAACACATTCCACTTCATTTCATGCCGACATCCTGATCCGTGCAACAAGCCGCTGTATCTCTGCCATCACCATTCCATATGCCAGACCGAATTCATTCATTTGCCATGCCATTACGACACATTGCCAATTCCATTCACTTGCCAGCTCTATTCATTGCCATTGCCATTGCCACTTGCCCCCTGCCTTATTCACTTGCCACGCCATTCATGCCCATTGCCATTCATGCCGTATGCGAGAAGGAAGCCTGGCTTAACATCCTGGCAACCTACTTTTATGCAGCATCTGCCCCATCATTCACATTCAGCCACCACGCGCCGTGCGAGAAGCTCAGTTCCATAATCACCAGTTCCCACGACTTCGACAGCCCATTCATTTCATTCACATCACTATCACCTGCCGATTGCGCCACATGCGAAGATGGATTCCTTTTGCCGATGAAGATTGCCGAAGAAGATTTTGATAGCTCAGATTAGGATAATCTGGATGATGAGATGAGATAAGATAAGATATGCTAGGAAAAGAAGATGATAAGCCCGGAATAGCAGATTTCGGAAGAAGACTTGCCGATTAGCCTGGGACAGATATCTCAGATGAGGAGTTTGGACCCTGCCATTCTTCGATTGCCCTGCATAACCCTGCATAGCCCTGCCTTGCCCTGCTTTGCCTGGATAAGATGTCCAGATGTGCTGATTGGTCGCAGGAGGACCTTTCTTGATGCTACACGTGTTATTAGCCTGCAGACGTGCAGATGAGTATTGCCTTTTCATTTTTACTTGCGAACATTTTTCCTTTCTGTATAATCTCCCTTTTTGATATTCTCTTTTGTTACTGCTGCCTCAGTTGAGGAGGACAGTCAATATTCTAGGTATGGCAACTTCGGCCTAGCTAACCATTGCGCCTACATGACCCTACACATTGTATGATATCATTATCCCTTTGCCCTACATTACTCACTATACTCCTCCGTACTCCACAACCCTTTGCCTTACTGATCGTACTTACTCCTATGTACATCATGCACAGTTGGACCTACATCATGCACAGTACATTCTACTCCATTCTACTATATTCTAGCTATCTAGTACTCTCGTATATAAGCTAGCTAGGAATACCATACTACCTCAGCGGTTTATTCACCACCGCCTGAGGCTTTCTGCCTTCTCTCTTTCTCCTGCTCCCTGCAGTATTGCAACTGTGCTTTCGTCCTCAATGGTTGTACTGACCATATTTCTTGCTTCTTGCTGTTGAAGGCCGTAGGATTACACCTTTTCCAGTTGCGACTGTCCTCGTAACCTGAAAGGACACCCAAACCCTCGTTCAGACATTGTCGGGACAAACCACCTTCGATCGGGATGATCTCAGGTGTTCTCATTGCGCTGAAGGACACTTCACTACGTCTGGAACAGTCGGGATCGGTTGTTTTCAGTCATTGGGATCATCTCACGTTTTATTAAAACCCCAAAAACTTATCAACCCGAGCCAGAGAAAACAGACACGTTACACAAAGGTGATATTGGGACGAGTGAACCGGGACTTCAGATATACCGGATCTAATAATAGAGTCCACAGATTCAACAAATCTGACATATCCCATCTTGACCAACCCGCTGCCACCGCCTTCGCTACCGTTGCCGCTGCTTCCACCATTACCAAAGACATTTACGGATGTCTGTCGCAGTATGGATCAACAGTCTCCTTTAAGGCCTCGTAATATTCAGATGTAGGATGAGTGAGATGTGGTGGTAGTTGATATGGAGAGCTGTTGCACAAGGGGGTGGCAGGAATGGAATTTCCAGTCTGAGGTAGGGGGCCAAAGGCCCTTACAAAATTTTTGTACCTACCGAGACCAACCCAAAATCTCAGGTTCTGAGGGGTCTTTTTGACTACCCTGAGGGATGTTCTGCTCTGGAGAAAGACCTGATGCATGAACTCGGTGGGGAAGTTGAGCATGTTTGAAATGATGGGGATGTGTTTCAAGACGTAGGTATTGAGAAGCGATCAGGAAGCGTGTTGTTTTTGGACAGGCAAGAGTTTCCAGGCCAAGTTGAATTGGAAGCAAGATCATTTGATTGTAAGTGCTTGTGACAAAAGACATATGAGGGGTGGGAGTTCACAGAGTCTTGGACACCCAAGTTCAGACCTTGAGTATCTACATGTCCGCTCAGGGCACACATGTAGGTACATGATAAGCCCATGAGCCTCAGGTGGCTCATGAGGCCCTCATGAGACCCACAAACCTCATAAGCGGTTCACAGTCTGTGGTGCATGCACATGTGAGTATATCATATGATTCATATATACTGGGCTTACAGGCTCACGATTGTGCACATTGCAGCAAAGGTCTTTAGCCTCATATAACTGCATGTACTGGTCATATGATGTACCTGCATACTACTTAGAGACCTCTGGAGGGCATCACATGACTGAATGCAGCTCATCCAAGTTGAATCTACTTCATATGGCACAGGCAAGGTTGTGCAGATGTTATATGAACCTCATCTGACTTTGCACCACACATATGACTTAGAAACCATAATAGTGCTCTAGTGTAATGATCTCAACAGATATATTCTCGGATGACTGGCATCCAATCTGGCCAGTTTCAACTCTCCCAAAATTGCAACCCGCATCCAGTGCTCATCTGTTTCCACAGATACTATCTACCAGATATCTGCCAGATACAGATATCTACATACTAAATTCATCATGGTAAGTTGCATAAACAGATGACCAGCATCCTTTGAGATCCTTACTCTAGTGTGGAAGTTGCACAAGTTATATGAGCGCATGTGAGCCTCACTGTGGTATCTATTTTGCCAGAGCAGTCTGTGCATATGCAAGTATATCATATGATTTAGATCTACTGGACTTACAGACTCATGATTGCACATATTACAGCAAAGGTCTTTGGCCTCATATATCTGCATGCACTAGTCATATAATGTACCTACATAGTCATACTACTTAGAGACCTCTGGAGGGCATCACATGACTGAATGCAGCTCATTCAAACACTCTACAGCACAATGCACACACCTGAGATTTGAAGGTGTTTTTCCAGGTTGAACCTAACCAGGGGCAACGCGGATAAAAAGGGTTGATGTCCTTTGGGTTGCATGAACAGTTGCAAATCAAATTGGGCATCAAACTAGAGCCATACTGTACCATATGGCTCATAAATAACATGTGCAGTCCAAAAGAAATATGCAAAATACGAGGATAATGGTGCACTCATTCTGGTCGTGCTGTGCACCCTTTCCATATTGTCTGTGCTCAACCTACCAATTGATATCCTTGAGTGACCATATAAATCATGTCTGCAATATGTGGCTTGAATGAGGTTGTGTGGATGTCATATGAATCTCATCAGTTACACAATGACCTCCAGAGATGCACAAGTAATAACCAGGCATGCTATAGGAGACAGTCAGATGAGAGTTATATGACAGTCTCTCAATGGAGAAAAGTCTGGTATCCTGCACTAGAAAAAGTGTAGGCTTATCATGTAGGCTTCTAAGTCGCATGTGTTGCATGAGGTCAGATGAGGTTCATATGACATCTGCACAACCTTGCCTGTGCCATATGAAGTAGATTCAACTTGGATGAGCTGCATTCAGTCATGTGATGCCCTCCAGAGGTCCCTGAGTAGTATGCAGGTACATCATATGACCAGTACATGCAGTTATATGAGGCTAAAGACCTTTGCTGCAATGTGCACAATCGTGAGCCTGTAAGCCCAGTATATATGAATCATATGATATACTCACATGTGCATGCACCACAGACTGCTCTGGCAAAATAGATACCACAGTGAGGCTCACATGCGCTCATATAACTTGTGCAACTTCCATACTAGAGTAAGGATCTCAAAGGATGCTGGTCATCTGTTTATGCAACTTACCATGATGAATTTACTATGTAGATATCTGTATCTGGCGGATATCCGGTAGATAGTATCTGTGGATACAGATAAGCGCTGGACGCAGGACTGCAGGTTGCAATTTTAGGAGAGTTGAAACTGGCCAGATTGGATGCCAGTCATCCGAGAATATATCTGTTGAGATCATTACACTGGAGCACCTGTAGTTCCTAAGTTATATGTGTGGCGCAAAGTCAGATGAGGTTCATATGACATCTGCATAATGTTGCCTGTGCCATATGAAGTGGATTTAACTTGGATAAGCTGCATTGAGTTATATGATGCCATACAGGGGTTTCTGAGTAGTATGGCGGCCAGGTAGATCATATGATTGGCGTATGCAGTCATATGAGGCTGAAGGCCTTTGCTGTAATGTGTGCAACTATAGTATGAACCTGTCTGTAAGCCCAGCAGTTCTGAGTCACATGATATTCAGATACTCACAGAAATATTGTTGCCGCTCTGTTAAAATGGAGACCACACTGAGCAGGTACCCACTTTGGATGCCTAAAACACTGTGCAAAACCCAAGCTAGTGGCCCATGCATCACTCATGTGCCCAACAAGACCACCGCTGAGTTCCCAATCATAGCACCATTATGATTTCAGCATAATACACCACTGCTTTATTCATGTATTATTCTATCAGTACATTATTCTATTGACACATTATTCTATTGGTGCATTATTCTATACTCTGAACCTCCATGTTGGCTGGGCATAGACCCTAGCTACAAAGTACAGGACTTGATAGACATCCTTGGGCTACCCCACATAGGATAATGTCAACTTTTGACACCTACATTATTCTATCATTACAATAAGTGTCACAACAACCACACACACTCCACCAGCATCCCATCTCTGCATTATCTTATAGCATAATGCACGTACATTATGCTTTGCAGAAAGCTGGTATTATTCTATAGCCACGGTATAGGATAATTCACAGATAAAACAGACTCTCATTAACCTATCATTATCCTTCTTTTGCTGATTCCATAATTCTAGGTTTATTATTAGCATAATGTTCCAATAACATTAGAATAATACTCGTGGCTTATCTGTTCTTTACAGTGTGTATTATTCTGAAAATTTTCTAGCATAATACCACAGTAAGTTCAAAATAATTCACGGGCATTCTTGTAAAATTTTTTAGAATAATCTCAGAATAAAGAATAACATAATACACGAGTATTACTGTATTTTGCACCCAGTGTGTGTAGGAGTTTTGTAAGCTATAGGAGTCACAGAAGAGTCAAGACACGTATATATGAGTTATAAGTATATAGTATGATTCGAAACCATGAGTCTATAAGTACAGAGAGTTAGGCACGTGAGTCAGAGAAATGAATCGAGAGATGAGTCGCGACGCGACGGCCGTGAGAGTAAGTCATGCTTCCACTACAACTTTGGAGGGTTTTGGCCTGGAATGCAACGTCATTTGTGTTCCTGTAGATAGTTATGCATCCTCCTGGGTCCTCAACATGTTAATATATGCAGTGATGTATACTTTCTGTAGTGGTGAAGGTGGTATTAAGGGAGTTACATCACTCAGAAAAGCTAGAAAATCTGTAAATGTCACTTGAATAGTCCCAATCAATCTCTTGAACACTCAGTATACCTAGATCACTATGCCTAAGCACTCGTGGGTGCCTATATTAGAAACTAGAGTGCAGGGAAGTCAGAACAGCTTAGAAATTTTAGATATCGAACACGCACAGTCCTATTAGGTACAAAAGAGTAGTATGATACTTATTTTAGCTTAGATTACTGAGCCTGGCCTGTGGGACGCACCTGAGAGCTGGGAGATATGCGGAAAATATTTAGGCGCCTAGCCAACATGCCAGAATCCCCCGTGGGAACACATAATATTGTGGGGGATAACGGGGGGGAAGGGAAAAGTATGTCGCGGGGGAAAAAATAATATTTTCCCATTTGGACACTCATAACACTCATACTCTTCAACGAGATCGTAATCCACACGATCCCATGACGTACCAATACACGTCGAAAGTTCCAACCGTGGTATCCCATATGCCTCCCAATACTCCTCACGGATGGCATGTTGCCCCTTTGGATCGAAGGACCAATAAAAAAATGGGCTAACAGGAGGATAGCGTAAGGAATACAACTCGTCCGTACGCTCCACATCTATTGGTGGTACGAAAAGATAAATCGGAGTCGGAAGTGTGGTGGGGTCGTGGGGAAACCTGCCGATAAGGCAAAATAGAACCTCGTCAATGAACACTGAGCAAAAGGACCTCTCAGCGGGGGGAAAAGTGGTAGATTATCGAGGTCAAGGAGGGCTTACCAATATCTTCTCGGGGATTATCACAATCTTGAGCTAATGGGAGAGACTGACTGAGGTATGCAGCGCGAAGTCTATTCTGGGCGGGAAGGCGCAACGAAAAGTGAATGTTCACTTGGTGAAGATCGGCGTTGCGCACAGATAAATTGACACGAGAGGGTACCAAAAATCTAGAATTTAGCACCTGGGTGACCTCGCGTATAGAAGAAAATCATACCAGAGGTGGAGTAGTTGGCCTTAATGTCTTTACTCGAGCTCCGGCAATGCCATTGGGGAGGGGTGCTATAGGCAAGACGAGCAAGGATTTCGGATTTGGTACGGTTGATAATGGCTCCAAAGGTCAAATATCCATGCCGTGCAAAATCAGAAAGTTCTTGAACGCGTCTCGTTATCCCTAATGGCGCAACGGCGTGCATAAAGTCACCAAATTGGGTTTCGAAGCAAGTGACAACCTCAGTAGGGGTGAGTTGTGGACGAGGGTTTTGATTGAGTGGTTGAGGGTTGTAAATTATTGGGTTGAGAGTGGCATCATCGTTAATTGGAGACGACATTGCAACAGAAGACAGGTCGTACTGCCAAGCATGAATTTTGGGGCCAAAAGCCCAACACTTCCACTCGCTTGAAACCTAATATTCAAACATCAGTAAGCCAACACTACAATTAATTTACTTGCGACTCACCGGGATCTCCAGAGCGTGGTCGTCACATAAAGTGTGGAATGAGGTCGACTGCACAATTTTTCAGCGGATGTAGAATGTCAAAAGCTACACTTACTGCTGTATACCAAAAGTAGAAAACTAAAATCCGGTTTTTCTCAGCCCAAAGTTCATTTACAAACTCCATTCCATTGATGAGTTCTGGAAAAGGATTGTCAATATTGAATCTGCAATAAGTACTGGCCACGTAGGGATACCATCATGCACAATCAATGTGAGCCTTTCCGACCACCCCAGTCCAACCAGTTGTGTGAATTGTGGCGATCTCAAACTAGATGAGCAGACTATATCCGAACGGGTATTTTAAATCTACCTGCAAGACGCCATCATCTCACACACGCGCTTCGCTAGCTGTTGCAACAAATAAGAGATAAATTGACCTGCTTGTAGCGTACTTACTACGCTATAGGTATCTTGGCTTTCCTCAACGGGATCAATCGTTATGCTTGTATATGCTCCAGGAAGGCCCAGTATGTCGGCGTGTTGAACAGTTTTCCTAACTCTCACAATTCTCGGCGGTGGGGGTGATTGTCTTGTGCCAGAAATTGAAGCTTGACACTGATCAATGACGACTTGTAGAACCTGTGATGAAACATCCCTTCGAGTGATGATAGTATCGCCTATGGGTATTCTCCTAAACATACTTCCGGCCTGGAAAGAATTTATAAGTAAAATAAACATGACCAGACCGACATTGCACACACCAAATTCGCCAGATCTCCTCTATCATCATTGTAAAAATCATTGGTTGCGTTACCCACCACGCTCTGTATCTTAGCATGGTTGCCTATACGAATATCAGTAGCATTGGCGAAGATACTACTCATGGCCGTTCGACCAGGTCTAGAAGGGCGGGTCGAGCTGAGGTGAAAGTGGGAGAACACAGGCTATTAGTGCCCGTACTAGATATAAGTCTTTCGGCCGTTCTCCCATGAGCATCCGTCCATCCGACATCAATGATCAGGCTGCGTGCGCCTGGCTACCGGTTACTCCTCATCAAGTTTACTCGACAGATCTAGTCACCGCATCTGTGTTCACAGACACAGCCTTCGTCTTGGGCGGCGTACCATAGGGGGTAAAGAAACACGTGAGCTCGTGAATGAGTCGTGAATGGGAAGCTCTGCTGTATTCACGAAAGTAAATAGGTTTGGATGCAATGCAACAGACAACGTGCTCTAGAACATGAGGTACGAGACACACCAAAAGTATCACTCTTGAGGAGGAACGAATCTGCCCCAAAATTAGCGCAAGTACTTTTCTACCTCAGCAACGCTTTTTGAGATTTGACAGTTGGATATAATTGGGGCGTTAACTCCAATCTTAACTTCATGACGAGTCCAAGGTGAGCATACATCTGCCAAACTCTAATCTTTGAGCTGGATCTCCTTGATATCAGATTATTTTGGACGGGAGGAAGGTAAAGATACAGGGATGTACTTCCAACATCACGAAATCCGACAGTCTCGCAGATTAGAAAGTTATTTTGTCAGGCCTCCAACGGGATCAACCCTATGTATCAGCTAATTTATGATGAGACATTGGCGCAAGTGTTGATATTGAGATCGCAAGGGACAGAATTGGGGCCACTGTTAATGAAAGTCGCAACAGCAGATTCCTAGCGGAATCTGAAATCATGAGCTAATCGGGCACTTGTCCCAGGCTCCCAGCAATTCGGACTCTTCGCGCATCAGTTTCTTCTCCCATTACGTTCAGCGCCGTTGTCGATAACTACCATTTTCTTGTATAGTCTAACAATCAATCAAACTGTTGTCTTTCTCTCTCTAGGGTCATTACGTCGTCTTTGAGCCGTTGTTTTCTCCACTGACCTTAACACAAGAGTAGTTAAGCGACGCTAACTCGGAAGGTCAGTGTTGAGAATGTCAAGGGATCCGTCAACTTGAGGTAGTAAACACCTCCGTCCGAAAATCATATCGAGGGAAGCGCTGAAGCCTGACTCTGATGCCGTGGGTACGCGCAAAACCCGAATCACAACGGATACTCAGAGATTCAACGAATGACATGGCTGCTTCTTGTCCAACTCTAGCCAAGTGTTTGTTTTCGTGCAAGCATCTTCCCCTCTCCACGCCAATACCCTGGGCTTACCATCGTCTCCGAGCTCCGGGGGCTTGTCCCGCCTCATCCAGTGGAATACAATAGCGAACCGTTCTGGACATATCCAATGAACCAGAACGATTTTCTGTGGCTACCTAATGCGCTCAATCAAATTGTGGCATATTCGGCCTTTGAACCAACGAAGTCATGTGGGAAATGAAGTAAGTATACAAGGAGTCGATTATGTGCCAAACAAAACTTGAGGTAGATCACATTCTCCTTCGTTTCCGAAGTCGTTCCACTGATGCTCCATTGACAGAACCCGGTGATTCAGCTTGGGACATTCTCTTGGGTTTCCTAGATGGGTTGTGTAGCCGTGAGTGTGTGGCAAAAACAAACTCGGGAATCTCTCCGGAGATAATTGCAATATTGGAAACGCTCCCTCTTTTGTGTCTTTCAGGACGAGAGATACTGGAATTCGAAAAGACTTCGTGGGAGAATCAGAGTGAGCGGATGCCTTTGCACCCTGGGAGCAGCAACTCACTGTCTGAGTCGAAATACAACTTGTCCTCATCACAAACCGTGCCTGCGTAGTGAGGATCACCTGATGAATTTTAATAAATGGGTGCCGCAAGGTCAATGAGAGCTAACGAATGTGAGGCCTACCTTGTACTAGCACAGAATGACCCCGTTCCCAAGCGTATTGCCTCCCATCAGAACTATATTGTTTAATTTGAAGGTACTCGTGAGCCACATTATATGGCCCGTTGCCCCATGAGGCACCGATCCATGACAGGACCTTCAGCCTTGGGATGTCATGCGTCTTCCAATCATCCTCAGATATTGCGTGTCGCCCATTTGGATCGAAGGACCAGTAGAAAAACGGGCTGACAAGGGGATAACGTACTGAATACATCCCCTTGCTATGCTCTATGATAGGAATAGGGGGAACAAAGAGATAAACCGGAGTGGAAGCTGTTTTAGGGGTATTGTAGATCGTGCCGACAAGAGAAAACTGAATATCGGTAATGAACACTAAGAAAGAAAGCTATCAGTCAAAGGAAGGCAAGAGATTGAGGTGTGCTTGCCAAGATTGCTATATGGGTCATGACAGTCTTTGACAAACGGGAGAGACTGGATGAGGTAGGCAGTGCGTTGTCGTATCTCGTCTGGAAAGCGCAAGATGAAGTGAAGGTTTACATTGACCTCGGGTTGGCCGAAAGGAAAGTCGACACGGGATGCTACTACACAAGTCAGCAAACGGAAGATGGACTCGGTATAAGGACATACCTGTGGCAGAGTAAACCACTTCTACGTCGGCACTGAAATTGTGGCAGACCCATGCCGGGATGGGAGCAAAGGGGAGATAAGCAAGGATTCTGGGTCTGTGCCGGTCGACAACGGCCCCGAAAGTGAGAAGACCATGCCGTGCAAAGTCGGAGAGTCTCTTAACATGCCTCGTCTCCCCGAATGACGCAACCAGGCGCAAGAAGTTGCCGAGCTGCTGTTCAAGGTAGGCGACAATTGCGACAGCGCACAGTCGGGGACACGTTTGTTGGTGAAGAGGCTTAGGGGGATACATGAGCGAGCCAAAAGAGATATTGGTTCTGGGAGGTAAAAGGGAGACGGAAGAAATATCGTATTGCCAAGTGTGGGTTCTTGGGTTGAACGTCCAAAAGCCCCACTCAGCTGAAACCTATAGTGCCACGTATTAGTAGGTGTTGTGTGACATAAAGAATGTAAGTACCCACAGGGACTGCCAATGTCTTGTCTGCGGACAAAGCAAAGCGTGATGCTCGCTAATAACACGCTTAGTGGACTGGGGATTTTGAAAAGACAGACATACCTGTGTATACCAAAGGTAGAACCAGACAGCCCAATTTCCCTCCGCCACAAATTGATCGATGAATTTCTTTCCGTCGACAAGTTCTACATAACAATTGTCAGTATCCACAATCACAGTCACAGACGAGGGGACTGACCATCGTGCACAATCAACGACAAGCGTTCTGACCAACCCAATCCGAACAATTGAGTGATATTTGGCAACCTGATACTAAGTTAATAGGCACTTATTCTGTGGGCGGGTATTCCAACATACCGCTGAGATGCCATTTCTCTGCATATACGCTCCACTATCTGCATTAATTCATCAAAATTCTGAACCAAACACCCTGGAGACGTGGGCTCACCACCCTGAAGTCTTCTCCATCTTCTCCCATAGGTTCGAGTGTTATTCTCGTAAATCTTTCCCGAATTCCGATTATCTCAATATGTTGTACAACCTTCTTGACTTTCATGACTGTGGACTGCGGCTGTGATGTCCTGGGCACGGGTCCTTGTCGTTGAGGTTGAACGGGGACCTCCAGAACCTCTGCAGAAACATTCCTTCGCACGATAATGTCACCCGTGAGGATCCTCCTAAACATACCACCACACTAGACTCGACAATCAAGACAGAAATAGTAGCTATTTGTGCAAGCGACGTACCAAATTGATCAAGTCCTCTCTGTGATGATGATAGATATTTGTTGTTGCATCGCCAGTCACGGTTTGTATGGTAGCGTTGGCACCGATTTGAACATTTCTGGCGTGAGTAAGGATATGGTTCATTGTCGTCCACCCGGACTCGAGGGGAAACCAATATCAGCGTTGGCTTGAATTGGTGGGGGTAAGGGAAGATGATTATATGTCCCTCGCATGCCGTTCATATATGTCCCGTCCCAATTTGTGTGTCAGCGCTATAGTCTACGTGCTGTCTTGGTCTGGATTCTGTGTCATGTCCACCAATACAAAAAAAAACTCAAATTTATCCATGACTAACGGATAGAATTAAATTGCTGTAGGGAATGACAAACACAAGGCGGCACTCTTGTTGTTGCAATTGGTTCGAGTGCATTGATCAAAGAGGACGAACCCAAGATGAGGCTGAACTCAGGAGAACGGATCAAGTAGGAAGCCAATGACTTGTCCGAGCACATTGATTAGAGCAAACAGAACCGGGACACTGAATTCCGGGACAATGGATTCGAAGACATCCAATAGGAGGCCAACAACTTAACGACTTTACAGCTCTTGGGACAAGCATGCGTCTTCCTCAGGGAATCGTGGCTGACCAATTCCTTCCCGCCTCACGATATTTTGTATTCTTGCGAACGTTCACGAGCAAAAGGGGATGAACTGGAGGACGTTTGGGGTTGTAGCCGTCAGTAGGTACGCTGTAATATCACCGTGGAGTGGGATAGATTAGTCAGACATAGATTCCCGAGGGTGGCCTGCAATTGTGACAACAGCTGCAAGGGGCAATAAACACTCTGAGTGATTTATCAGCCACTACAGCACTTTTGTTACGCAGTAAAGCACCCGCAAATCAATTGTTTGAGAACGGGAGGTTCGTCCCCTTTTGGCAGGGCTCATGCGATCGAGGGGGGCATCTCAACACATGATTGCATCGTCTGTGAGAACTGAGTAGAGGCTGTCTTTCCGAGCATACCATTCTCTTCAGGGCATTGAGATTCGTGCTGAAAGTGTGCGCAAATCATTCGATATCTCCGCGGAGGCTGGGGCTGGGGCTGGGGCTGGAAAAGGGTACTTCACCCCTGTTGTCCCTCTGTTGCACAGAGCTTTTAGTCGTAACAAAGAATGGACGAGATTGTTCGTAAGGCGTACCCTAGAATCCAGATCCGAAATAGCTACGAGTTCGACTGTTCAATTCAGATTTGCCTACGCGTCATCACAGCGGGAGCCAGACTGAAGAGGATACAGAATCAGAAGCTAGAGCATGATCAAAAAAACGACCACGGACACTCAATTAGACTGCGCTTTGTCACCAGAGAGATATGTGACATCGTCCGACCGTCGACGAGTCACAACAGGAGGTTGAACGAAAGTTCAGTTTATGCATCATTGCATGCGGGCCGTTCAGATTATGAGTACTCGATGTACTCGAGGAAATAAGCTCACTAGTACAAAGAGGGTAAACGCTTTACCTAGGTCTCAGGAAGCCCGATACTCGCCGTTTGCCCGTTGTGATGGAAGTTTGAGGCCAAGGGACATAAGCGTCCACCCGTGAGACAAATCGATCGCGTGGGAGTCATTCCTAGCATTTTCTGAACTCGAGCCACCACGCATCCCCGTTACCCATGGTTATCTTTTAAAGGCTCCTTTACTAGTACCAGAGGATTCATTCATCCAGCAATCCCAGACTCGGCCCAGGCGAGACAATCAATTGGGTCCGGGAAGCACTCAAGTGACAAGTCGATGAACCAATACAGCTTCACCAGCCTTGGCGTAGCTTGGTTTCTAAAACTCGCTTTTCATCCTCGAGAGCAATATCTCCATGAGAGAGTGTTGAACGTGCTTTTGTATCCATTCTCTGATATTGTTGTCCGCTAAGTATTCGTCTGTGGGTCGCCACGTCCTCAACCATCCCCTGAAGTTCGACCCTTGAGGCGTATTTCTGAACGACTTCCGGCGACCGCTGTAGCATCCCTCCGGCTCTACACCGCGAGGAACACTGGGTCAAGGCCGTGTCTTGAGTTTTGCTGTTGTAACCGTATTAGGTAGTTTGCGTGACACGGTTAGCGTGCGAAAAGCATTGCGTCATACGAATCGTTCGTTATTTTTCGGGATTTTGCGTTGCGTGAGGCAACCTTGAAACCCATACGCGATTCCTCTCATTCTACAGTAATCTCCTTGAAACAAAGTTCTTGACAGTGTTGTTTTGAGACACTCAGCCATCAAATGTACCACAAATGGTCGTTGAACCAGCTAGGAGGGGCTGTAGACTGGCAAGAAACTAGCCATGATGGCATCAGCCAATACCGTTCGTGCCGAGCATGTATTGAGCAAGCATCGATGATGGAGCTAGCAAGAATTCTCAATGGTAGGAAGAGTAACTGTGTCTCTCTGAGCCATACACTGCTCATGAGCTCAATTTCTCATGGGAGATGCACGTAAAATTTGCAGGTGGTGGTGGCCTCACGCAACGCAAAATCCCGAAAAATATCGAACAGTTCGTATGACGCAATGCTTTTCGCACGCCAACCGTGTCACGGAAACTGCCTATTGTCACTCAGCCGTCCGAGGGCACATGGTGTAGTTGGTTATCACATCCGCTTAGCATGTTACTTCGCTGGGCATCTGCGGGGGGTGCTGGGTTCAATTCCCAGTGTGTCCACTAATGTTGTTCATTGATATTTTTATCCCGCCTCCGCTGGATCAAGACAGGCTACTACTGACAATGAGACACGCCTGTATGATGAGGTACGAGTCTGCCACCTGGCTAAGGTTTGTAATTCCAGTGCTGGGTGGCTAGAGCTATAGGTAGCCTTCGTCGAAATTCGACTATTTCGAGTCACGGCGCAAGAAGGCCGATATACACATAGCATGTCAGCTGCGGTCACTGATACATCCAATGATCACAGTGATGGAATTACCAAGTTTCGTATAGCATCCCGCTCGATGAATTGATTGTGGCCAAGGGGATATGATGCTCGGTCGAATGGCCTGTATTTAGTGTGCTCTTACTACCTATCTTATCCTCCCCAGGATTCGATTCCCCCCTCCCTCCCCAAAAAAATTTGCCATGTCAAGCAACCTTTTCAGCAATGCCAAACAATTCCGGATAGGCGACTACGCTACTATCCAAAACGTAGGTGGCGATGTGACGACAAACGTCTACGGCCAAAGGGACTTTGTGAACTTGGTATGGGAGATTTACTGAGTCGCGGGACGGTCTACTCTGGAGTTCGAATCGATACTCTAGTCAGGAAACATGTTCAGGAGAATCCCGATGGGTGATATCATCGTTCGGAAGTCTTTGTCTTCGGAAGTTCTACACGCCCATCCGACCGTCGAATCGGAACACGTATCAACACTAGAGCCTAGACTGCTGAAAGTCAAGAAGACGGTGGACCATGTTGCAGTGCTTGGACTTCCAGGAGGTTTCACGAGTATAACTGTCGAGCCATCCGGGTCAGAGGATCAAACAGACGAGTTCAACATTGTGTGGTGATTACCTTTAACACTCTGTCGGATGACCTGACGCATTTTCGTAGATAGCAGACCGCGTGTGCCGAGAAATGTCGTGTCAGCGGTGAGTAAGCGAGTGTTCTTAGACATCTCTACATCACTGATTCGGTCAACTGTGATAGATCGCCACTGTTAACTCAACTGGTCGGACTGGGCTGGTCGGAACGACTGACGTTGATAGTACACGATGGTATGTAGCTTGTTCCGGGGCCTGATGTGCTATAGTTGAGTATACTCCAATGGATGGTAGAGCTCGTGAATGGGAAAGACTTAAGTGATACGTACTGGGAAAAGGACCTCGTGGTGTGGTACTACCTTTGGTATACGCAGGTATTCTCCGGCCAGTATCAACATGATTCCGTCTCGGCTCACATTATCCAGATGTCCTCATTTTTCACTTTGTACACGGATAGCACTACGACGATGACGGTATGTTTTTCATACAAGTATCCACTCCCCACTAATAGTAGAGTCCCGGACAGGTCTCCGGCGAGCTGAGCTGTTGGTCCTTCAGTCTCAAAACTGGGTCTTGGAAGTACGACCTTCTCACAGTCTCCATCTCCTTCCCAACCGACGACACCTCTTTCGATCCGATCGTCTACAAACCAGAGAATCCGCTTTATGGAAGCACGAGAACGCCCCGACTCAACGCTGACGACGTGGTCGCGTACTTTGAACATCAGTTCGGTGACTTCTTGTATATGATTGCGGCTTCAGGAGAGACGAGGCACGTTGGCGAGGACTCACTCTCCGAGTTTGCACGACACGGATATCTCACCTTTGGAGCGGTTGTGAACCGTAGGAAGCCTGGGATTGTGGCACATTTACCCTCCACCCGCGATGAGCAGCCTGAATGGTATTGTGAGAGTTTGGGGGTTGATGTTGAAGCGAGGTACTCGACCTCTGGTATGTACTCATCTCACGCAATCCCAGCTTGTCCTGACTTGAATACCTATCTAGTGCCATGGCGTGTCGATCTGTCCTTCCGGAACACTGGGAGAAATCAAGCACACATCCACTTTTCGCTACGCTCTCCGAATGGAATCCGACGTCGAGCTGCGTACCTCAGCCAATCGAGGCGTTTACTCAACGATAGTAAGGCCCCCTTACACGATCTCGGTGAGCATTTATCGAACAGGTCCTACTACCATTAACACCTACATGCTTCGCTACTATCTAGCGTTTATTGACGAGATTCGGTTTTCTCTTGTCGGCACGTTTCACGTCGACTCTGAAAGGCCTTCTCGAACTCCGGTTTATCTCTTCGTGCCTCCAGTTCCTGTAGACTTTACGGATCAGGTTTACTCCATCCGTTATCCGCTGCTTGACCGCTTATTCTACAGGTCCCTAGACCTAAACGGGAAAAACGACATCCTCGACGAAGAGGACTGGAAAAAATATGGGATCCCGAAGTTGGATATCCATGAGTGGATCGGTACATTCTGGGCTTCGTCGGAATATTCAATCGTGCTAGACTATGTAGGCGATGAAATGCGGCATGCGGGAGTTCATAGGTATCCCGAGTTGGTGTGGGGTGAGTTTTAGACTCTGCGCCTTTTATGATCGTACTGTTGATCTTTTAATTTAATTTCCAGATGATTCTCATAGCTCTAGCACACCGGTCAGAGAGCAAGATACATTAAGTAGAGCGTAGCGCTTATGGACTGATCCATAGTATCATTACATCTTCTGCGCCATCATCTCGAATTCCAGTCTTACAATCCAGTCTGTGGTACTTACTCGCCCCGTAAGTGAGATATTCTCTTTGAATCAGGCTCTGACTCAGACTCTGTCCAAGGGCACATTGGAGATGGTTATCACATCCGCTTAGCATCGCGGTATGAGATGTGTCATGCGGGGGGTGCTGGGTTCAATTCCCAGTGTGTCCAATCCAGGGGGTCAATTAAAGTTAACTTTTTTGGTACCGACGGATAAGGAGTTGTTCTACGCCAAAGACGTTTACATTTCAACACCTGATGAAAGACATTGAATGGTGTTCAAATCTCCCTCTGTATACCCATTGGTATTCTGGAATCTGGAATCACTTGAATCCTCGTCTCGTACTGACTCACTGAGTCGCATCAGAATTCTCATCCCCCCCCACCAGCTAACACTGAATACTAAGCAGCCCCGAGCCGTGTATTCGTGGCCCTTCCTCTAGTCATCATTGTTGCCCTCTCGACGGCGCTCGACGGACTAAGAGAGACCAAAAAAGGATCATGCGTCACGGCGTCGAAAGGACGAATGCCAAGGCAATCAATGCGGTACGGAAGGACACGGAGCACAATGACAGACGATAAGAAAGACGCAAGACATACAAGGCATCAAACCGGGGTGCTGTCGTGAAGAGGAGCATGTATAGGTAGTCGTACGGGAGGTCCGCGTAGAATGACGAGAGCGTAAATTGACCCTTCGTTGAGATATTTTTGCTACCTAGGAGGTGCAGCCTGAACTCCTGCCTGGGGCTAGGACAATACAATCCGAAACGGAGGCGACTCGGAAGTCTTGCGTGCGAAACATATGGGAAAAGTAGGCTGCGGATGTAAAAAAAAAAGTACAGTTGGCAGGTGCCTGAGCGATCATTTGCCGTTCAATGTCGCGATCATGCAAAATCCAAAGAGCGCGTGCTTCAGTTCGCGAAACGCGTCAGCTCAAAGCTGAAAGTGCTGACATATTCCGATTCGTTTTGCTCTGGTCTTCCATTGCCTCGGGGAATATCCGGACCGTTGCTAACGAAACGGTCTTATGTATTGTGTATGACATCACTCACAATGATTCCTAGACTCCGGATAATTTCATGTTGCTCCGTTCTTCCGCCTCATCTAGCCCCCGTCTCTCAAAAGAAGACTCGTTCGCCTCTGTTCTGGTTGACTATAGTATGATAGACCTCCTAGAACTCGAGAAGATCGTTTTAGCTCGGTAGTTATCTTGGCTAGAGCGGGGAAACTCGAGGTAAGTTTTACGAAAGTACTCCACGATTCTGATCCATCTAAACAGCCGAGACCGGCTCAGGTAATTTGCAAAATTTCTCGTTTCCTCGAGATGTCATGATGATGGTCGCCTTTTTCATTCGTTACCTTTCACCCTTATCTCACTCAGCAGCTGTGTCCTCAGATGGACATTTTCCCTCGTTAGATTTCCGTTGCACCTTCAGGAATGTCGACCTCCGAGAGTACCGCCACGTCGAGAACCAGTGATGGATCTACACCGAGCAGTTTGAGTTCGGGTACGTTTAGCTTTATTTCAGACTGGTAGTGAAGAGATAAGTTGATTCTTTTTGCAGGCTCGACGTCCGAACCATCGAATACCAGCACAACATCACGCTCTTTAACCTCTGTATCCTCAGAATCTGCATCAGCATCTACATCGATACCCTCATCATCTTCATCGTCACCTGCCTCTTCTTCCTCTTCCTCTGTATCTTCACCAAGTTCCTCATCGAGCAGCGCTTCGCAACCGCCGCCTCCGCCTAGTAGCACTAGCACGACTACAGTATCAGAATCCTCAAGCGCAGCACCGTCACCACCCCCGAAATCTCCCAGTTCGGTCGTCACAACCGTCGTCCAAACTACCGTTGTGTGCGTCTTGATCGTTCCCCAATTCGGTTCCATGCACTGACGCGTTATGGTTCATACCCCTCCAGCACCCTGTCAAACGGAAATGCGGTCTCCACAGTTTACGAGACGGAAGCAACGTTAGATTCAGGCGCGGTAGTTACGGGAGCGCCGAGTTCAGCAATCAATAGCAGCTCCGGCAGAACTGGCGCTATAGTTGGGGGAGTTGTCGGAGGTACGTTGGCTTCAATCCATTCCGTTACTTGGCGTTCCCGCTCCCGTTCCTTCCATTCCAGCGGTACGATACTCATGCTCAATTCCAGGTGTAATTGGTCTCGCAGCTCTGCTTGTACTATGCCTACTCCTCTACCGACGTTGGAAACGGAAACGAACATTTTCTGAATTCGACGGCGACTTTGCACCGGATAGAGTGGAGCGCTCCATGTCTCAAGTCAAACCTTTCAGTGGTGCGTTCTGCTTATCACTATTTACTGTTTGAATGTTCAAGATTCCCTTACCCACCCACCTCACAAGGCCGAAACCATAAAAGCCATGACCGAGATCTTCCGACTCTCCCCAGCATACCTGTTGAAGACACCACAGTCCCTCATTACACCGACGATCATACCGTCGTCCCCAGCCCACCACAGTCCCCGAACGGGCGTTATTCCATTTACAATCCTCCTTCATCTCCAATAAGCGAAAACCACACGCATTCATCCCATAGTATGTCCCACCACCAACACCAACACCATTATCCCTACCAGAACGACTTCAGCCATCCTTCACCGGGACCTTCGTTGGTTCCTCTTACGGCTACGAATACGGGTGGAGCTCCGAGTTTCGTTTCGAGTCTTGATATGATGTATTCTTCGCAGCCGCCACCGCCGTTACCACAACAACAACACCAGCTTCATCAACCTCAACCGCAGCGAGATTTACCATTCCCCACGTCTGCTTCTTACCCGGTCTCACCGCCCCGTTCGCCGCCATTACATGCGTACACTGGACCGACAGCGGGGATGATAGACAATAGGCTTTCTGATTCGGAGGAGGAGAATGGTTCGGGTGAGAGTGGAGAGGGAGCGAGGAGGAGGAGGTTGTCTGTTGTGAATCCTGATTTTGAAGAGGGAGAGCACGAGGAACAGGATGAGAAGAAGAGTGGGAGTGGTAGTGGTAGTGACGAAGGGGTGGTATATGCGGGTGGCTATGATGAGGATGCTAGACAGGCGTATTTGGCGGGTGGACCTGGTGTGTCGCGTCGATCGGATAGTTGACCGAAGGCATGAGTATGGGTCGTTGTGGAGGTTGAGTGGTACTACTACGTGTTGAGAGCGGCCAATAGTGGTTGATAGAATACATAACGTCCATCGTATCATATATCACAATATATAGACTGCTTCACAGTACTTTTTCAGTCCGGACGCCGAAAGATCCTCCGTTAATGCTTGGCGTTCCCAGATCTTCAAGCCTTGACAAAAAAGCTCAAATCCGTTCTTGACCTCGGTCGACGGGTTCCTTCAGAAGCTACCCTACCTTTCCCGAGCACTCCGAGGTGAACCTGGTCCAGGAGGATTCTCAACGGCGGTAGCTGTATCCCATTCACTGAATTTCGCCGCGAGTCAATTGGTTTTCTTCCGGTTGGTCGAAATGGCTTTGGTACTCAGCTTTGTGGTGCATTTGAGGAATCGTACATTGCCCTTTTCCCCCTTGAGGTGGCGCTCTATGCATTGGGTATAAGTAAGCCCGCCTGATCTCTGGGCCAATACACGATCTCCACCCAGTCCCAAGAGCGGCGGGAAAGAGGATGTTCATGATCTTAATGCGTGAGGGTGAGACAGGCGTATTTTGGTAAGTAGACCGGGTGTATCGCGTCGGTCGGATAGTTGCTATGAGGGTTCTCGTTGATTTGGCCACTAACGGCTGATAGAACACATAACCGCCCATAATTCGCTGTATCATTTGTGGTTTACACCCGGACGCCGAACAAGTTTGCACTTACTTAAAAGACGTCTGCGGTCCACTAGGTTTGCGCCCTAATCCAGAGTTTTTGGCTCCTCAAAGCCGTACATTGAAAGTGCCAGACCAGGAAGCAGATTACCGACTCGGGATGTTTTTTTCTGGGATATATAGCCCCCGTTGAGTGTGATCAAGACCATCAATAGACCCGGGCCAAATGGATCGAGTCTATCGGGAGATTGTCCGTGTTCTCATCAGTGATTGTCGAGATAGTGTGGTTTCTGGAGGAAGAATCAAAAATTTTCGAAGGGTGGCCAAAACCAAGAACACGTATCCGAGTTTGTCCGCCGAGGACCTGAGGCGTTCTACATATAGCCAAGCAGTGCTTTATGATTTGCAATCCAAAGTTGAATATGAGAAAGGCTTGGCTGTCAATGGGGAGATTGAAAGGAGCGCGAGCTGTCCCGCTGCTTGGGTGTGGGACAGGGAAAACAAGCCCAAAAAAGCGCGCCACGCCACAGCGTCAGACAATAGGATACACGTCGGGGTCCTAACTCATTTTACACCTGAAGAATCTGTGACTCGCCGCTCATATTTCTTGGAAGCTTGGGTGATGCCTGAATATATGGCGTACGTTAGCTTTTGCCTTGAGAGTGTCAACAAAGCCACCGTGACTTGATCACCGGAAGGAAGACTGACTCGCGGTCTGTTTTCTTCGGAGTCAATGAATAAGGTATAGCCACCGTCAAGAGCGGACCACGGAGGAGCCTATCAATAGTGAGTTTGTACCCGGAAAGTACCTTGGTAATCGAGGCAGGATTGCTTCTAAGTAAGTTCTGAAGGAAACTGAAGTCGAGAACGAATCCAAGTCTGTAAATTGCGATTGAAAATGTTCTGAATGGACAAACTGGCTCGGGCACCGCTTCCTGAACCTGGAATCATTGGGGGGGCGGCGTGTATTTGTGGTCTGTGAACCTTTATAGGCTATAGTGTCCTGACCGCAATCTGAGTTCATGTCGCCGACGAGAGACCTCGCACTCCTAGGCCCTCACATCGATTTTCGGTGGGATAATCCCAGCTCGAGACCTCTTATATTCATCACCTTCACTTTAGGTTAGGTCAAAACTTGTCATGACTCGGATAGAGTCTCAGACTCTCGATCTCTGCGTCTCAGCAGTTTGCGCTCAAAGGCTTGCATCGAAGCGGGTTTTTGCGGTATTTATCGGGATTGGCCGTCAACATGTTGATGTGTCCCAATCAACAGCACTTACTTTGGCCCTTGGGAGACATTCTCTCGCTTACTGTGGACAGAATGTACCTACCAGATTACACACTTATACGGGTTCTTCTGGAACCTGAGCACTGTGCCACTTGCTTGTCGGAGAATGTTTCGGCGAAAGTGAAAGTGGAGATAGAGCGGCGGGGAAGGTGTTGTTTGGGGACTTGCACGAATTCTGATCTTGATTAGGATGAAGAAGCAGCACGAAGGAACATCACGACCACGGTGTTGTGGGGTGAGAAGAGTGGTAATAATGGGAAGGTAGGATATTACGAAGATGTTGGACGGGTTTATGTGGCGGGTGGATTGGGTATATAGCGTCCCCCTGATGGTTGACAGTGACCATAAGGACCACCTTGGTCCTTGAGGTGGCTTGTGGGCTCCCGTCTTCGTCGGAATGGCTCTACGTGTCAAGGACTCACAATACGGAGTAATTTGACATCCATCGCCTCATTCTACGAGACACTGCTTTCATGCCATCCGGACGCCGAAAATTCCTTCACTTACGCAACACCTACTGCACTCTCGACCTAATCCTTGGCTTTGTCAGTACGTTATAGAAACGGGTCGCGTTAACCTAGAGTGTTCCCAGAGCCTCAACAGGCAAACTCGGATCCATTCTCGACCTTGGTCAACGGTTATACCTACTCCTTGAGCAAACTTGGAAATCAAACCACCCTGACAACCACTACCTGGTCTAGTCTAACAATGGTCTTGATCACTGCTCGAGGATTCTTGACGACAGTAGTTATACCTCATTCACCGGATTTCCCCGAGTAAAGCCACGAGTCGGACCCCATCGAGAGCTGAATGTAGTAAACTTAGGCATCACTCAAACTCGTGAGCCACAGGTTTAGGGCTCGTGGTTATTGAGCTGTAAATTCAAGAGTTAGGATCTAACTGGCGTGAAGATCGTTCGTCAATGCAGGGTGGCCTTTGAAGCAAATATTCAAGAGGTAGTCGAAACCAAGAACAAATACCCGTCGAGGAACTGGGAAGGATAGGACTCAAGGTGGGTGCCGCAAGTCAAACTCACGATCTAGACAGCCTTCCTTTTTAGGTTTCCCGTCTGAATCTCCTTAGTGATGAATGACGTTCTGTGATATTCATTCATCAAGATTGACGGTCCGGTCAGCATTATCTCTTTTTCCTTCAGTCTGAGTTTGATGTACCCTAGGTTCTAATCATTTGGATACGACAGCAACGCCTACACTTTGGGGGTCATCTTCTCGCTCATCATAATTATATAAGTTTCTCATGCGCACTCGGCGAAATGGACATGCCAGATTAACCGCTACATGCTTATATAGGCCTTCTGCGAGTCCCACATATTTGTCGGGGAATGTTCCGGGGTGGAGATAGATCGGAGGAGGTACGAATGCTGATCTCATTGAGGATGCAAAGGGATAGCACGAGGGCAGCATCGCGATCACGATGCTATGGAGCATCTAGGAAGGGTGAGAAGAGTGGTAGCAGTGGAAAGGTTGGATATTACGAGCTTTTGCTAGACAGATCTGTCTAGAAGGTCGTCCAGGTATTTAGCAGCTGACAGTGACCATGAAGACAACTTTGAGGTAGCATGTGGGCTCCCGTTCTCGTCGTTGTGGAGGATGTAGCACACGGGATGGCTCTACGTGACAAGGACTCAAAATATAACACCACCAAATTTGCATCCATCGTATCAATTCATTCTATAATAGACTATCTTCGTGCTACCCGGACGCCGACAACCCTTCCCTTACGCAACGCCCACCACGTTCTCGACCTAATGCTTGGCTTGTTCTTGTAGGCTTCAGTACGTACTACGACACCTCGCGTTTATCCAGAGCGTTCCCAGAGCGTTCCCAGATCTTCACCAAACAAAACTCGGATCCGTTCTCGCTCTCGAGTCTCGGTTACCCCTTGAATTTTCCTGAGAAGCTACCCTATCTTGACGATCAGGGTCTTTCCCAGCACGAGCCCACTCTTGATAGGCTCCTTCGAGGTCCACCTGGTCCAGTCTATTAATGGTCCTGATCTTCCATCTATCACGCCTCGAAGATCCCTAGCGGTGGCTATACCCGGTTCACAGGATTTCCTCTAACTCCGAAACAATCCGGATGATCTTTGGAGTTTTCGCTGTGAGCTGGAAGCATTCATCATGTTTCGAAGATGAATATACCGCTATGTAATGGTTTTCCCATGTTCACTCAGCACCCAGCACGCTTCCGGTAGTCAAGTTGAACCGCCCTTTTTCTGATCATCGAGAGCGTGTGTGGTTCGAGAAGGTTTTTCCCTTGAGGTATAAAGCTGAAGCGACCTCGGCTTGTCTTTTAACTGTACCTCTTTCTTTTCCTCGACGCAAATACGTGCACGCATTCACATGGCGAGGATTGAGTATCTTCCCGTCGAGCTATTGCTTATGGTCGTCGCAGAGGTATGTCGTGGTCTCTCCCGTCTGCGCCTGTGGCCCTCCCGAACCCCGTTTAACACAGGCCAAAAATAACAACTCCCTTAAACCGCTCCGACTTGTCAACCGCCTATTCTGCTCCCTCATCGAGCCCTTACTGTTCGAGACAATTATATTCGACTCTTCGTTGTCTACCAGTTACGACCTCCTCAAAACCCTCGGAACGCGGAACGGCCCCCATCGTATTTCCACTTGTGTCCGAACCCTGGTAATCCGATGCTTTGACCGGCACTTTTCACCGGCCCGGTACTACGTCACTGTGTCAGGAGCGTGTCAAGCACATGAATGTCAACGGCTTTTCGATTCCCGGGTTGAGAGGGCTGTGAGAGCTCTTCGGGATCTGAAGGGAATCAAGTGAGTTTTGCCTCTACAAGCCTTCCATTCCTTATAGCACGGTAATGATGCTTCTGGTGTGCTATGAAGGGTCCTAGCTGGATGCGACTCAATTTCCCCCAACTCGGTTTGGTCTGCTCTCAAGAAACTCGCCGATAAAATCTCACTCAAACACATCACGGTATCAGCCAAACTCGATCGTACATTCCTAGACTATCTCAGCAGCTCGGGTATCGGTCTCGAAGATCTCGCTATTCACCGAGCCTGGTCGTCCCCGGACGAACGCGCCGATCGAGAGTTGGCAGATTTGTTCTTCCATGGTGTTCTTCCTCGACACCGAGATACGTTGAAAACACTCGTTGTAACGGCGGCAGAGGAAGGACCTTGGTGTGTCCGAAGGGGGAATATAGATGAGGTCGCTGCGTGTAGGAATCTGAGAGAGATTGGCGTGAGTGTTAATTCGGAGGGCCTTGGTGCGAGTGATCCGGAGGGCGGGGATGTTTTAGTGAGTATATTCAAATCGCTTGTTTCATATTTCTTCACTGGTTCGTCGGCTTACTTGCGTTTCATTCAAATTTCAGACTTCCACCCTGGATATGGCACATCGGCTTCCGTTTTTGACGAACGTATCGTTCTCCCCAGCGGATAGCAAACGGTGGGGTGGATCGTCGTCTTGGGGAGTTCTAGCGGAACAGCATGGGCCGCGCACGGTTTCTATGATGGTCAAACGCGTTATGGGATTGGATCTTTCGCAGCATCCTTCAAGTTCGCCGTCGATAGAGATTGACGGCCAGGTCTACTTGAAGCCGACAGGAGGAGAAAGGTATCTTCCGTCTCTTTCGCTGGACGAGGCCCGTTCGCGACGGGGAGAAAAGCATCGATGGTAATAGCTCATAACTTACTGTTCGGGCATGAAAGCCAAGTATGAATGGTACAAGTATTCTACAGCTCCGCCTAATTGGATTTAAAAAAGACCCTCCCCTACTCTGTCTATACATTCGGGATCTGTAATCACGAGAGCTACCCTGGATTTCCAGACATACCGAAAGAATCCATTCAATCTTGAAATCACTGCTATGTGGTTTACGAGAGAAACGACTTCTGGCACGAACGCTCAGCGCCTCTGCGGGAATAACAGGGCTCATTTCTCAGTGTCAATTCAATAGCGCTCATAACTCTTGATGTCTCAAGGCCATCGGAAACGTGTTTTTGGAGAGCTCGAATGGATTTAAACCTAGCCACCTTCCAAATTCTTATTGAACAAAAGACCGATTGAATAGGTGTTCAAAGGGTCGCTGTAGTAAGTACGGCACTTACCTCAATTTTGCTCCACACCCAGCGCTTGTGACTTGTATTCCGTGAATACAATAGTATTTAAATACAATCCCGTAGTTTCGAGAGTCGGCCTTTTTGCTTCCTTTCTTTCCCTCCACACTCACGACCGACGCTGCGGTAAAACGGAAATTATGGCTACAATGGAGATACCCCCCAATATTGCACATACGTGAGTTGCTTCGTGCATTCTTTCCAGATGTCCAAGCTCACGAATTTACTATGGATGTAGAACAGGTCCTTTGGTGCGTGTTTGCGGGCTGTCAACGTGATGGGTGGAGATCCGAGCAACCTCCTCAGCTTTTAGGCTTTCTTCTGAACTATGGTCTATTCGGCGTTCTGTCCGTTCAAGTGTGTGAGTGCCGTTGATTTTCTAGAAGGAGTGGCAGGTCTCGAGCTTGGTCTCATCAGATACATACTACGAATACTTCCCGAGCGACCAGTGGCACTTGAAGCTCCTCGTTTACGGTCTTTACGTCGTTGAGGCGCTTCAGTCGATTTTGGTCACCTCGGACGCGTTTGAGAAGTTCGCGTACGGATTTGGAGACTTGGGGGAATTAAACAAGATGAACCTCCTGTGGCTGGATTGCTGTATTATTGATGGAGCCGGTGAGATTTTCCTCTGCCCCCATTTTTAGTTACACGCGCTGACTTCAAACTTGATACAAAGTTGCGTTCTGTGTTCAAGTGTACTTTGCCCACAGACTATACCTCCTATCAAAGTCCAAGATACTTTCGGGAATCATTCTTTTCGTGAGTTGCATCGCAAAGTATGGGCCTCCTGATCATATCTCATTCGATCGTACCATTTTGGTACTTAGATGGCTCTGGCACAATTCGCCGGTGCGGTAGCCACCGGAATACTCGCCGAAGCCGCTGGCCTTTTCTCCCTGATCAGGGAGCGATGCTTCGAGGCTGCAGTGGTACGATGATTCCCTCTTACTCTTCTGGTCATCTGTACTGACCCCGACTTTCTTTGACACCAGTTCTGGCTGGGCGGAAGCGCTGCTTGCGATATCGTTATTGCAATAGCGATGACTTGGGCGGTAAGTGTCCCTCGTATCTCCGTGGCCCATCTAGAGGAAGGAGGCTGACCACACCAAACTTATTTCAGCTTTCCAGATATCAGAGCAGATTCCAAGAAAGTGGTGACGTCGTAAAACGCCTTATTAGGTTGAGTATGGAAACTGGAAGCTTGACCGGTGAGTCTTGCTCAATTCTCACGATATCGAAAGCCCTTTCATTCTTACTCTCCTTTCGTATGGCAGCCACCGTCGCCTTCGTCGATCTCGTTCTTTACCTCTCATACCCCGATAATGCCTACCACATCACTCCGGCGTTGGCCCTGGCCAAACTCTACTCCAACTCGTTGATGGTCGTCATGAACAGCCGTCCTGGCGCCCAGAGAAACCAACCCACCGAGACGATCACGGAAAGCCCTCGAAGCTCGAAGAGCAGCCTCGAGCTCACTCCATCCGTTCAACGTAACTCAGCCATTCGTTCAAAACACTCCTCGTTTACTCCCACTACATCTTTACCCATCGCAACCTCGGGGAGTGGTCATGGACATGATGATATGTCTATTGTCAGCCAGAGCACGGTTCCTCCGATGGATCCTCATCGGGTGAGTGTTAGCTTTTCAGGCTCTACTATTGATATACCCGGTCGTTTACTTGATTTTATCAAGCGCCCGAATCCTACAATCGTATCCCATTCACTTCTCAGTCGCCAGTTGAGCAGTCGGACGGGCTCTACCTGGGCTGACACAGCCGTTTCCCCAGTAGATAGCTATAAGGTGAATGATTCATCGTACTCACTGCTTGAATTTGGCACTGATAACCGCTCCTAACTCTGTCAGAACCGTCCCTCGACTATCGGGAGCTCGGAAGTGGCTCCGAACAGGTTCTAGAAAACAGGATATGGGTTGTTGAAGTTTATTGTATATATAATATAATATAAGAGGTGCCGTTGTTGGTAAGTAGATATTGGAGTCATACCTAAAATTCAACCTCTCCTCTTGGTGCTCCCAGCCACGTTACAGAAGCCATCTGATTCGACAAATGTAAATTTTGTCGTGCCCGTTCAGCGTGCTACGGCAGGATAAGTGATCACGACTCCTGATAGTATACGGCGTATGGCTTGGTGACGGTCCCTAGTTTGTCTTCGTCATGCCTTCAAGGTAAGAGATCTATCATATGGCCGTTTTCGAGGTCCGTTTTACACAAGGGGTGCACTGGCGCCTCCCCACCAGGGTCGTGGGACAGTAGTGGCGCCTAAGAAGCCGTAGTGATGGCGGCAACTCGGCAAGTTCCATTGACCAGAGCCACCGCCCTCTCTGTAGGACTTTTTATGGCATTGGCATATGCATATTAACCTCTTCTGTCTTTGCCTCGTTGTCAGTAGCTTCGAGGGATGGCGGGGACAGTGACAAGTGATAATCATACATCAAAGGCAAAGAAAGGCTGTGCCACCGTGGACTATGAGTCTGAAGTTCACTGGCAGGCTCCTGACATACGAGTAGAGCAAGATTATAGCGCAACTCGAAATAGCAATAAGCGAACGAGAAGCTACATTTTCATTCAAATCATCGAACACTCGGAAAATATACATCCAAGGCTAGTATAGTTACATGGAGCAGGTACGGGTATCCCAAGTCCAATCAACGGTTGAGAAGCAAGCTGTGTCTCCTAAATCTTCTCCTGACTCCTTGATTCTGGATAGTCTCTGCAAATGAATGACGACCCGACAGCCCTGCAGGACAGTTGACAGCGAGGGTTCGGTGATACAATAGCAGCTCCCTACTACTCACCGAACGACAGGTCACTGAGACCAGTGCACTAAAAAGGCGTTGGCGGTCAGCCGAGACAAATGGTGGAGGCGCCAATGCCCAGGCGACTCACGGGAAGATACAGCTGATAACTATCTCGGTCGCCGTCGTTTTGAAAGTACCTACCAGGTGGACCGTATTTAGTCCTATCGAAAATTGCAACTGTTAGTTTCCAAGACTCTTATACACATTGCAAACATAAGGCATCATAAATCGCTCCGAAGACAAGGAGCACATCACGGTTCAGCACAGGTCTTAGGTTCTGCATGGGGTACAGCGCCCACACATCCCTCAATCTCCAGGTCTTCATCAGGGTAAGTCCAAACCAAATGGCATGAAGAGCTATTTCCACAAACCTTTGTGTTTCGAAAATCCCTGGTTAAAACCTTGAACACTTTCTTTCAAGCCAAGTACCCACATGAATACTAGGTGCCACACACGGAAGTGTATGTTTGGGATGCACACATAGTTGAACGGGCTCCTGTACTCCGACAACTCGTTGGATTTAGGAAACGTCCAAATCAGTGCCACCACCCTCCCAACAAAAGCGAGGATCAGAAATCCAACCATGTATCGATTCCTGGTGTAGAGAGCATAAACTTCAATAGGAATCCTTTAGTCAGGTTGTTGTGGGGATCTGGGAGATATGCTCACCCCGAAGCATCATGATCGAGTGCAGCAGCGTACACAAAATGCACGCGACAACCGCTCTGAACACATATTGAACGACACAAACTTCATATGGCACTGCATCATTGTAGTACTTGATCCGAGAGAAGAATGTAATCGCAAGATCCGTCCTAAGAGGCCTACTTTTCGTGGTTAAAGTGGTGCGCGAGGCCAACGGAATTACACATGAACCAAAAGCGAAACATAATTCATCCCAAGATATAAACAATTCGCAACGGTAATCTTGAATGGTGACCTGTAGGGCGGATAGTAGCATAAGCTAGGATCACCAAGGGAGACACAAAGCAGAGACCCACTTCCATATGATTCTTTTCTCGTCGTTCCAACACATACAACAATCGACGCCTGTAAGCATGGGCGCCAGGCCTGAACGGAGCCTGTCAGCCCTACACTTCCTACTGCTGAAAACAATAGATGTCGACTCACAGCAAGCAAGCATTTGGGCATTCATCGCGGAATAATGACCTTTCGAATGTCCTAAAGATTCAGGTGCAAGTTATATACTGAATCCGGACCGGAAGCCGAAGAGTCGGGAGACCCATCCAGGACCACAATCCCGAGTTATCGAACACTCGGAGAATGGATACCCATCTGCTTAGTAATAACGATAGCGAGTAGTACGAGCATTCTAAGTCGAATCGGCAGTGGAGAAAGCTGGGATCTCCGGAGTCTTTTTCCGGCTCTTCGGTGCCTGATGGTCACTGCAAATGAATGACGAGCCCTGTATAACAGTCGACGAGCCAATACGATCCAGATTGGTGCCGTACCAAGCAGCTACTCGCTCAGACTAATGAACTCAACGCTCGGCGTTGAATTAAGAAAGCGGGAAAGAGAATAGGCTTAGGCGACTCGTGGAAATGAACAGAATGTAACGATGTCTCGCCTTTGCCCATGAACGTCCCAACCAAGATAGACATAAACAATCTTACAGGGAATTGAAAATCTTGGTTTTCTCGTGCTTCCGAGCCATACTTGATAAGCGGATGAAACCTAATTTTTCGAGTCATCGAACACCCGGAGAACGAACATCCAAAAGATGAGTTTGTTGAATTGAATTATACCGAAGATAAAGTGTAGTTACGTGGAACAGGTACGGGTATCCCAAGTCCAATCGACGGTAGAGAAGCAAATTGGGTCTTCTGAGTCTTTTCCAGAGTCTTCAATCACTGATAGTCTCTGTAAATGAATGATAACCCGACAGCCCTGTAAGACAGGCAACGGTGAGAGCTCCGTGTTACAGATGTGAAACTAGAGATCCAGCCAAAAGAGTGGCGCGGCAACTGATGTACTTACCGATCGACAGATCACCGAGACTAAAGCGCTGATAAGAGTTTGGCGTTCAGTCAAGAGCGGTGAATTATTCGATACGCCCAGGCGACTCACGGGAAAATACAGACCATAATACTCTCGGTCGCGGTAGCTTTGAATTTTCCAACCACGCCGACCACAAATAGTCCTACCAAGAATCTTGACCTTTGGTTTACTTGGCTTCTGTATTCCAAACACAAACATACCATGAACCGCCCCGAAGACGAGGAGCGCGTCACGGTTCAACACCGGGCTCAAGTTTTGTGTGGGATATAACGACCATACGCCCCTCAAGCTCCACGTCTTCATAAGAATCAACCCGCACCAAACAGCATGAAGAGTTAATTCCGTGAACCTTTAATTGTCGAAAATGCCTGGTCAGAACCTCGAGTGCTTCTTCCTGAGCCGAGTACTCACAATAACACTCGGTCGCGCACTCGGAATTGTAGTGTTATGACGCATACGTGGCTGAATGGACTCATATACTCCGGCAAGTCGTTGAACTTAGGAAATACCCAAATCATCAACGCCGATCTCCCAGCGAAGGTTAGGATCAGGAATGCGGCCATGTATCGGCTCTTGGCGTAGAGAGCATAAACTTCGATCGAGATCATTCAGCCTGGTGTTGATCAACCGCAACTAGAGGAAGTGCTTACCCCGAAGCATAAGGATTGAGTGTAGCAGGGATCCCAAAGTACACCCGACAGCCGCCTTGAACACAAAGTGAACAATGCAAACGTCATACGAGACTGCACCAAGGTAGTACTTGATTCGAGAGAAGGATGTAATCGCGATATCGGTCCTAGTACAACCTGAGTTCTGTGGTTCCAACCATGTAGAAGCCCGACAGACTCACACATGGACTAAAAGCGAGAGATAGTTCATCACTATATACAGACAGCTTGCAGTGGTTATCTTGAATGGCGACCTTTGGAGTGTTTAATATAAGCTACGCTCACTAAAGCACGCAAAGCAGATGCTCACCTCCATATAATTCTTTTTTCATCTTTCCAACATATACACCAATCAGCCCCCGTGAGCACGAGCCCTAGACCTGAGCGGAGTGCGTTAGCTTTGCACTCTCTACTGCTGACGATAACAAAAACCAACTCACAGGAGGCAACCAGTTGGGCATTCATTACGGAAAGGAGTGGTCGGTGCTAGATGCTCGGGTGCTTATATACCGACTTCAGACGGAGTCGCGGCACCCCAAAAGTCGAAACACCCATACTGGCTGACGTATTGATATATTTAGGACATCCTGCAATGGAGATCCGAACAGTATTGTGATACATCCATTCATTCAATCAGAGTGTTCAGGGATTCATTCATTCTATCGACGACTTAGTATGATTGATACCTCTTTGGCATCCAGTTAGTCAGTGACCAGGAGTCAGATTCTGAGGGGAAACAAGCAGACGAGAAGTGGTCTCGAGTCGTGGAGCACTCACAGATCGAGCTTCCAGAAGATGAGTTCACTCTATTGTATTACACATGTGCATGGGTCTCCTAAGTCAAATCGACGGTGGAGAAAGTTGGATCTCCGGTGTCGTTCCCCGACTCTTGGTTCCCTGATAGTACCTGTAAATGGATTGGTGAGCCGGCAGCCCTGTGGGACTATTGACAGCGAGGGGTCAGTGATCCATACAAGTGCAAGGGAGCCAATGCGATCCAGAGTGGTGCAACTAGGTACCGAACGGCTGGTCACCAATACTAAGGAACTGAAGATATCGGCGTTAAATCGAGGAAGTGGAAGAATAAATAGGCTCAGGCGACTCACGGAAAAGCAGAAAACGTGTTTATGTCCGTCGCGGATGCCTTGAAAGTCCCAACTCAAACGAATACAAAGACTTCTACCGACTCGGAGGATCAAAACCTCCACTGCCATGGTTCCTTCAAACCAAAGTCAGCCCATTGACCAAGGAGAGTCCCAGAAGTCTACCTGTAAGCGGCCTGATGGTCTAGTAGTATGATTCCTTGTTAGGGTGTTCCCTGCTGCACCGCATTTCGAGGAGGTCCCGGGTTCAATTCCCGGTCAGGCCCAGTTGCTGGAAACGAACGTTTGTTTTTAGGTTGGGCTCAAGTTGAGGCCGACAATTAAGTAATCGACTTCCGTTACTTGAGTCTTCCAGAATGTACTATGTACCTAGCAAACACGTATTACCTCGTGTGGGTTTGTCTCCTTCAGTGAGACTGGACCTCGACAATCAGCGGCTAGCTTTAGAGCCTATCCACCGCAAGCCTTTGAGCAATTGTTTAGGATCGAAACTCAATCTCAAGAACTTGGGAGCTGCAGCTGTTTCTGAGCATTGTATGTATAATAATAACCCACTCTCAAGTTCTATACTCCGATAGTCAGTTAAGGTAGCGATTCTTCGAGGGTTTTCACGCGAACCAGGCATAACGGCAGTTGCCGAAACCTCCGGACCGAAGCCGCCGCAACTGTTACTACCGAATACGTCTGGTGTGACATGATAACACGTTTCATCTCATTGACCCTTGACCCAAACCACCATCTTGATCCACCATCAACTAATCTCGAATATTGCCAGCACTAGGTAAGTTCATCACTTCTGGCCTGACGTAACCTCTCTTACCGTACTCAGAGCTTCGTTGTCAGGCGATGAAATCGTTCTAAACGAAGCAACTGGAAGACTAGATAGTTGTTGTTAACAATTATCGTGGAATTTTGGTACGTTGATATGGAATCTCGACTTTCAATAAACTCTAACGGATGTTTTATATGTCAGAAATCGACGAAGAAAGGTAGGAAGGACTCGAAATAACAACTCCAACTCCGTGAGGTTCGAATAGTTAGAATAAGTAGGTGGTAGTGATTTTGAGGCCTCCGAGTGGACACTAACACGTTCGTCGCCTCTCTTTAGCCTAAAGAAGCGAGAAGGAGAGTCATAGTAGTCCAGTATGTTCTTTGAGTCTGCATGGTTTCGATTTTACCACTAACATGGCGGTTATTCATGGCTGTAAAGAGGATCACAAAGACGCACGCGCTGGAAAGGAAAGTTGAAAGAGGGAAGAATAGAGTGGGAAAAGTCACTGCGCATTGTACGTGTCGCTCCCACCAACAAGATGAGTTAACTGACAACAATAGAGTTGTAACGAGCGGCTCGCGAAGACCAGGAAATGGCCAGTGACCCCCAAAAAACCAGTACTCCTCTTGGTATGCCTCAGCAGAGGCATTTCTCAACGCCGCCATCAACCACCGATTCTTCGGCTACATCTTTCAACTCGCGAAACTCCCTACAAACCATGCCTAAATCGAACCGCCTATCAACACCATCATCACTCTCCAACCGTTTGAGCTTAACAAGTAGCAGACCAGCACCACCGAGCCCTGCTGTATCGCGTAGGACCAGTACAGCTCTGTCGTCTATACCTGCGGCGACTTCAAGACCTAATTCACTGGAGAAGAGGGGTAGTTTGCTCCCTCTCACTCCCACCGCCCCCGAGACACCGACCCCGGGCATGATAGACCCCACATCGTCGGCTCGTCGATCTATTCAAATTCGTGACTACGCCTTCCGAGTTAGCATCAGTGATCCCCGTGCACTGGGTCTGGGCGAGGACGTGCCGAAGCCGAATCGGGTAAGGTTATTGAATCGAAAGTTGCTCGGTGAACAGGGTTGGAGGATCTGGAGGAAGAAGAAGCGAGAGGAAACCAAACGTGCTAGAGGAAGTGTCGGGAGCATTAGTAGTGTCGCAAGTAGCCAGTGTAGTGAGGACGATTGGGAGGAGGACGTGGTGAGCACATATTTGGTTTCAGGCCGTGGTCGCTTTTGTGTTGTATCAATTTCTTTTCTTTCCGCTTTTCCTTTCCTCGAGGTTACACGGTATCATTGTTTTTTTATCATGCTCTCTTTTGCTCGCTTTCACGATAACCAATTCGTTGCTGACGGTGCGCTCCGCGCTTCACAGCCCATCTCCGACTCAGATGAAGACGATGAAGATGTTAGCGGGTGGGGTAACTTCGAAGACAATGACCGAAGTGCTCTGACCACACCCGACGACGACGACGACGAAGGTATGCCCTCCGCCCTTTACCGTTGCCCCAACATTCCACTATCGCGTCTAAAATAACCCTCGTCCGCTTCCTTTTCACAAAAATCGACGGCCAACCCTTTGCTGAACACCGTACGTGCAGATGACTATTACCCTGAAGACCAAAATTCAGGTGAACTACAATCGGGACTGTATCGGGCAATGTTCGATTTCGAGCCCGAGGGTGCAGACGAAGTGTGTCTGTTGTCTTTATTATTCTCCTTCCCCCCACTGACGCACACTTTTAGATGGCGCTACAAGAAGATCAAATCGTACGTGTCATTGGACGAGGGGGCGATGGATGGGCTGTTGTCCTGATGGATTCTGGTGCTGCGGACGGCGAAACTACGGCGCAGAGTCAGAAACATGCGTTGGTTCCCGAGGGGTACCTGGAGGCTGTGGAGTTGGATGTGTAGGCGAGCTATTTATTGGATTTGAATGTGGATCTATTATTCGAGTTTGTCGCTTTCCTGTTTGTATAGTACTTCTGTGCACTACTGAATTTCCTTTAAGCTTGTCGTTTGTCGTGTTTTTTTGGCAAAGCTGGTTGCCTTTTGCAGACCGAGTACACCGTTGACAGTTTAGAGAGGGCGTCGGCGGCATGGCGGTGTAGGAACGTGGAGATCGCCTGATGATTTTACATGGTGTATAAATACTCTCCCATACATTGGCGATGTGCTTTCCTTCACTTCACGTCTCCAGAGTAGACGCAACGTGGTATGGGCTCAACCGACTTGATAAAAGGTACCTCTTAGCTTACAGCGAACGCATTCAGGTTAACTGCTTAAATGGAACAAAGAACTCTCCTCTGCCAGAATTGCAAGCATGAATTCGTTGTGTTCATAAATCCAGACCCACCACTTGATTTGTTCCGGTCCTTTCAGCCCGTTTCTCAGTCCGAGGCTACACTCCAGCTCGATTTCATGGAATCCGAATCCCAAGTACTCCAGAGATATGACGACCAAATTGCCCAAGCCAATTCTGTTCTTCGGAATCTCGAGGACGCTCGTCGACGCATACAAACCCAGCTAGACGCACGACGGTCGCTGTTTTCCGCGGCGAGAAGGATTCCTGTCGAGATTTGGAGGGACATCTTTATGCGAGTATGCTTTCCCGTGGGTGAAGGAACGGAGGAGTTGTACTTTGGGTTTCACACCCCCTTTTCCCCAATCCGAGTTGATATCAGTACGCCTTGCCGTGCGATTCCTCTCGGTTTATCCCAAATATGCTTGCAGTGGAGAAAAGTTGCCTTTGGCTTTCCGGATCTCTGGTCGCGCATGTGGATCGATTTGTCGCATCTGACAGTGGGACGGATGTCGTTACTCGAAAACTTCCTCCCTAGGTCTAGTGGACGCCCGATAACCTTGTTACTTCGGACTTCAATGGGATACTCTTGGCATAGGGATGGCCTTGAGAATCTCATTCCGAGAGTTAGGAATTTCCTTCAGGCCGCATTTGAGATGTCGTGGGACGTGGAAATGTACCTCGACCTTTTGGAGAATTTCGACTTTGAAGGAAAACTTGCAGTTCCTCAACTCGAATCCCTTACCATCATCAGTCCTTTTGAGCAACCTGATCCATCGACTTCGTTTCCTAGTGACCAAGTGAAGACCTTACTCACAGCCCCTTCACTGAATCGCCTTTCGACCCTAAACAAATTAACTTGGCTATCGACGGAGCCCACGCAGCTTCTCATCCCACCTCCCACCCTCACGACGATTGAGTGTTGGGACCATGTACAATATCACCACCTCACCGCCATATCCAATGCGTGTCCGATGCTTACAACCATGAGGCTCCGGGTCCAGCACCTTGGCTCCGACGACGAATCGCCGCCACCATCTATGTTACTGTCATTTCCCCTCCTTCAGACGCTCCAAATTGAGACCATTTCGGTCAGCGACCCGTTCAGGGACTTTGACAACCTCATACTTCCCTCTCTGACTGACCTTGAGATCTCCATACCTCATGTGGCGGAGCTCGACCCTGATTCCCCATCTCGATTACTCGTCCTACCGTCCTTCCTACGTAGATCTGGGTCCAGCCTAAAACGGTTCAAGCTCTCGGCTCCCTATCTACACTTTATCCGGTTGCACAACGACGACGGCGAGTGGGAGCGCCCTGCGGAGCTCTCAGGGATGTTCAAAGAGGTGTTCAGTCTCTCGCCAGAGATGAGAGAACTTGATCTCAAATTCAATTTAGCGATCTATGAGGATGTATTCGGGTCAACGTTCTATTCGATTTGCGATATGCTCATGGGAGAGGAGGTTGCCCCTGCCTTGGAAAGGATTTCCATTGATCTTCGTACGTTCCACATCACAGGAGACGAGAGGCTTCATTACGATTTGGTTCACCATTTTCTCCGGGTGCTGAAACGGCGCGCTGCCGGAGGGGGAGCTGGAGGGTTGAAATATGGTAGACTCTGCCTCGATGAGAAAGACGGCTACGAGATTGACGATTTGCCTTATGACGAGGATATCGATGTGAGAGGGGAGGTAAATCTGGAGGATATTACACGTCAACTAGAAGTGCTTGAGGGATGGGGAGTGAAGTATGATATAGAGAATCTTTCCGTGTAAGTAGTTTGCCCTGTCAAGAGCCACTTCAACATTCAGCTGGATAGATTTCGCGGTTGAATATCTCTTCTCGCGTGAATGCCGAAACTATACGCGACAACTATGTAGCAATCGTAGAGCTACGGTATATGGTCTGAGCGGGAGTTATAGCTGAGAACTGGGTATATCAAATCGTCAGATGCCCCATTCGTCGGGTGAGTATGTATGCGCTCATGTTCTTGGCTTCCTTCTTCGCACACCTTTTCGGAGCTCGGTTGGCCTTCAAATACATTTACTAAAATTGTTTTACTTTCTTCACCGACAACCGCTGCTGGGCCTTCATTGGCGGCAAGTGGGTAAATCCTATCGAGGGAGGAACCATCGAGTAAGTTATTTTAACCCCCCCTCGTCGCAGCTCCAAATGGCCATGAGTCTGTTGTAGCGTCATGAACCCTAGTAAGCCACACCATTGGAATGTGGCTATTTCGACACTTGTAGGGAAATCACCCGTAAATAAAGTAGATTGCAAGATATAGCCCGATGCACAGATTTTGAGGTAGATGTATGCCTCCCTTCATGTTGCCTTCGCTCTAAAAGGTAATTCAACTCCAGGCATGTGCCCTCAATCCCCAAGACACTCATCCCGTCACAGTCTGGCCTTCGCCCATCCGACCTTTTGGACAAATCGTGACGGAAATTCGAGTGTTAGAAGCCACTATTCGTCCATATAAAGAGAACTCGGTTACTCGAGAGGAAGTTCGCATGGTCAGTGCTTCCAAAAGAAATGTGATGAAGGCATGAAAGCGATTGGGCGGCGATGTTGGTGGTACGAGGTCACGTTTGGGCGGAGTATCCAATCTCCGCAGAACAGGCGCCCACCCCGACTTGAAGACATTGTGCCAGGTTCAATCTTCACCCCGCCATAGTCGACAGTTCGAACAACTAAGTACCTCTGACCTTCACCAAAAAATGAGGGACCTTTCAACGTCGAAATGTATCTCGCTTTTGACTTCGCCCTGTCTCTTGACTTGCCCTTGACTCCCCCTTGTTTTGACCCGACCAGGCTGGGATTATGACCGGTCATTCAGCACGTTCAGTTGCGTAGCTAGTCAAAGAGTGGACGCAAAAAAATTTCCGATAGACATTATATCCACCCATTCATTTGTACCCTTCCCTCCATCTCTCCAGACGTATTCCGATTCCCGATGCTTCTTGAATGCCGCCTCTATAGCGGCGCCCGCACGCGCCGCATTTCAGCTTTCTTGGTCATCTTAGCTCCACTAGGTACCAGTTCTTTGCCTTGTGGACTTGTGTGCCCTATATGGCGGACTATGGCGGAGATCAAGGATAAAGATATGGGCAAACTCTGAGATTTCAATCCAACAATCCGGGGGACTTTCGGTGATCGATCCTGATGGGAGCAGTGAATATGTGTGCTCAAGGTACGAACTCCGAGTGCTAAAGCCATTAGCTCGGTCATGTGTGAATTGAGGATTTGACTTTCGAATGGAACGGAAATTTGGGATTTCCGGTGAGAATGGGTCGCAAGATTGATCTGGTTACAGTCCATTCATGACCCCACAGTATAATCTCAATGATTGGAATCCTATATTGACTATCTACTTGATCTCGTGTGGAGCGCTAACCAGGCCGACGCGGGACCGTTCTTGGAATTTGGACGAATTTACTCACGTCAAAAGCTAGGAATATAAACCCCATTCAGGTGATGTCTTTAGGTATTTCCGCCCCACGCTTCTCTGTCGCCTTCCCTGGTCGAAAATCATTTAGAATGAAACCTCCGCAAACGCAGTCCGAGTCTGCTTTTTGTCGTCTTCTAAAGCACATCGAGGTCCCCATTGACCAAGATGCTCATTACAAGAACGATGTGCGTCTTTTTGCGGTCCTGTGACTGGGCTTGAATGCTCACTCGCTATTCGGGTTCTCAAATTAGCATTGGACAAACAGGAATCTCATTCCTATGCCCGCAGACTGTCGAACCTACAAAATCTGGTCGTACTTTGTCTATTGGTGCATCTCTGGGATGTGCATCAGTGCCTACAGCTCGGGGTCTAGCTTGCTCGCATTTGGTCTCACTCCCCCACACGCTATTGGAGCCATCGTAATTGGATCTTTCTGTATTGGACTTCTGTCGGTTGCATGTGGTTGGATGGGTGAAAGGTTCGTTGTCCGTGCTCTGTCAGGCGGCCATGTCCCTATCATATATCTCTATAGACATCACATCGGCTTCACAGTCTCGTGCAGATACACATGGGGAATGAGATAAGTCGTACTGGTAATCTCGTCTTGTTTCAAGAAAGACCGAACCTGGAATTACTAGGGGAGCATACTTCCCGATTGTCATCGGCACATTTACGTGAGTGGCTTGATCCTATAGCTTCGTTCGGTATTTCAGGAGCTACAAATAACTTTATTTCTTCCATCGTCCGGCTGCAGAGCTGTCTTGTGAGTTCAAAAAATTTGGGACTATTTCGGGATGTACGAATTTCACCCCGTTGATGCAGCTGGGATGGTTTACAAGCGTATTGGGGCGGACAAGGTGTGTTTTTGGTTTTTGAGTTCCTTCACAGGCGATAACTCACAAATTTCCACGTCCGGCAGCGGTGACAGTGCGTTTCCCTCCTCAACGATACTACTTAAGATTCTGAATGACTTGCTCATACTGACACCTCCAGGTTATGCTCAGGGCTGTTTTCCCTAGTATATATATGTTATCGTCGTACCTTACACAGCGTAGGCTCACACGAGCGTTCAATAGGTCTGGCCTACATGAAATCAACGTTAGCAGGGGGGATTCTGATGACGAAAGATTTGATTGGCATGTTGTACGTTTTCTTATTCTCTTGTTGCGCATAGGAATACCGTGGGACTTACGCCTTCACTGAATAGGATCTACTATATCTTCTTCCTCTCGATCATGTTAATTCCTCCTGAGCAACTGCAGCGACCTTTCATTGCTTCTTCGGTCCTGTTTTCCGCAACGTAGGTCTCGATGCGTCTAGTCATGTCTTTCTGACCCGAACAGGACATCTTGAGTCTCATCGGCTTACTTGCATGGGCCGTGTCAAACGCCGATGGTGTTGGGCCAATGTGGGAGCAGCGAGGAACTCCCATTGAGGGTAGCATTGGATGGTCAGTAATGTTTGGTATTACTTCGGTCTTGGGTGCTTGGTGCTTGGTGAGTCAACAGAAAAATACTCCGCCTGGGAGGTTGATGTCACCGAATCCAAACGATTTCAGGGGTTCCGGTACAAACAGCCAGAGTGACTGGACGAGATATTCTAATTGCCCCTGTGAGCAGGCCTGTTCCACCTATCTCCTTACTTGCTTAACTTTTTGTAGATGCGCCAACGCTATCACAAATGGTCGTTGCGTAAGTTTCGTTTGTGGTTTGAATAAATAACGGCCAAGTAAAATCTCTATTTCTCTTCCTCGTAGCCCCCTCACGATCATCGTTACCTCCATCGTCGGGATTGTGATTACCTCTTGTTTCCAACAAATTCTTGATGGCCAAGTGATATGGTCCCCCGTTGTTCTCCTTGGAACCCTGCAGGACTTTTAGTGAGCTCATCCACTCTTATTGTTGAGTCACAAGGCACTCACCTTCATCGATTCCTTCGTAGCGGAAACTCCCCCCGAGGTAAGTCTCACCGATCCATGTAGGTCACTTCATTTACGTTGGTTTCTCCCTGATTGCAATCAACGATATAGTACGGGCTGCAGTGTGAGCGCAGCAAACTCCGAGGAATATGTATCGATGACTGATCGAAGTCCTTGATCCATAAAACCGTAGGTTCTCCGCGGGTCTCGGATGTACCTGCGCCCAATTAGGCATCAGCATCGTCCTAAATTCCGTCAGTGGAGCTATGGACATGGCGTACGCTACCTCCTCCGTCTCAACATGTGAATACCTTAACTCATATTATGCTTCGTCTTTCCTTCCATTGTGCAGCGGACTGTGCCCGTAAGCACTAACCCATCTCTCTTGTTTTTCTGTAAAGTTCTCGTCGCATCCGCTAATTCAACTCTCCAGCAAATACCTCAACATTCGCCGCGGTGCCTACCTCCTTGCCATCGTCGGCTTCGTCACCAACCCATGGGAGGACCCCGGCAGCGCCGGCATCTTCCTGACCGTGTTATCCGGGTTCGGTGTATTCCGTACGTGATATGCCTTTTGTCCACATCCATTTGGCAATTAACAAGCTAACCCGCGCACTGTGATCTCTATCATCCAGTGGCCCCCATAACAGGACTGATGCTTGCAGATTACCATGTTATCCGACGATACAAGCTCAAAATGCAAGACTTATACGTCGGTGATAGCAGTTCCATGTACTGGTGTGTTTTCCTTGCTGTTTTCTTATCGCCCTTCCATAATTTTGGATCCAGGTACTGGCACGGTATCCACTGGCGTGCAGCTATCTGTTGGGTCCTCGGTGTACTCCCCACTCTACCGGGGTTGATTATAGCCGTCCGAAACCCCGAGGCGAACGATGCTTGGGTCAAAATGTTCAGGATCACGTTCTTTGTCGGTGCGCTCGGTCCTCTTCTCGAGGCTACATACTGCGTCTCACGTTCTCTACCCCAAAAACAGGCGTATCAATCTCCTTCGCATCCTATACTCTTCTTTGCAAAACCTTCCCGCCTCCCGGCCTTGGCCTCGGTGAGAGCAGACACGATGATTCGATGGTATTTGGTTTGAGAGACGAAACCTCTTCCGAGAGGATGAGCACGGGTGGTATATCGGGGTCTGATATCAAGACCGATTTGTCGGAGAAGAAGATTTAAATGTGATGAATCTTGGGTATCGAGAAGATATAGGGCTTGATTATCATCTCTAGCTTTGCTCGGGGGACCTGGTTTCTTACTTGGCAACACTTTTAGAACAAAGCAATCGATGGTACAAATGGAAGTTTATAATGTCCGGTGAATGGATGGTAAAAATAATCTGATCAAAGTCCGTATGTCTCGTACCTACTAGAAAAATGTACCAACTATCTCTTTCCCTGCACGTAAAGCATACTCAACCAACTCAAAGCTATTCAACCCACTGACCCAATACGTCTTCTTATACCCCTGAATCTCATTAAACTTGTCATAGATTCCTCCAGCCAAATCCTCCGACTGGAATCTCGGGAAATAATCCCAAGCCCGGAACTCCCTAAAGTCCTCATCTTTGATCTCTATTCTGATGGACGTCCCGGGTACACCGGAGGCAGCCCCAAAGTCAACAGCAGCATATGTCTGCTTCAGGATCTCCCTCGCCTGTTCGGCGGTGAAATCACTCCTCCCATACGGATCGAAAGGGCCCCATGAATAGGTAGTCAACACATCCGAGTTGTCGAAACTCTTCGTCGCCAAAATAGGTTGACCTATGTTCCGTGTTGGCAGTTGCGAGTACTTCGTGTTGACGGGCACTTTGGGCGCTGTGATAGCTCCGGAAAGGTAAGGCGTCATGCCGACTCTCGAAAACACAAACTCCTCTTCCGAAGAGAGCTGAATGTCAACGCCGCTGTTGTTTGTAGGTTTGTTTGGTGGCTGGGTTCCGGTGAGAGCTTCGATGAGAGGCGGGAAAGCCAAGACGACGTGAGAACATGTTTGGGTCTTGACCTCAGTGGATCCCGCTGCGACGTATGAGACGATTGGGGTGTCGCCGCTCCGATCTGTTGATATATATCAGATGGGTCCCGAGGGTCTCGATATAGGTAAAATAACAGACGAACCGAGTTGAGTCACGGTCGTACTGGTTAGGAGTTTTCCGTGGATTCCTTTGGCGTAATATTCCATCACCGCGTGGAAATCTGATCGGTGTCAAGTATTAGTATCAAAGCTGACGGCGGGCGAACGAGTAAATTGCTTACCGATGAAATTGACTTGGCCGACATTACAAAAGTAGGCCAGGATGTCGGGAGGAAGGAATTGCAAACCGTAAATCTATGTAGCAGGTGAATCAATTCTGGGATATTTGCTTTGGCCTAAGCTACTCACTGTAGGTGTTTTATCGAGATCGTCGTAACCTGCAAGGGCGAGAGCTTGTCTGATGACTATCGGGAGAACTTGATAGCCTTCGCTCTTGAGCCATTGACCCATGGGAACCGTGAACTCTTTCGGGACACCGTTCTGAGAAAGAGTAGAATATCAGTAGGTGAGTTTAGGTAGAAAGAGACTGGTTCGGAGACGCACGGTATACCGTATGGCACTATATTTAGGCTGCCAAACTGTCTCCCAGAACAACTTGTACTTCGCTAATTCCAGCACAACAACAGCAGCTTGCTCAGCAGTGGGGGTTGGTGTCCTAGTGACATTGACTACGGTATTGTTATCGTTGGGAAGCGAGATCGGGGGGTAGTTGTACCCGCTGGTGACGCTCTTGGAGATGTAGAACGGGACACCGGCGGCTCGTGCAATGGGAAGCGTTTCGGTGTAGCTTGCGTTGGAGATGAGGATGGGGCCCATAGCGGCGAATGTGGAGCTGTTGTAAGTTTAGACCAGGTCTCGTTTGTGGTGGGTGGGAAGGTTTGGTACTGACCGATCTGGTTTGTCGTAGTATGACTGACACTTGCCTCCAACTACGGGCTCCCTCTCGAACACGATGACGGAGTAGTTCTTGGCTTCGAGGGCGTGTGCTGTTGATAGACCGCTAGGTCCGGCACCTACGATGCACACTGGGTGTTGACATGGCCGTCCCCCGCATCTGAAGAGAGCGCAGTGGGCGCGAGTAGGACGGGGAGTAACAAGAAGAGCCGGTTCATCTCGCGGGAGGAAGGTTGAACAAGGAGCGGACCAAGTACTTATATCAGGGTTTGTTTCTCCGTACTTGTTTGACAACCTTGACTTCGGTAGTGATCCCGGGCATTGAAATGTGATTCGTCCGATTTAGGTGCCTTGAGAATGGAGGGAGACCCACCACAGCTTTTAAGCCCGTCTTATCCTTGGTTAAATGGCGGTGAGCCGGTGTCAATTAATCAGCGAGACCGTTGACCATGAGGATTCGAATACAGTATCAGTGTTTTGATTATACTCCCAGTGCTGAACATTTTGAGATCTCACCACATCCCGATTCACGATCATGATATCCATCTTAACCAAAATTGACTTTGAACGAGGTCGGCTAGTGGTTTGGGGCGGGAAGCGCTCAAATTAGGGTTCTGTCACGCCTTGGACATATGGTCTCCACCTGTTGGGTCGCCCACCGCGAGCCTTCATGACGCGATGCTGCTGTACAAAGCAAGAAGGTTTATGCGGGCATTGTCGACTGCGGTTCATTAGACACCTGGAGCGAATAGTGGTTGTAAAACATACTAACCGAGTTGTCAAACACTGAGAGCCAGCGGGGGCCGTCACTTTCGGACAACACATACTTAGGCTCGAATATCACTGGAGCGCAGAACACGGATCCTAACCGAAACAGTCATTCTGAGAGCCTCCTGTGGGTCGATAACAAATCACCCTGAACAACGACGAGGTTCCCGAGTACGCCATCCCATCACCAAAGGAACACTTTAACGTATGATTGGGAGGGCAAGCGCAGCTCAGGAATCATGGAAGCGTGGAAGCGTGGAACTAGGGTCTCGACTCTCGAGATTGGTTCATGTGCCTGGAATGATACTGATTTATCAACGCACCTACAATCAGTGGGAGATCTAGGACCGAAGGTTTCGTTACAAGGCATCGTACAGATCCGAGAAAAGAACCTTGCCTGTAAGTTTATGGACGGCCCACAATGATTGTCATTTTGAGAGGCTCCTGTAGGTCGATAACAAATGACCCTGAACAACGACGAGGTCCCCAAGTACTCAATCAAGGGTTCTATGAGATGGATGAGAATTTTTCAGCTTTGGTGCGTTGAGAAACCGGCCAATGCATGCGTAGCGATTGAAATCGTCCATGGATATGTTGCGAGCTGTCGGACAGAGGAGTTTGTGCGGAGGAGGAAGGAAAGATTTGTCAAGGACCCTACCGAAGACTGCTTTCGCTGATTACAAGGCTGGACGGGTCTATGCGGTCAGAGTGCTTGTCCAGTTAGCTCCCTTGAGTGTATTCAATGTATCGCCAGGGAACTCGTCAACGAAGGCGCTCACGTTGCGCCGTCAGCGACTAGTATGCGATAAGGAATACTATCTAAGCCTTCCCATTGACATCGAGATTTATTCTGAGACTGCTTGATTTAGAAGATTCCTGGGAGCTTGTTCTTTTGATCTGAATCATTGTGCAGTCGAGACCTATATGAATTCCTTGCACATTGGGTCCGAGTTTGAGATGAAGAGATGAGGACTCTGAAATGAGAATCAGATATCGCTGCACGAGGAGCGTACCATAATAACACCAGCTTCTTGATGTTGATGCGACCGAACGTATGCATGATGCCAATGGGAGTGAGCCAAGGGGCTTAGCGCCTTGTTAGCGCCCACAAGGTCTCCCGTCGGTCCGGGTCATTGGCTCCGAAGATTGGCTCCGAGGGCTGATGTCAACAACACCAAATACTTTCGAAAAAATTCATCTCCCCCTTGTACCTCCATGGTTCAGATATTGGAATACGCAAGTTATACGGCCGTCATGCATGGCTTGGTGAGTAAATTGACGATCTATCGAGTATCATCTAATTCTATCTGCAGGTACCCTCTGGAAGCCTATGTCACTACAGGGAGATCTCCCTGGGTTACAATGTTGAATGTATGTCTCCATCGCTACTCTCGTAGACTCTAGGTCCTCTTACTGATGTCTGACACTTGCCAGCGAGGGAAATCAACTTTAACGCGGTCTAAAACCCTCAACAACGGTCTTGACAAGTGAATTGGGTTACGTTATCATTTCGAGGCATTGCACCCATATTTCCCGTCCAAGCTGCGCTTGGAACTCGACCAACCTTTATGACCTTTGGGGCGTAGAAGAGATTCAAGGGCTCTGTTTAACGAAAATTCTCGAGGCCATGGCGACGTATCTGGCGGTAGAAGGTTGGGGGGCAGCGTTGAGTTGGCTTGAGCACGGTGGATGAAATTTGGTTGCGCTTCGTACGTTTTCACGTCATATATTTCTGTTGATTCGATGGCTTACCACCTGGTCTCTCAAGAGGGACATATCCGACTCTTGGTGACACTCAACCTTTCTCCATCAAGAATCGGACTGGGAAGAAATTGTCTTGAAGACTACTGGGCCGAGATATGACTCGAGGGGACCCCAACCTTCATCTGCTCTCTCCTTTCGAGGCTGATCACGTTACCCGGAATGTGGGGAATGAGATCGAAGATGTTAGGCCGGTGGGCGATCCTGGCCAAGGCAGAGAGGGCTACGACGGAGCCTCGGCATCGAGATTTCATAATGACAGGCACGTCCCTCGTACCTACTTCTACTTCATGATGCTAACTACCGGTGTAGAAGGCTCACAGTCACGGATCGCACTGGACTAAGTTCAGGAGGAACGACCATCTCGTTGGCGTCTGAGTCCGCCATCTAACGTTCCTCTCGCACCGCGAAAGCTCCTGAACCTTTCCTTTGGCTGCTGCACGGACAGTATCATATCACATTGGCTTCTGGTACTGGGGGCACGTAGGTATGCATTTTCCTCTATTGTTGCCATGATTGCCCTGATAAACTTGTGCAGAAATGTAGCAAGGTTTCGACGCGCAAGGATCGATCTGGTCCCTCCATGACACTAATGCTGACTTGTACACCGGCGATGGCCCACCTCACGAGCCGCCACGAAGCTCCTGCAATTCCATAGGCGACTCTCTTCGGCACAGCACATTATATTTCCTTTTGGAGGTCCCATTTCCTCCTCGTCTCCGAGATGTGCCCCACCTGCGGATCTGTCAACCCATCCGAAAGATGTATATCCTCATTACTGACCGGATCTCTATTCCGTTCGACGTGCGAGGCCCCAATCTCCTCACCATCAGACCCCAGCACTCTCATTGGGGTTAGCAACGACTAACATCCGGATTTGTTTCTTCGGTCGCCCTTTCTGCCAAAACGAATCTGTCAATGGAGCTGCTGTTCATCGTTTGGCTTCCTTAGGCGCATTTCGGGACGTCGTCGAGACCAAGGCACATTGTGTTCAACTACTTCCAAAGCTCATCATTAACTCACGCCGCATCCACAAAACGGTTTGCTCTATCCGAACCCTCTCCTACCTACCGACTCTAGTTGTGTACGGGACAGGGCTTCTCCTGTCTTGATACCCTTTCTCTTCGATCGCTCAGATGAACCGAACTCGTCTCGTCGTACGGTGCTTGAAACCGAGGTTTACCGTCCTTTGGCATTTGTCGTTGGTCATGACGCCTACAGCCCCTTCACCCGCTCACCTTTCGGAGGTATTGTTTCTCCTACCTCTCTACGCCGTAAATGGGTCTCCCTATCCGAACAATGTACACCTTCACCAATTCGAGGAAGGTGCTCAACGCAGGCGCCTTGTTATTCGGCTCTAACAGTCTCGTTGGTCTTGTCGGTATCCGAGCCGGCACCAGCTCTTAACATTCTCCATACTCCGAGGCATCGCCAACTCGTGAACGCTGTGCTACAGAGGACGTCTGCCTCTCACTGCCCAGATAGACCTCCCTGGGGGTTGGACGACACCTCTCATGGTTGGCCGTTCCACTCGTCACCCCGATTGACAGGGATGCTTATGATGGACACGGTGGATCGATTGAAGACCCACTACTGACTACGAAGAGTCATTTCTCTGTCATGGTATGCCTATTCTTCCTTCTCGTATGAATACCGAACGCTTACTGATCACTTTTGTCATTGACAGGCCGCTTCTCGGATGGGTGCTTGGGCAGGTGGACGTTGGGCGCAGGGTGGTTTGGTACGTTGTCCAGAATTCCTCTGTTCTATGCTGGGTCTGATCTGTGCACAGGGAGATTTTGAGGCCGAGACGAACTACCTCTCCGAGCGCACCGACAACCCCTTGCCTTCTCTCCATGGGCCTTCCGAATCGTTTGGCCAAGCGGAGGGCAGAACAGCTATAGCGATGTCACGTGACTATGCATTAGGTCGCGGGCGACGTTACAGTTTAGGCCATCGTGCTGAGCTTTCAGCTCTCAGAGCTCGATGGGCTCAATGCGCATGGTTTTAAAAAGGCCCCGGAGGTACTCTGTGTCCTTTATCCAGAACTTTCCGCTAGCACCGTCGCTAATCTCTGCATGGGCTCTCGAGACGACCTTGGACTTGGCTTTTAAGAGTAATCGCCGTACCCTACGTAATACTCAGAGCCTCCACATACCTCCCGTAGAGTAACGTATCATCGGCGATACTCTAGATGATGATACATTATCACCCGAGCCTATCCTACGTCCCTCGTATTCGCAAGGCAAGAGTGCTTCAGTCACAGATATCGTCGTAGTTGAGCCTTCTGAGAAGGTTATCTTCAGGGCGAGGTATTCTCCTGTTTAATGCGAATACTAAGACGACAGCCTCCTTGAGTGTGCACCTTTCAGCAGCACTCCCGAGAAACCAGTTGAGCAAGCTCTGGGCACCGTCGACCGGCATAGGCTACCACGCTGGAGATCGGGCGTCGGAGCAGCAAGTTGAAGAGCGGTACTTCGATTCAATTGTCAGATAGTGATACACGGTAGAGAAGCTAGGCTAAAAGCAAGAACAGTCATATAGTCGTAAATAAGTAAGTCCTTGAGATGGTAGCGAATGATAGTCTCATCGACAGAATTTTTGTCAGTTAGAATTGTAAGCAGAAGCATAACTTGGTTCGTCCACATGGATATCCAACCCGGGATTCTCCTCCATAATCTTCAAAACCTCCTTCCTCTTCTTCTCCGCGCCCGGTATCCTCACTCGACACCACTTCAACCCCAACGTCGCACGGCTCCGGATAACATCCATGACAGTACCCCATTCGTGGTCGTGCAGGAGGGATAGCTTGAGTATACGCAATCGAGGGAGCAGCTTGTTAACCCCACCCAACGCGAGAAGCTCCAAGGTCGAGCGATGTAGAACACCATAAGTGGGACTGTCCTCGAGGTTGAGCTCGGCAAGGTTATTGGGCATAGCCTCCAACAGACGTTTGAAGTCAGAGGTGTAGATGATCAATCCGAGACATGAGAAACTTTCGAGGGGTGATTTCGAACGCGAGATGAAAGCCTTGAGCGAATCCACGAGTCGTGGAGCATGGTCTGAGGGTGGCAACTGCTCGAAGGAAGATTTTGTGAAGGTCCCCCGTGCGATTGTGAGACTCTTCAACTTCGGAGCAGCGAGCACGTTGGACAGATCAGTAATGCACGAGAAGAAATCGCGCGAGTAGTTAAGAGAGCTGTTGCGAATAATGAGGTGTTCGAGATGTGAAAGGACCAGTGTCGGCGGGCTTGTGGATGTGGCAACTTGTGTGGTAGGAGCGAGGCCAACCTCGACGTTTGTCAGGTTTGGGAGCGATTGAAGCACCGATGTCGTGTAAGGGACATTGATAGGGTTAAGTGTGATGGTGGTGATCATGATGGCTTGGGAGAAGCTGGGTTGTAGAAGGTAGTTAAGGTCGAGACCGAGCGAAAGCTGCTCGGAATGGGACTCCTTCTCAAACCGTAGGGAAGTCAGTCTCGTAATGACTCTACTACCCGCAGTGGGACTAGACACCGGAAGACTTTTGTGAAAACGCTCGATGACAGAGCTGATTGGGGTATCTAGAGAGACGCTGTGGCCAAGTTGAATGTCGAGGTGGCTGATACGGTGGGAGTGAAAGAATATGTCCCTCAGAACATCTTTGTTCACGTCCGGGAATGACCAGTTGCTGTTATTCTCCGAAATGAAGAGCTCGACGTATAAGTTCCTATGGCTTCCAGAGCGCTCGATATTCTTGATTCCCTTCGAAAAAGCTGCATAGTGACTACGGTCGACCGGAAGCTCGACTCTGAAGTGACACCACATCTCGGGCGTCTTGAGAGCTAGCTCCCTCCACCGGTGACATACGGAACCCAGCGTAGAGGATTGCCAATAGGCAGTTTGCGCGGCTCGACAAGTGTGCGAAAACATTGCGTAATACGAACTTGTTCGAGATTTGGCCTTTTTTGCGTTGCGTGAGACTACCTTCAAGCTCACGCATATTTTCCTTCTGAAGGACTCTCCCCTAGTCAACAATCCCTCAGAAGGATGTAGTTGAGTCTCCGGGAGATGAAAGATATCATGAGAAGCCAGTCACTCGACCAGGAGGGGCTATAGATCAGCGAGATGCTGCAAGAAATTACATGTGACGTCACCGGCTATATTGTTCGTGTTCGAGTACACCTCTATCGTGAGATTACTGGAGGGGAATGGCCATTTTTAGTGTTACGAGGTGTTTCTGCGTCTCTCTGAATCAATTTGTACTGTGCGAGAACAATTTCTGGTGCGGGACGTACGCAGAACTGGTCAGTGTTGGTGGCCTCACGCAACGTAAAAAGGGTCAAATCTCGAACAGGTTCGTATTACGCAATTTTTTCGCACACTTGTCGAGCCGCGCAAACTGCCTAATGAGTTGCCACTCGTCCACTAAACACGTTGGGTTCTGCAGCGAAAGCGATGATACGACCCAGAATTTCTGTTGGCAGGCGCTGCATTGGAGATAGGAAAGACTTGTAAACGGCGGCTTGCTGCTCCAAGATTTCGATGGTTTTTCTGTGTCGCTCGATTTCGTTCTCCACTTCTGTGATAAGCCGTGTGATAGAAGCCGTGGATATTTCAAGGAGTTTTCCCAGGTTCTGCCTGGCGATGGCGATGGCTTCAGCTATATGCTCCGGCGAGGGCGTTTGGAGGACTTCGGTCTCGCTGATCTCCGAATGTGGGGTTCTTCAAGGCGAATTAGGTCAATATCTCGAATCAAGGGTTAGTTGACGTACGTTGATGCCGACATGAGTACGAGCGGTTTGTGAATCGCTTCGTCGAAAGAATCTAAGGTTTATGAGACGGTGGTGGTTTAAGAGGAAGCCCCATCCGGACCTTTTTGCTGGACTCGACTCGGATTGAGAATGACTCGACATCGCAACAGAAAGGGAATGACGTCCGTCGATGGAGGGACAAAACAAGAAATTCCATTGTCAATGTGAGACAGCCCGAACAATAAGAGAGAGCAACTCCATTTGGTGTGCCATTGCTATGTCTCCGCCATAGGTGGGCCAAGTACGACAGTCAGAGTCAGCAGGGCCACGGGATTAGTAAAGACAGGGTGCAATGGCCATTTCCCGTTGACTGTGGCAGGCACGAATCCGCTTTGACTTGAAGGTAATGTGACGGGAAAGTGGTCGCCTGTGCAAGGGTGCACCGGCAATGGAGCCGTCTCTGAAATTCAAGGACTTTTGTCGGTGGTTGCATAGCTAAACCTCGGTGTCGGGGGACCAAGAACAATGAATACGGTCGTCAAATATAGTACATGGTAGAAGGGAAAACTTTGTTTGAACTTGAGTTGGTAGCTGAAGTAACCAAGGACGTCCATAACGATGGTACAAGGGTAAATGAGACGGGTTTCTTACAAGTCTTATAATCGCCATCGTACGAGTCGAGATGAAAGGGAGATGCATGTGGATTAGCCCTGGTTTTGTTGTTAACCAGAAGCAGCAGGAGGTACTAAATCGATCTCCAACCCGAGGGCAACCTCCATGATCTTCAAAACCTCCTTCCTCTTCGCATCCGTCCCCTTGACTCGTACTCGACACCACTTCAAACCCGAAGTCGCTCGGCTGCGGATAATATCCATGACAGCAACCCATTCCCGGTCATCGATGAGCGATAGCTTGAGTATTCGAAGGTTAGGGAACAGGTTGGTAGATATATCGTCATCATTGCACAGCTCAAGGAGCTTCAAGGTCGAGCGATGAAGCACCCGATGGGTGGGACTATCCGCGAGATTGAGTTCCCTCATTCCCACGGGAGCGGCCTGTAGAAAACGTTCAAGGTCATAGGTGTGGATGATCAACCCGGGGCACGAGAAGATCCGAAGTGGCGGGTTCGAACGGGAAATGAAAGTAGTGAAAGCATCCACGAAGTGTGTACTGTGGGTAGGGCGTGGTAGTTGCTCGATGGAAGTGTGCTTGAAGATACCTCTGGCGATAGTGAGATCTCTAAGCTTCGGTGCATCGAGTAAAGTGATCAGCTCGGTGATGGACGAAAGGAAGTTCGGTAAATAGTCAGGACAGATGTTGCGAACGGTAAGGTATTGGAGGTGTGAAAGGACCGTCATGGTTGGCGGGGCTGTGGGTTCAACCTCTGCAATCGGAACGAGGCCGACATCAACATAGGTTAGGTTTGGAAGCAAATGAAACACGGATATCGTGCGCGAGACATTGACAGGGTCGAGTGTAATGGTGGTAATGGGAGCTGTGGGGAAATTGGATTGGGAGAGATAGCGAAGGTCAAGGCCAAGGTTATTTCCTGGCAGACGCCGCTCATGGTGCGACTCCTCGAGTCGTAGAGAGGTTAGTCTTGAATTGGATCCACTTGCGCTACCAGATCCTGGAAGATTTCCTAGGAAATGCCCGAGGAGATGTCCGATTGGCATGTTAACACCTCGAAAGACACGAGAAAACGTGACACCGAGATGGCTGATACGGGGGGAGTAGAGGAATATGTCCCTCAGAACAACATCGTTGTTCAGGTAGACCGATAGTGGATGGGAGTTAGGATTTCTTGCAATGACGAGTTCGAGGTGAAGGCTAGGATATCGTCGAGCACGACGAATATGCAACTGTATCGCTTCTAAAAGTGCTGAATATCGATGACGGTATACTGGGAGGTCGACTGCTAGACGATACCACACCTCAGGCGTACTGAGGGCCACGTTCCTCCACAAGGAGCATACGGAGCTCAGCTTCGAAGACTCCCAACGAGCCTCTTCTGGTCGTTCCGTGCTGAAGAGGTTAACATCGGCAGCGAGGGCGATGATGCGGCCAAGGATCTCTGGTGGTAGACACTGAATTGGATGTAATAAGGACTTGTAGGCGGTGGCTTGGTGCTCTAGCATAAGCGCAGATGTCGATGAGGCATGGCGTTTGATAGTCTTCCTGAATCGCTCTGCCTCTGAGTTCTCGGCTCCTTCAATGAGATCTTTGAAAGATATCGCGGATAAGTCGGGGGTGTCCCGCACGTTCTGCCTTGTGCCCTCTCTTGCTGTAGCCATGTGCTCTTGCGAGTGCGCTTGGAGGTCCTCGATGTCGTCGTTTTCCCAATCTGAGGTTCTTCAAATCGTGTCAAATCATGAACTCGGATAGAGGGTCAGCCAACGTACCTGGATGCCAACATACAAGCCCAATCCGAAAATCACTGAATAGAAATTTCGAGTTCGTGATGGTAGTAGGAAACACGGGTTTTCAGATCTTTAGATTAGAAGAAATCTGGTATCTGATCCTTCAGGCCGGTAGTTCCCGGCAGTTAGGACGTGACATCATTCACTCGAGCCACACGCTTCACGCGATAAGTATGTACTCAGATCACATATCATTATGATTATGTATGTGGGGGGCTCGACCTTCAAGCCCTCCGACTTTAGGTGCAGCTATATGTCAATCTATACGTACGAGTCCAGAGAGGGAACGAGGTCAATGTCCAATTTCGGAACCTCCTTCTGAATCTTCAGAACATCCTTCTGTTTCGCCTTCGCCCGCACCTTAACCTTTAATCGACATTGTCTTAATGCCACTGGAGTTGTGGCCGCACTCTTCCCCACGGACCGACTTCTAATCATGGCTACTAATACGGCCCAATCAGTATCATCGCGAGGAGCCAAGGTAAGGATTCGGAGACGAGGAAATAGCCGACTCGACGAGGGGACCGCAGGACCCTCGTTCCAATGTAGTAGCGATAATACCCCCTTCCCAAGAGATCTGTAGTTTTTGAGAAGGGTGTTGTCTTCGATCGTGAGCTCGGTTAGACTGGAAGGGGTTGCTTGGAGCAGGCGCTGCACGTCTGACCCGTCGAAGGCAACTCCAAGACAGTGAAAGGCTTGTAAGGGGGGGCTCGAGCGCCCAAAGAAGGAAATTAACGATTCTGTGAGCTGACTGGTGAGTGATGAGGGTGGTTGTTTTTCCTTCGAACCACGCATTAGGTCGTTTCGGCAAATGGTAAGGACCGTTAACTTTGGCGAAGTAATAGATCCGAAAATTCGACTCGCTCTATCGAAATAGTCACTTTCCCCAAGGGAAATATTCCGAATCACGATACTATCCAACTGAGAGAGTTTGATAGGCGGAACAGGCTTCGGACACTGCAAATCGTCGTCGTTTGTTCGTGGCGCGGCAAGGGCTATGTCAACAGCCACGACATTTGGAAAGAAGGCGAATGCTGTCATGGCCGCAGCTAGGTCGGCTGGATTGAGCTCGAGAGTGGTTATGCGAGAACAAGGAAAGCCGGAACGAGGGAAATGTTCCCATTTAACTTCGCAACGCTCCTCTGGATACCCTAGGTGAGGATCGACATCTGACAAACGAAGAGACGTAATGTTCGGGCCATTTTCCGAACCTCCATAGTTTGGAAGATACTCCAGAAAGACGTCTGTGATGGTCTTCAGGACTCCCCACGTGTAGTTACCGGTGATGGCGATGCTGAGTCCCCTCACTCGAGGACTATTGGATTGGAACACCGTTCTGAGTATCGGTGGGCTATGCACAAGAGCAGGTCCTATGTATGTCGCAATTTGCTGGATGACGCGGAACTCGCAATCCAGAGTGGAGATACCCCGAGAGCGACTCATGTGCTTCTCGAGTGCTCTAATGAGGGCAGGATGGTATCTTCGATCAACATTAAGCTCGACAGACAGCTTTCGCCATACTTCCGGCTCTTCCAGAGCAACCGTTCTCCAGAGCGCACACACCGAGCTTAACCGAGATGAATCCCAGCATGATCGAGCTGGGGTACTGAACACGTTTTGTTCAACGGCGAGTGTAAGAATTTCGCCAAGGATTTCGGGTGGTAGACGGCGAATAGGGGAGAGGAGAGGACTGCACAGGGTGGCTGTTGAACATGATGGATATCATGTGATACACTGTTGACGTGTTGTTTACGCGTCACACTATTTATAGAGTTACGCCTCTAGAACACTTGCGTCCTCATGCAAGTACTACGTCTCTGTCTACGTATCTTACTACGTACATCTAGTTTCATCATATATGACACTATAGACAGTCGCTATCCAATAGCATAAGTAGAGCCTCTAATACATGAGGCAAACACAACTATGCTCACCAAGCATACTACCATTCATGGTAGAAGTACTTACACAGTACTAATGTCTTTTACGCCTTTAGGGCCGAATACCTACTTCTAGTAGTAGTTTCAGTTAGTGTAATACTCATTACATGTACCAGAAACTTATGTATAAAAGACTGGACAAAAGGCCTTAAGCCTTAGGACAATCTACTCGATTATCACCTCTTCTCAAGCATCTCAAGACTACAAGAACACTCTGTGTATTACCCATGTGAGGTTTACTTCGTTATACCCACTGTGCACTTTAACTATGCTGGCTCATCAGGTTATGGGCCCCGCAAGCGGTGGTCAGGTCGATGTTATGATCGGAGTAGCCTAGCTCCTGTGTGTCGCCACCATCCTAGCGGACGACCTGTAACCTACATGGGTTATGGAAGTCTCTAGCGATGTCGGGCTTGTCATCGTCTGGTGTCAAGGTCAAGGGTTGTTAGTTCCCTTTACACCTATCCACTTTGTCCCTGTACTGTTGCATGTTGCACGAACGCATGTACATACTGTCTTGGCTTCATCTTCTTCGGCATAGACCTATCCGCACACGCGGCTCTGTTTCCCTGCTGATAACCCGGATTGGGCTTTGATCTTATATTATCACTGCCTAATGCCGATGAAAACCAATGGTTGGCGATGATCCTCACCATGAGGCATCGTTTAGGGGTCTATGGGGTTGTGCTTATAAACCAACTCGCCATGATTCCTGACGGTCGAAAGACCGGGCATGAAATACATGCTGGGAGATTTGATCTCCTTACAACTAGGTTTTGATACTATACAGTTTTACGGTATCACATGGCCACTTTAGTATGTACAGGGACTCCCCTCCCGATGACCCCTCTCTTCCACGCTATTGTTGAACTCTAGCTCACCTATGATTGCTTTCTGGTCACCGACATGCCTAAGGCAGAGGGTGCATGAACTCAATTCATATGGATGACTAGGTTTAATAATAACTTTCAATGGGTCATTCGGACAGTATGAGCTGATCACTCATACTTTTGCTAGTCTGGGGTTGAGACCAGATAGCACGATGGGACACCAGACACCGATACACACTGGGAACGTTGTAAGACCCTAGCAATTGGGCAGGGCTTCGTAACCAGATTAACTCCCCTGCACTACCTGCACGCGGTACACCCCATGATCTGCTTGACGCATACAGCCTGTTAAAAGTCCTAGACCTTTGGAGCATTTCTCGGTGTGCATCGAACCCTATTTATTTATGGGTGCTTCCTAGAAGCCTTCGTCGATTGACACTCTCTTGGCTCCACCCTTCTATATTTGAAGAGTATGCTCACGGGACTTTTGGCAGACCTCAATATGTCTCAATCAGGATCAAGGTCTGCTTCTCATTCCCCAAGTGGTAATCCCCCAACAACGTTTGTTCGCAATACGCCGGGATACACTCTGGGAACAGAAGTAGAGAATTCTGTAGAAGTTTATAACTACAATACGGAACCGTTGTACTCTCAGGTTGCGGACAGCAACTTTCCTGCTGGGTCAGGAGGAATCAGTATCATTCCAGTTTTGCTAGATGATGGTTCGAATTTCGAAGATTGGTACCGATTACTTGAAGGTTACCTCTTTACCCAAGGCATACCTCAAGCCTTGGATGAAGAAATGCCTGAAACATCTTCTCCTGCTACTTCAGGAGAAGCTACTGCTCTATCTGAGTGGACTTCTAGGCGTAACAAAGTAATTGGTATTATCAAAATGCGAACTCGTCGTGCCCACGACGCGCATGTTGATAAAACTTCAGTAATTTCAACCTTATCTAAACTCAAATCTACGTTTGGAGTTCAATCTTCTTCGAAGATGATGAATCTATATACGGACTTGCATAACGTCCAACTCCCTGAACACCTTAATCCAGTCCCTGGAATCAGTTACATGTTAACTGTTCGGGACCAACTTAAGGATCACGGGGTAGAAATCTCGGACGATTTGCTGTGCTTAATGGTCACAGCTAAGCTTAATGAAAAGCGCTGGCAGCTCTTCAAGCAGCAAGTATCCCGTATGAAGAAGGAAGAACTTAAACCTACCGATTTGATTGCTGCAATAACGAATGAATGGAATAGAAGGAATGGAATTCATTCTGGTCCTGCTGCCTATACTGCCCATAACGCCAAAATCTCTGGTGTTAATAGATTTAACTCTCCTCCTAAATGGTCTGATCAGTCTCGTTCTGGTACTTCTGCAAACCAAAAGAAGAACAATAATAAAAACAATAACCAGAACCAGAACAATCAGAACCAAGGTGGATCTTCTTCCAAGAAAGGAAAGAAGAAAGGAGGAAAGGGCAAAGGAAAAGGCAAAGGAAAGAAGAAGGATACTCAAAAAGGGGGGCAACAATCGCACACTGCGGTACTTGAACCTTCTGAGAAACCCTCTGAATACCAGAAACGAATTAATGCAGTAAACGAGCAAATCAGCTCAGTTTTTGAACGGGAAATGGCTGGGCCAGTTAACGTTCATATGTCCTACCACTACCCCACTGGTAGCACATCTGCACCAAATCCGTTCCAAAACACGTATGATCTTCAACAAGCACGTCTAGAAGAGAGAATCGCTGCTGATAGAGAAGGTCGTCCTGTACGACACATCTCTGTACAAGAATGGAACAATAGACGAACTGTTCAACTAGATGAACAGGTTCGACAAGTAGAAGAAGCTATTGCCTCAGCTACTATTTCCAATTCAAACATAGACAGCGATGGAGATGAAATACCACCTTTGGTGTACATCTCTGATACTCCAACAGAACCTGATAGTGACTCTTCATCTGATGGTTCATCAAATGATAGTCATACATGTTCTGCATACTCTTATGGCGCGCATAGTAATGAAGAAATTATCTTCACAATGCCACGACGAGAGGCGACACCTAATCATACTTCGCCTGCGGACGAAGTTGACCAAGGTGAGAATCTTGAAGTAGCATCACCCACACAACAAGACATACGTGTAACTATTTCTACACCTCCTGACGATTATGGACCATGGGCAAATTCTATGTTTCCTAGGAACCACGCCGATCTTGTTCATTTGTTCAGACCAGAAAACTATTCTCAAGATGGAGATGACATAAAAGAGCCACCTCTCATCAATAGAAAAGTTGAATGGCGATTCTTACAAGAATACAAAGAACAACATGACAACATGATGCGACGAGTTAACCTTAGGAATAATAGACCACATATAATAAATGGGATTAGACTCCCAATTCCTGTTGTCGAAGAATTCCGAGACTTCGGAGATCAGACAACTAATGACATAGCACTAAAGGAATCCATGATCAGAATGCGTTATAAATCAATACGCAGTATACCAGACCATAATCTTTGGATCTGGATTCTGATCAGGACCAGAGAATATGTCGTTATGTATGCTATCAGAAGAGATGCAGTGCATAACATGACACCTCGTCAAGCTCTTCATGAATTGCGCATACAACAAAGGATACTACATGTGGAAACAGTAGAAGACACCAAGTTCACGCTTCATTACGAATACCAAACCTGGAACCTTCAACACCTATCGACGGTTATAGCTGAAATCAATAACAAAAATTGGATCAGCACCGTTGAAGACTTTGTTCAACGAGTAAAAAACCCTCGTTCAACTTCGGTGGATGAAGCTTTCCGAGTCAATAAGAAGAACTTCACACTTCCTGTACAAGTGATGAATCCTATCTTCTGGCATTCGTTAGTCAAGCTTGGTCTTGAAGGGAAATGGTTATTCGGAACGACAGATATAAGAGCGAGTCAATTTAGAACATCTCAATGGAGACAACCAGGGTTTAATAGGCGCTGGGTTCGCTTTATCCCTCATCTTAGTCTTTCAGATGTTCATAACTGGCATACGCACTTGTACAAATGGATGAACAACATTAGAATGTCTGTTCCCATGACTCAGGCTGATATTCCTCGAAGAGAACTTGAGGGTGGTCGCTTCAATGAACGACCAAGAACATACCCTGGAGATTTCATGGAATTAGCCGAGTCACTTAATCGTTCCAAGTCTCCAGTCCCTACTACCCATGAATACATAAATCGCCCCGCAACTACACCACCTCGAGTACGACAATGGCAGGACCAAATCGTCCACACACCTCCAAGCTCTCCCGAATCTTTTTATGGCGTACAATCCTTAGAGGAGGATTACATTGATGTACCTTCTCGCCCAACAACTGCTCCACCGGATCAACCGGAAAGACTTAGTCCGGTAGATGAACAACCTGAGGTTGACCCCTGGGTTACATCTCCAAGTGATCCCCGAAACTCTCAATTCGAGAATTACGGACCTGCAGTAATTGGACTAAGGACCAATGGACCGCCCTTACACGTTGCTGATGGCAGGAGTATTGGCAATATCACTTTGGTTGTCAATGACAATCAGCCATATCAAGCTACAAGATTCGTTCAATGGCAGAACTACAGACGTCAATTGGAAGCTTGGATAGAAGTTGAAGAAGCAGCTAATCAACGTTATCAACAAGAACTCAGGACAGGACGAGAGCTTCTTGTTCGTCAAGGATTCCAAAGTCAGAATCAAGAACCGCTTCAATGGCATGAACGGTACTTTGATGATAATGACTATGGAGATGGCCTTGAAGGAGTTGATAACGATTGGGCTGAAAGCAACGATCGTGGAGACTGGCAAGTTTTTCGAAGTTCTAATAGTCAAACTTTCACTAAATCCTCGATGCAGAACTATCATATCCTAAGGAACTCAGTACCAAGGAAATGTAGTATTACTTCTGTATATGCAACGACGAAATACAAGTCGTTTTCTGCTGCATTTTCGAGTGATTGTGAAGTGAGAAATACGCGAAATGCCTGGCTACTTGATAGTGGGGCATCAGCGCATATGACTCCGTATAAAACGGATTTCTCAGACTATCAGACTTTGGAAATGCCAATAGGTCTTACTACATCAGCGGGTGATAAAGCAAATGTGCAAATAGTAGGCTATGGTACTGTCCTCATCCGACACACCAATAGCGCAGGAGTGACGCAAGTCACAAAGTTATACCCAGTGATGTATAATCCCGACAGCCCACATCGTTTAATCTCTAGTGGGAAGTTCCGGAGTATAGGTTACTATACTTTACTGGACTCTCCAGAGACTTCGATCTGGAGCAAGAAAGATGATTCTCTTTTAATGAGCTTTTACCCAAGCCATAAAGATGATCCTTTACGATGGATGAACGCGAAGGTTCTTGTGGGAGAAACTTCCTTCACATCTGTTGTATCTTTCAATACTTCTGAATTATGGCACAGACGTATGGGACACTGTGATCCCAGAGTCTTAGGAAAATTAATGGACAATGTTAAAGGGCTTCCAATGAAGTTGGTTACTTCAAAGGGAGAAACGAAACCATGCCGAGGCTGCGCCAAAGGCAAAATGGTTGCCAAATCGTACCCTTTATCCTCCAAACGAGCTAAGGAGCCTCTTGAGCTCGTGCACGGTGATTTGATAGAATATCCAACTCGCTCTTACTATCAAAACGAATATGCTTTAACCTTATTCGATGATGCAACATCATACGGATGGGTATATCCAATTCGTAAAAAGAGCGATACAGATCAGAAATTGCGCAATTGGCTAGCTCTTGTAGAGCGCCAGACTAATAAAAAAGTCAAAAGTGTGCATTTCGATCGAGGGGGAGAATTCTTTTCAAATGAACAATGGGACTGGTATAACTCTTTAGGAATATTTCCACAAAGAGGTTCTCCCAACGTGCATGAACAGAATGGACGAGCGGAAAGATTTAATCGTACATTACGAGAAAAATCTGAAGCTATGCGCTTTCAGGCTTGTGCGCCTGAAAACTGGTGGGAATTTGCAATTCTCACAGCCGTCCATATCTACAATAGAACTCCTATTCGTTCAAGGAAATACAGAACTCCAGTTGAGTTGTTTGAAAATAAGAAGCCTGATGTTTCATACTTCAGGACGTTCGGTTGTGGCGCATATGCATACATACCGAAACGTAAAAATAAGCTTGCTCCACACTCTGAAGCAATGATTTTCATTGGTTACGAGAGCGGATCAAAAGCTTATCGATTCTTTCGAACAACCAACAATTCTGTATACATTACTCCACAAGCAGTTTTCGATGAGAACTGGTTTCCTAAATGTCAGAAAGAAGTGCCCGGATCCATAGAGTTTGATAAAACCGACAAACCTGTCCGGTCTATACCCTTTCCAACGTACCCATATGATGGCCATGAAGATCATCACAATGATGATGATTTCTTCAATCCTCCACCTCCACCAGGATCAGATGATGACGATCATCAGCCTGGGGGAGATCCTCCCTTGGATCCTATCCCGGATGATAAAAGCGATGATGTGCACAACGGCAATCATCCAAATACTGATGGATTCGGATCACCGAAAGGCTCCGATCACAATCCTAATCAGTATGGTCCGGATCCACGGTCTGCTGGTTCTTCTGGCTCGACAAATCCATTTGGATTTCGTCAAGCTGACTATGATGAGTGGGAGAACTTACGAGCTCCTCCACCAGCAGCTGTCAGAAGGAACCCTCCAAGAAATAGAGTAACTCCCAACCGTCCGTTTAATGTTTATGGAAATCGACATCCTGTTGAGATCGAACGTGATATCGATTCTCAAGCACGCTGGCAAAGTCAGATTAATCCGACAAATGAACCTGAAACAATACCAAATAGGGTTCCTGATCCAGCCGCTCCTATGGACACGGATGATGATATGAGCGATCTTGCTCAGCAAGGGGGAGAAAATTACTTGGTTTACTTGCTGAATAACGGTCATCAACTATATGGTCTTCAAGCCAGTAGTTATGATAACGTTCGTGAATGGACATACAAACAAGTCCAGAAGCGTCCTAAAGATGAACGACCATCTTGGGAAGCAGCATGCAGACTGGAATTACAATCACTCAAAGATAGAAACGTCTTTGATGTGGTCACACTACCCAAAGGCCGAAAAGCGGTGAAATCCCGCTGGGTATTTGACATCAAGTCTGATGGCCGTAAAAAGGCAAGACTTGTTGCGAAAGGATTTTCGCAAAAACAAGGGATAGACTATAACGAGTTGTTCTCTCCTGTAGTACGATTCGAAACCGTACGACTTCTATTGGCACTAGCAGCGCTTGAAGATTGGGAGATCTCTGCGCTAGACGTTAAAACAGCATTTCTGTATGGTGCTTTAGATGAGGAGATCTACATGGAACAACCTGAAGGCTTCGTTACGGACTCCAGCAAGGTTTGGAGGTTACGCAAAGCATTGTACGGATTAAAACAGGCTTCTCGTGCCTGGTGGCGTCAATGTACTGAATCCATGAAACGTCTAGGATTCAAACGATGCTTATCCGATGCTGGCGTATATGTTTTCAACAAGAATGGCAATATGGTCATTGCCGTCGTCTATGTCGACGATGCTTTATTTATGGGTCCTGATCGCAACCTTGTCAATAGACTAAAAAGCGAATTCATGAAAATCTGGGAATGCCGAGATCTAGGCGAGCCAACAGAATTTCTGCGAATGCGAATTACTCGAGATCGGAAGAATCGCAGACTGATCCTTGATCAGCGAGACTATCTTGAAAAGATAATTCGTAAATTCGGAGTTCTGAACGCCAAGACGGCATATACGCCTTTGCCAGAAGGCTATAACCCAACCCAAAACCAAGGGGAGGTTAATCCCGAGATTAGGCATAGATTCCAATCGGTTATCGGATCATTACTTTACTTGGCTCTCGGAACGAGACCAGACATATCTTTTGCTGTAATCAAGATGTCACAGTATGGAGCTAATCCTAATCAGGAACATCTCCAGAAGGCACTTTACATCGTGAAATACCTTGTTCACACTGCAAAGTATGAACTCATTTACGATGGTAGATCCAACCAAGGACTACTTGCCTTTGCTAACTCTGATTGGGCAACTGATAAAGATGATCGTCGATCACAGACTGGATATATCGTAAAGCTTGCCAATGCACCAGTTTGCTGGGTCTCTCAGAAACAGAAAACGGTTGCATTATCATCCACGGAAGCAGAGTATATGGCTCTATCTGACTGTACACGTCAGGCTTGCTGGATGAAGTCGTTATTGAACGAATTGAACTTCCCTATTCGATCTGTTCCATGTGTCAGCGACAACCAAGGCGCTATCTTTCTCAGCAGCAATGAAGCTACTGATAAAAGAACAAAACACATCGACAATCGATACCACTTCATCAGGGAAGCAGTAGAACACGGAAAAACTCAAATCTATTTCGTCGAAACTGCTAAACAACCTGCTGATCTTCTTACGAAGAATCTTGGCAGAACAAAGTTCGAATTGTTCAGGCAATCTTTAGGATTGACATTTCACTAGTTCCATGATCGCATGATGAACTTAGTGAGGGGGAGTGTTGAACATGATGGATATCATGTGATACACTGTTGACGTGTTGTTTATGCGTCACACTATTTATAGAGTTACGCCTCTAGAACACTTGCGTCCTCATGCAAGTACTACGTCTCTGTCTACGTATCTTACTACGTACATCTAGTTTCATCATATATGACACTATAGACAGTCGCTATCCAATAGCATAAGTAGAGCCTCTAATACATGAGGCAAACACAACTATGCTCACCAAGCATACTACCATTCATGGTAGAAGTACTTACACAGTACTAATGTCTTTTACGCCTTTAGGGCCGAATACCTACTTCTAGTAGTAGTTTCAGTTAGTGTAATACTCATTACATGTACCAGAAACTTATGTATAAAAGACTGGACAAAAGGCCTTAAGCCTTAGGACAATCTACTCGATTATCACCTCTTCTCAAGCATCTCAAGACTACAAGAACACTCTGTGTATTACCCATGTGAGGTTTACTTCGTTATACCCACTGTGCACTTTAACTATGCTGGCTCATCAGTGGCTTGATATTCGAGGACAAGAACACGCTCCGAAAGCAGCTCAATAGTTCGCCTGAGATGCTCTGCCTCGTGTTCGGTCTGCTGAATGAAATGAGACAAAGTCCCGATTTCTGAAGAGGGAATACGATTCGCGTTGCTCAGCAACGCGTGGATGTGATGTGGCATCTCCCTTTGGGCCCGCTCCTTGGCATCGGAGATTTTCTGGGAGGAAATCTTCTGCAATTCTTCAGCATCGGTTGCTTTCCAGTCGAGCGTTCTTCCATCGTGAAGTTTGAGCAAGGATAAGGGCAATAGAGACGGTAAGGGCGATTAATTTTCAATGTGAGAATTGGTGACACACCTGAATACCAGCATTTATCTCTCTCTCTCGCCTGTTTCTTCGGATGTGCTGATGCAAATGTGAACGCGTGGATGATGGCGGTGAGAATGCAGGAGGCTAAGGGCCCAATGACGCTGATCTTCAGCTGGACCGGCTTTTGCCGGTTCGCCACCGACCGTCCTTCCAAGCTCGTGAGAACGACAATCTCGTCGCATACCGTATGTATACTGATGTTATCTCTGTGACATGCGTCACTATCGACTGAACCATCGAAACTTTACACTGTCTCCCATTGCACGACACGATCCCCCGCTCAATCCTCGTAATTAGTTTTTTCTCTAGGTCTTGCAACGCCCCTGGCGACCAATGGAGAGGATGAGAAAGGGACCGATAGTCAGTTTGGAGACTCAGCAAGATCGCCCCAATGATTTGTTGCCAGCAGCCATGTCCATTTCGAAACAGAATGGACTTCGGAGGTGAACTCGAATGATTCGAGGAACGGAAAAGATCCTTTCAGAACCAGGTCAAGGTCGGATAAGAAATATATCATGGAGGCATGTTGTCCGCTTGAATTTATGGATCGAACCTACCATCCGGTTCCAATCCACGAATGCCGAAAACACGACATATCGCATACGAATATGAGTTAGGTTGCTCCCCCATGTATGAATGAGTGCCGAATCCGCCTCTGGTGATAGGGAAATGGGACTCTGATACATTGGCAGGAGGTCATGTATGGTGCCACACGGTGCCAAACCCAGCTCCTGCGTGGATACCTTCCCAAAGAGTTCCTTACAATTGTGTCTTGGTCTGCGCTGACCACTTCACGACATCCGGGAGCATCGAGCCACTTGATGAATTCGTCTGGCATAGACCATCTCGAAATATGTACTTCTCCTATGCTAGCCAGCCGAAAAGTCGACTGAGGGAGGAATGGAGGTCTTTGAACTTATTCAAGCGCTTGTGGGTATGAAGGATTTGGAAGAGTTTACGTCGGGTCTGTGTGAGCCAGCTCTTGGAGTTAAGAGGATAAACGATGAGGCATCGTTACTCTCCAGTAGCTCGAGAAGTTCGAGGATTGAGTGAATGATATCGCTCGGTAGTTCCCCTAATTTTGTCATGGAGGAAAAGGAAGGGCGAGTTCATAGGGGTACTCAGGAACATCAGGCGTCGGCTTCATTTTACACTGCGGCTGAAATATTCAAGGATTCTACGGACAATTATATACGAATTGAAATCTAAGTTTACAGTGCGATAACTTCTACCATGGGTACTTCGGGACACATGTGAGAACTGTGCTCTCTCGCATCCTCACGAGCCGCGTTGCTTTCTCCATCTCATCACTCTAACTTCTTCCACCGGGACAGACGGTCGATAAACTTCATCTTCGTCGGCCCGCTTGAAAACCTGTCCATCAATCTCCACGTCGGGAGACCGAGAAACTCGTTTGAACGAGAGCTGAAAATCTAGAACGCGTTTCTCCATCAAAGCTACCGTATGTGGTTTGTGATCTCCGGCTCGCCAGCCCGAGGAACCACCGTAACGTTTGCTTGCGGAGGTACGCAGCGATAGGGACTCGAGCCGAGGTAGGCGATTAGCCATGTTTAAGGACAATGACTATCCAAAGAGTCAGCCGCTGAGACAACGCAAAGAAAAATAACATACCACAATGTCGTTTCCCTCCAAGTCTGACCCAATTTCTTCTGAGTTGATACTAATGGAAAGTTTTTCCATGTTCACACATGCCCCGAGATCGTGAACATTATGCCGTCCCAGTGACCACAACCCCTCTTCCTCTGAGGTCACCGTCAGCATTCGGAGTGTCCCAGCGTGTCGATGCAGCACAGAGCCAGAGAAGCGCTCCGTCAAACTGACTTCATCATTGGGAGATGCCCACGCCTTTTGGATGGTTAGCTCTTCGAGGCCAGAGTACGAGTCGAGATAATCAATCAAGGGCGTCTCGATCTTTGTCCAAACAATGATCTCTTTGAGCGGGATCCGATTCCGCTGTAAAGACGACCAGATTCCAGAAGTCGCTAGGGAATCAGATCCTGCGCACACTCTAACGTTTCGTGAGTTGACAGAACAAATATCAGCAATGAGTAAAAACGCGACTTACTGGACAGATCTTAGCCTCGTTAGGCCTCCCGATCCGAATGCACCATCCAGCCCGAGTCGAAATCTCTCTTGTGTTTCTCTCGATTTAATGGGATCGTAACAATGTAGCTCCTCCGCCCACAGCCTGTCGAAGCACCGGATCGTTATGTTTCTTACATTACGCGCTATGCGGCTCTCGTTCGAAAGCGAGGTTAGCAAGCTGAGGCTGCTATCCAATTTTGAGTATCCTGAGTCAAAGACGACGTTTCGAAACAGGAACGGTTCAACGAGGGTGGCAAGCAGTCGGCTAACGCGCCGTAAAGCTTTCAGACTTTCATTCTTCTTGGTCTGTCGGAAGAAACACGATCAGCAATATCGCGGGCCAGGGCGAAGCAAACGTACAAACCTCAGCAGCCTCAATCACCAGCAACAGAACCTCTATAGGAAGGTCCACAATATTAGCCATCGTTACTGGAGAGGCGAGACTCCGATTGTGGAAAGCTCTGCTCGAGCTGAGACACGTCTCTTATAATAGCCAGACACGCGATGAAAGTAGCGGTCGGACGGGTAGTCAATTCAGTTACTCCGCTCTACCATACCGCTCAACATGAGCTAGACGGTACGTAACCTCGTGATCGGTGACACATTCCCGAGGATGGGAAGTTCAGCCCAGAGTAAAACACTCTCCCGGTCATGAAACGGGATGTGCTACTGCCCAAGGGCGGGATTTTACAGTGTTTGGAGACCGAGAGCGCCACATCAATACCCCAGAGTCTAGAGCGGGTACCCCTCTTGCGATCCGAAACACTTGCAAGAGCTGTGGCCAGCAGCAACTAGTATTGAGTACGTGCTCCGTAGATGATATCGAGAACAAATGTCCTAGGAGAACGATTCTTCAAGGGATATCCGCAGACCCCACTAGACTGTCGACGACTATCTTGTGGTGATAAGGACCTACTAGTGCACAGCAAAAAGTTCCCGGGGTATACGGGCCATGCCTGAATCTTGACAATTCAAAAGTGAAAATAGACTTGATTGCTTACAGAGCCAATCAGCCGAAATGACAACCACTGAGAGCAACGGTTGCTGGGGTAGCCAAGACGGGCGGAACGAGTGCCTATGAGTAGGAATGGGATTAGTACATTGCGGTAGGGATGGCGAGGACTCTTGTGGGTATTTTTGGTCATTTGACCTTCTTAGAAGCCGAGATTTTGTCACTTGCCTGTGATATGATGATCTTTCGGTCAGTCCTAAGGACAAAAGGTGGCATTCCGATGCAACTGAGGAGATGAGTATCAATAAAGGGGAAACAGAGGTTTTCATGGCCTTTCCACTTAGATACAAGGCATTAATGTGTATTTCAGTTCAAAGACCATCCATGAGGGGATCACCAATCCGCTGGCCACTGACTAGAAGTTCATGAAACTACAGCTCGCTTTCGTCGAGGATTGGAAACCTCGCCACCAGGGCAACTTGAAGCATCTAACTCATCCTCCTGAAAAAAACAAAAATAACCATGCAGGGAGTCATTTACAGTCCCCAAAATCTGTAGAGGAGTGGCGCTGTCCAAATTTCATTCGGGATGGACGTTTGTGAAGGATTTTTGAGCCGTAAGGTTAGGTCTGCCCCACCCTAACACCGGGCCGAATGCCAACCATGACCAAGCCTCGCTTACATCGTATAATCTGTCGCTATCTTTCGTCACTTTCGTTCTGCCGGAGGTTAATTAGTATTTATTCAAAACATCAATGATCCATGTCCTCGTCGGCACCATAAGTCGTACACCGAGCATTGTCCTAAGCTAGGGTCAGGAACTCGACAGGAACTTGTTGATAATTTGTTGAAGCAGGAGATAGTAACAAACGAACGGAAACTTGAAAGCTATGATTCGAAATCATTCAACCTGAAGTGCTTCCTCTTATTAACACGAGAGGTGACGTATGTATAATCATACGGAACGGGTATGCGTATCCCAAGCCGCATCGAGGGTGGAGAAGAGGGCTAGACTTCCCGAGTCCTCCCCTGAATACTGAATTCCTGATAGTCTCTGCAAATGGATAACGACCCGACAGCCCTGTAAGACAGTCAACTGTGAGGGTTCGGTCATGCAGTAGTGCAGCTGGAGGCCCACACAACTCTAGGTGACGCGAGTACTCACCGAGCGACAAGTCACCGAGACTATTGCACTAAAAAGACGTCAGCGTTTAGCTTAGACGAGCGTTGTAATGGCTGATGCCCAGGCGACTCACGGTCGGAAGATACAGATCATAATGATCTCGGTCGCTGTAGCTTTGACATTCCCTACCGGATTGACCGCAATAATCCTATTGAGAGTTTACAAAATTTCTGCGCCAAACGCATTGCATACTATGAATCGCCCCGAAGACGAGGAGCGCGTCACGATATAACACAGGGCTCAAGTTCTGTGCAGGATGCGACGAGTCACGACCCTACATTCTTCAATCTCCACGTCTTCATAAGGGTCAGTCCACACCAAACGGCATGAAGGGTCAATTCCATGAACCTTTGGTTTTGGAAATGCCTGGTCAGAATCTTAAACACTTGTTTCCAAACCAAGCACTCACACAAATAGTAGGTCGGGCACATGTAAGTGTGTGGCTGGGCGCACACATGGTTGAACGGGGCCCTATATTGTGGCAGCTGGTTTGATTTAGGAAACATCCAAATCAGGGCCGCCGCCCTCCCAATGAACGCTTGGATCAGGAATGAAGCCATGTATCGGCTCTTGGTGTAGAGAGCATGAACTTCAATGGAGACGGTTCAGCTCGTTGCTTATGATTGACGGGAACTAGAGAACTGCATACCCCGAAGCATAAGAACTGAGTGCAGGAGGGTACACAAAGTGCACGCGACAACCGCCTTGAACGCGTAGTGGACGACACAAACATCATACGAGACGGCCTCGTGATAGTACTTGATTCGAGAAAGGATGTAATTACGATATCTGTCCTGGGTCAACCTAAGTGTTGTGGTTGGATCGCGCGCGGGGTGACGGACTTACACATGGACTAAAAGTGAGAGATAGTTCATCCCAATCAAGGGGGCACGCCCTCGAAAAAAAAAAACCTAGGGTCAATTTTCTCCGAGCCGCCCTCGGGAAAGACCCTCCCTCCCCTACGTAAGCTTCTCACGGACCATATATAGTAATTTCACGTGATACTTTTCCACGCCTTCGAGTGGACGGTCAACAGTATCGAACTTGACCTCAATCATGAACCTTGGAACAGATTTCCGAACATGATTTCTCCCTAAATTAGATATCTTACTCAATCTCACTGTGTTAAGTGGCAAAACAGTACGGGAATGACAGCATCATGGGCCCAACATACAATTACAGCCACTTTTCCCTAAAATGTAGCCCAGGCTGAAACTAAGCCATAACACTCACAGGGTGTATTATCCTTGCTGTAGGGTGTAAACCAAGCCCAATCACTGTGTTTTATATCACAGAAAACTCATCAAACCTTCCCCAAGGTCCCTGATGTAGGGGGTTCCAAAATTTTTTTTTCCAGCCCCCCACCAACCCCCCTCCCTCCTACCCCCCGGTCAGGGATCCAATCCCGTGTGCCCCCTTGATCCCAATGAATAGACAGGTTGCAACTGTTATTCTTTGGATGGCGACCTGTAGAACGAATTATCAGAAGTTAAGATATTTAAGGGAGATGCAAAGCAGTGACTCACCTCCATACAATACTTTTCCCGTCGTTCCAACACAAACACTAATCAGTCCCCGTAAGCGCGAGCCCCACACCTCAATTGCTGTGTATTAGCTTTGCACCCACTACTGCTCATTACAAAGAGCTAACTCACAGGAGGCAACCAGTTGGGCATTCAATGTGGGATGGAATGATCGGTGCCAAAGAATCAAGTACTTATATTCCGACTTCGCGGTACTCAAAACACTCCTGCAGAATAACGTATCAATATGTCACGTCCCGCAATGGAGATCTGGACAGCCTTACAGTCACTGAGTATACCAGGGTGTTTTGGGAGACATTCATTCTATTGACGATTATCCATGATTGGTGCCTCTTTAGTCCAGTCGCTCACTGACCACGAGTCAAAATTTGACAGGAGGCAACAAGCGGCGGGATTGAACTGCGATCCTGAGTCATCAATCACTCAAAAATTGAACATCCAGAAGATAAGGTTGCTCATTCTACTAAAGGTAAAGTATGATTATCATGATAACGGATGGGTACGGGTATCCCAAGTCAAATCAACGGTGGAGAAAGTTGGATCTCCGGAGTCTTTCTCCGACTCTTCGGTCCCTGATAGTCTCTGCAAATGGATGACGAGCCGACAACCCTGTGAGACAGTCGAAAGTGAGGGGTCAGTGACATATACAAGTGCAAGGGAGCCATTACGATCCAGGTGCAACCACGTACCGACCGGCTAGTCACCAAGACTAATGAACTAGAGAGGTCGGCGTTAAATTAAAAAGGCGGAAGAAATGATAGGCTCAGGCAACTCACGGGAAAGCACAGAACGTAGCAATATCCGTTGCCGTTGCCTTGAAGGTCCCGACCAGGATAGATATAAATACTCCTACCGGGAACCGAAACTTTCATTGTCACGATTCCTCCAAACCATACTCGATGAAACCGTACCAAGGATCGCCACATAAACGAGGAGCGCGTCACGGTTCAGAACGGGACCGAAGTTCTGTGCGGGATACAATGACCACACATCTCTCAAGCTCCGTGTCTTCAGAAGAGTCAGCCCACACCAAACAGCATGAAGCCCTAGCTCTATGAACCTTTAGTTGAATGTGAAGGGCGTAGTTAGGCGCTCGTTCTTATTCCCGGGTCGAAAACTCACACAAATATCAGAACATCAGCATGCATGTTATTGTGTATAACCGGGACGCACGCATGGTCGAATGGGCTCCTATACTCCGACAAATCATCGTAGTGAGAAAATATCCCAATTATGGCTGCCGTCCTCCCAACAAAGGCTAAGACGAGGAAGGCGGCCATGAATCGGCACTTGGTGTAGAGGGCATAAACTTCAACAGATACCATTTAGCCGGGTGTTCATGGACCACAGCGACCTGGGGAGGTACTTACCCCGAAGCATGAGTATTAAGTGTAGCAAAGCACCCAAACTGCATATGCCAATTGCTTTAAACAAGAATTGAACAAGGCAGACGCCATACGGGACGGCGCCATGAGGGTACTTGATTCGACCAAAAGACGCGATCCCAACATCCGTTCTAGTACAACCTAAGTTCCCCAATATCGACCGTGAGGGAGACCAGCGCACTTACGCATGAAACACAATCGAAAGATAGTTTGTCACAATGTAGAGAAAGCTCGCAGCTGTGATCCTGAATGGAGACCTAAAGAATGAATTGTAAAACAACTAGGTTGAGGCGGAGAAGCAAGCCTAAAACCCACGTCCAAATTATCCTCTTCTCATCCTTCCAGCACATAGACCAATCTGCCCCCGTTATTATGAGCCCTAGACCTGAGCGCGTGTGTGAGTCCAAAGTCTGCACTCCTCAACAGAGCAGAAATTGACTCACTGGAGGCAGTCAGTTGCGCATTCATAGCGGGAGGGATATTTTCGGAAGGTGTTAAAATAAACTCAGGTACTTATATACATACTGGATTCGGATTTTCCCGCAACAGGCAAGAGTCGAATCGCCTGTATAGGCTAAAACACCGACCTATAATGGAGATTCTTCGCATCGGACAGCATTGTGGCGCTTCCATTCAGTAGACATGGGGAAATGGCAATGTCATTAATCATCAATAAATGAGCTCCGATTATATGGACAACTCCGACGGCATGTAATACAAGATCTCAGTGCGTGTGCAGAGAAATATGGGAAGTGAGGTGGAAGGAATGAGACATGAATGGATACGTGTAGGGAGGTTGCTTGTAGCATACAAGTTTCAAAACACCCGAATTCAACAGATCGCTCACACGCTGCATGCAATCAATATGCTTGCCGCTGCGCTGCCATCGTCATCCTACATTACGTCGTCTACAACCGAGATCCACCAGCCTTTTCACGACCCAGGTGGTGGCAGTAACGGGGAGAGACGAAGAGCAAGAAGGAAATGTGCATTCGGGGCATGAGTTTATTAAATCATACGAAAGACTGGAGACGGTTACGCAGAACAGGCACGAGTATCCCCAGTTAAATCGATGGTGGAGAAAATAGCTTGATCTCCCGAGTCTTTCTCTGGATCTTCGGTTCCTGGTAGTCTCTGCAAATGGATGATGACCCGACAGCCCTGTGAAACGGTTGACAGTCAGGGGTCAGGGCCGCACGAGTGCAGGGTCCAGCTGAATCAGTGTGACTGCAAACATACCGAGCGGCTAGTCACCGAGACCAACGCACTGTTTCGGCGTTCAATTAAGAAAAGCGGGAAAAAGTATAGGCTCAGGCGACTTACGGAAAAGCACAGAATGTAATGATGTCTGTCGCCTTTGCCTTGAAAGTCCCGACTAGGATCGAGACAAATACTCCTACCGAGAACCGAAAAATTCAGTTTCGTGGCTCCTTCAAGTCATACTCGATAAAACCGCACCAACGATCGCCATATAAACGAGAAGCGCGTCTCGGTTCAAAACCGGGCTGAAGTTCTGCGTGGGATATGATGTCCATACGTCCCGCAAGCTCCAGGTCTTCAGAAGAGTCAGCCCGCACCAAATAGCATGAAGACCTAGTTCCATGAGCCTTTGATTTCGATTGTATACGAAGGTGCAATTAGATTCCCACGCTTGCTCGCATAGATAAAGTAAAGTTACTCACACAAATATCAGGATGTGAATATGCAGATCATCACGTATAGCTGGGACGCATGTGTGGAGGAACGGGTCCCTGTATTCCGAAAACTTGTCGTGGGGAGAAGATATCCTAATAATGGCTGCCTTCCTCCCAACGAAGGCCAGGACCAGGAAGGTGGCCATGAATCGGCTTTTGGCGTAAAGGGCGTAAACTTTGGCGTGGATGCTTCAGTTTGATGTTCATAGTTGATAGCGAGTCAACAAAGCACGTACCCCGAAGCATAAGGATTAAGTGCAATAGGGTGCCCAGAGTGCATGCTACAATCATTTTGAACGTAAATTGAGCAAGGCAGATCCCATGGGGGACTGCACCATGAGGGTACTTGATTCGACCAAAGGACGCGAATCCAACATCCGTGCTAGAGCAGCCTAGGTTCTCCCATTACAGCCATTTGAGATACCGAAAGACTTACGCATGAATTACAATCGAGAGATAGTTTATCGCAATGTAAAGCAAGTTTGCAGCTGTGATCCTGAATGGCGACCTGAACAATAGATGAAAAAACTAGGCTTGAGGCGGGAGAAGCACGACCAAGGCCCACCTCCATATGATCTTTTTCTCGTCGTTCCAGCACACGCACCAATCAGCGCCCGTCAGCACGAGCCCTAGACCTGGATGGACTATATTAGCTTCATACTCCATCGCTCATCCCAACGAATACCAGCTCACAGGAGAAAGCCAATTGGGTGTTCATGACGAGGGTAGTCTTTAGGAGGTACTAAAACAGATCTAGGCGCTTATAAACTAGATTCGGTCGTTGCCACCCCGGTCAGAAGTCGAAACACCCGCACAGGCTAAAATGTTGAGGTCCATAGCGTTGGACAGTATTGTGATACTTCCATTCAGTAGATACGAATGTTTGGGGAAGCTTGGGGAAACATTCATTCATTCATTGACAGTTGACCCAATTATATGGACAATTTGTGACAAAATGTTCGCAGCCATTGAACTAATGCGAACGGCAAGTGCCGCTATCAATCACGTGATATAAGGGGGGGGAGGAGGTCAGCGAAGGGATGAAGGAGAGATGGAAGACCGCTGCGGGATTGCTTGTAGTAATCGAGGGTTTTACGCAGCCGCAATGACCTAGACCAACGAGAAATGTCAGCATCATCGAGACGCTGGTGTTCAACTTTTCACCACGTACCATCTCAACCAAATGGCCGCAACCGAATTGTCGCGATCGAATTACGAAGCAAAGAACTCAGTGGAGCCTGGATGTAGAAGGAAATCGGTCAGCGCTTGGTATGCGGCGCTTGTACTCGGGAACGGGAGAGGCACGGAAGAAGACGCGAACAGACGAGACAATTGGAGTAGGGAGTAAAGAACTCGATATGCTTACCTTTGACAGATCAAGTTGACTCACATCGAGGAGCCAAACGATGGAGACTAAGCTCCCCGTTTATTGAAGCGAGTTGCGTACAAGACCAGATTCGAGAGTTCCAACGAACGTTGATCGTGACAGTTCTTCCTCCTCTTCTGGGATTTAGACTGGGCGTCCCATCGTCCATAACTTCCGTTCGAAGAACTGCTAAAGAAGCTCCCTCATCCGCCACCACGTGTCATGTCGATACGATCCATCTGCAGCGCTCAACGACTGTTAGCCTGCCCCTCGGCAACTGTGTGAAGGCAGCTCTTTCTGCTCCAAGGGGCGTTGCTATCGCACAGGGTCCTCATAGATCCGAATCTACGGGGAAGGATGGTCGAAGGCTTCAGATATGTGGAGGGCTAGATGCACCGAGTACCCCATGGCTGACACCGAGGTCGAAAGGAAGGCCCGAGGGCGTGGCTCGTCGAGAGCGGCCAAGAGAGATCGAGATTGGTTCCCTGCCAGCGGCCAGGCGGCGAGACCGCTTGACAACAACGTGGCGTGACCGAGGAGATCTGGGACGACGGTCTCAGCACGGAGCTGAGCGGGCACTGAGCGAAAGAGATCCTCTGTAGAAAACTAGAGAGAATGCCTCCAGCGGCAACGTGTGGCACATGACCACTGACGGGCGGTTTGATGAGGTGCAGTGACTCCTACCACATGGCAGGTGGCCAGACCAGTTCGAAGGAGATGGGTAATAGCCGTTCGAGCGTCGGTTATAACCAGGAAGGACGAGGTCGACGTAGGCCCTCACTCTGCGTGTGCTGTGGTTGAAACAATAAGTGACAGATCGATCAAAAGTCAAAGGAAAGACGCGCCATACACAGGACAGAATTTATACGCTTGCCACTGCGCTCCATCGTCCACAACTGAGGTCCAGCCCTTGTACGAATCGAGGCGGAAGAGCTACCGGTAACCCCTCTGACCAACAAGGAAAAGTCGCCGTACTTCCGCTTCACCGAGGCACGGCAGATCATGGTGCACTTTCATGTAATTCAGTGTAAAACGTTCACCCATACACCAGGGATGAGGTGAGCGTATAATGACCCATACACGAGTGGGTCAATGTTGTTGAATGAACAGAAATGACAACCTTGGGGAGCGGCAACAGCGACAAGGAGAGATGAAGAGCAAGTGCCCTATTCCCTGCATACAAGTCTTGTCAGTACATGGCCGTGCCAGATCTCGTCTCGGGTACGTACTGCGGACTCGGTGAGCCCATCCATCGCCTCCATTGACCGAGGGAGAAGTGCCCATAACGTTGGTGTTCTGAACTTGAAGTAATGCAAGGTTGCCGGTGGTGTGGTCAGGACTGAGACCGGCGAAGCTGGTCGACTCTCGAGCGACGAGACAAGAAGGATCCGGCGGTTCTGAGATGGTAATTCTACCAAGGGTTCCACAGTAGCGCGTGAGTCGACCGTGACCTAACTAACAGCAGCTTTTACTTGCTAGAAACGCGATGAAATATCAATAAAGGCGCCTGGAATATGGCCTTGTTCGCGTACCTCGAGCTTTCAACTCTGTCCAAAGCAGCGAGCCGTTCGTGAAAAATGACGAAGATAACGACTTCTATATGATGATGATTTGAGATGATCTCAGTCCGAATTCACGCATCATCGGACACATGAACAGGATACAGAAAAACGACATGGGGGTAAGGAGGAATCCGTTGCTGATTTGTACTTGTTGTCTTTGCGCGCTTCATGCTTCATAGCCACTCGGCGCTTAAGTGTTAGCCGTAAAGTTAGTATGACGCCACGCTGTGCTGTCATCCATGCCCTTCACAACGACAGTCAACCTTTTGAAGGCCAGTTTGCCAGGGTAGCAGCCTAGGGATTTACTTTGACCATCAGGTACGTTTCACTTCGGATACCTTAGCCAGCGCTTTGAACTGACTGCTTGGACTACAGGTTCTCGAAGCGTCGACTTCCAGGCAAATGGAAGAACTCACGATCAAAGCAGAGACCCCGGTCGATCCATTGCGTTCATTTTCTCCTCCTAGCCGGCCAGAAAACATACTACACAGCCAAATCTTGGCTTCGGGCGCACACCCGTACCAGGAGAATACCGATCCGGGTGTCTCCAGGGATGATACAACGCTTCTCACACCTGAGAGGCTGATGGTCCGGGAACACATGGAGAGAAGACGTTACTGGCCTGGGCAGAAGTTACCAGTCGAGCTTTGGAGGCAAATCTTTTCTGAAGCGTGTCGCTGCGATCCGGACCCAAACTTCTTGGCCCTTGAGGACCAACCAGTTCCTATCGAAATCAATTCAAGCGTTTGCAAGGCGAGCCCTCTACGGCTGTCTCGCATTTGCTCTCTCTGGAGGCAGATCATCTTCGGCTTCCCCTTCCTTTGGTCATCTATAATTCTGCACCTTCCCCGGGCAAAAGATCAGCACTCTATTGTCCCAATCGCGTTGCGATTTGTCCTCGAGAGAGCCGGAAATTTCCCCCTCACGCTTCGCTTTCGCGGAGGACTTGGCACCCAATGGAGGAATGATTTTATGACCTCTTTCCATTGCCCATTCCTCCAAGCCATCGCACAGTCTAAGATCCTGGAAATTAATCTGAACATTCTCCAGCAACTGCTTCCCCCCGAAACGGACCTTTCGTTTCCTCTCCTTCAAGCTGTAGTCATCGACAGCTTTTATGAACGAACGTTCATTTCTCCCTTTGCCAAGCGACACAGGGAAGCTATTGTGTCGTCTCCCCTGCTGACTTCAATCACAGTCCCCAGGGTGAGATGGCTAGCTTCTCCAGTACCCTCCACATCGGTGCGATCAATTGAATGCATGTTCTTGGTCGACTTGCCACTTTTCCCTATAATGTTTCCTCTCCTAGCCTCCCTACGACTCTACGTCCCATCTTCTACTCGCATGCTCTCCCGCATTGAGTCACAGCTCACTTTCCCTCATCTCACATCTCTGGCAATCGCTGATGAATATGGTTGTGCCTCCAACATTACCGACCTCCTCGACTCCGTAGCTCTTCCCTCTCTCACCCATTTCAGTCTCGCCTCGCAAGACCTCGCCACCAACGATTCACGCGTCGGCGTTGCACTCGCCAACTGCCTTCGACGCTCCAACGGCGAGATATCCCCCTTGGAAACACTACATATTTCCCTACCACAATCCCCACTTTCGTCCGATCCGGCGTGGATATCAGACCTCGTTCACCTCTCTCCCGGGCTGAAATCCATAAATTCTGGATTTGGAACACCATTTGATCGTAGTGTCATGACCAACACCGTGTTCTATCGCCTCTGCTCTCTCCTCACCGTTAATACCACACGCGAGAGAGACGTGCAAGTTTTACCCCTTCCATCGGTAACCTCCTTGACTTTCCGTATCCATGGGTTCAAAACGGAGACATCATGGGAAGCCACCGCGCTCGATATGGCTCGCGAGTTTCTGCGCATGCTAGAGTCTCGACCGAGAGATATCTCGAAACTTCGTCAGGCACAGCTCATTATTACCTGCCGCGAGTCTGTACGCCACCAGGTGACGGGTGGACAGCCGGGACCGGTTGATATGGGCAAGGATGAAGTCATACGTCGGAGGGAGGCTCTTGGGCGAGAAGTACCGGAATGTGTCATTAACGTTCCGGGGCTGGAGCTAGGAGGAGCGGCAAGCCATAGCGAATGAAGGGTTGGTATTTGATGAGGACCACAACGCTGGAAATGTACTTAGTAGGAGTGAAGGAAACATCTTGTATGATACTCACGAAACCACGATAGGCAGTACTTATCTATGCTCGAATACTTACTATGTATAATACTGTACGGTAATTCGAAGGAATGAACCACAGATGATTGAGCTAGACCTACGCCGAAGACAAATTTGTACCTACTTGTTCGTCCAGTACGATGCGAAGGAGTACTTGAATAACCTCGGCCTCGCCCTTTTATGTTTGATTCTGGCTTATGCCATCAGCGTGTACTCCTCGAGTCCGGAGCAAAAAGACAAGTACTTTGGAAGGAAAAATTGATCCCTGCCCGGATTGAACGGACGACCTTCTGGAAACACTAGGTCTGGAATCAGATGCTCTACCGCTGAGCTAAGGGATCTTGAGTAAATTTGGTTTGCGGGCAGCTACGTTGTATCAATCACAGCGTGCGAGGCGTTTCTTCGGAGATTCAATAATATGATAAGCACGTGGGCGGGGTTCCTTCAGCGCTCTCAACGCAACCACCATCTACGTCAAATAGCTGTGGATATTCCCTGGGTAGAATAACACCAAGACCAACTCGCAACCTCAAAGGTAGACGAAAGGTAGAGCTAAGTCGAGGCTTGAGCGCTGACCTGTTGAATCTGCCCTCTTTAGATCGTAATTATCAATGACCGAAGAAAGGATCGAGCACGGCACCCTTCTCTGTGGCCAGTGCGGTCGCCAAATGGTGGTGGATAACAACCGTCCGCTCTCGATGGAAGTCTTCCGGTCTTCCACCTTTCCATCCGAATCAGAAACCGTTCTACAGCAACAGCTTGTAGATGCCGACGGCCTCGTTCTCCAGCAATATGATCGAGAGATTGATGCGCTGAAGTCAACCTTGCAGAAGCTAGAAGCCGACAGACTCTCCATTCAGAAACGCATATCTGCTCGTCGATACTATATCTCCTCCCAGCGCAAACTTCCTGCCGAAGTTTGGAGGAAAATTTTCCGAGCAGCGTGTTTTCTCGACGAGTACCACCACGCTGAAGTTCCCCCCTACCTCACAACCATCCCATTATCGCCTCCCATCGAGCTCGATTCTGAGCCAACAGGCTGCAGAGCAACACCATTGACTCTATCTCTCGCGTGTTTGCGCTGGAGAGATATCATTTTTCACTTTCCCGAGTTATGGGCTTGTATGCGAATAGGGATGTTTTCGCTCACGAGAAGTAGAATTGCCAAACTTGAGACCTTTCTTGAAAGGGCTCGCACATACCCGCTGACCCTGTGGCTGGCCTCGAGCTTTGATGAAGTGCAAGATGAGGGTTTTACTTCCGTAGCCCATGGCTTGCTATCGAAACTACTCTCGCAATCCAAACATCTTGTGGTGCCCCTTGCTCTCATACAGGGAACTAATTTTCAGGGATCCCTCTCCTTCCCATTTCTGCAATCACTCTCGCTCATAACTTATTACAATGCGTCCTCGGATGTTTCGACGGACAGCTTCAGGAACCGGCAGCTTGAAACACTCCTTTCCGCCCCGTTATTGGATAGACTTGTGGTATCAGAACTCACAAGTCTCTCATTGCCCAATGTGCTCAATCAACCATCCTGTTCTTCTTCATTACGTTCGATGCAATGCTTACACCCAATATCGAAAGCCGAACTTGCAGCTATCACGCATACATTTTCTCAGCTCAATGAGCTGAACATTCAAATTTCTGAGGAGAACCCAAGTTCACTCACGCGAAGCGGTCGGACCATTGCCTTACCTTTCCTGGAGTCTTTGGATACAGAGATTGATGCGGGCGGTTCTGCAGAAGTGATGGATTGGATTACCGTCCCTTCTTTGAAAGTCTTAAAAATCGCCTTCTCGCAATATTCGGACGAGGCGCGACATTTCGGAAACTCGCTGTGCGCTTGCCTTCGTCAATCGGGTTGCAGCCTCACGAGTCTTCACTTAATCACTGTCCTTTCTCCAAAATTGAATTGGCTACTAGACCTCTTCACACTCTCACCGGAGTTGAAATCACTCCACTTGTTCACTCGAATGCCGTACGAGGATCTGTTGAACTCAACGTTCTATCGCCTCTGTCACTTACTCACTGTCTCGCAAGAGACAAGAGCGGAGGGCACCGACGTTCTGTTACCCGATTTGGATACACTCGTTGTCCGGGTTGTCGACATGGGAGTTTACGAGCCCACCGGATCCGGCCCACTCACGCTGGACCTCGTACACCGCTTTCTCCTTATGCTGGAATCGAGGGCTACAGCAAACTCGGATGACTTTGGACCCTTAGTTCACCTTCTTACGTATGGTGAACTCGTCATCAGCCCCTCGTTTGCACTATGGGCATCGGCGGATGGGGAATTGGTCAAGTACAATTATGAAGGCATGAAGCTTACCAGTCTTGGCTGGAAGGACATGGAGTCCCGACGACAAAAGCTTGAGAGCTACGGGATGAGGTGCATTCTAGATAGACGAGACATGGATGGGCTCACTGTCGATGTGGGACAGTTAGATAGTGAGGAGATCAATGCGTAAACTTCATGATTCTCGTGATTCGATTGAACTCTGTCACTCTTTCGTGGTTCATTCTGCATGCGGCTGCCTAGCCGAATGTCGCATAGACGGTATGCGATTTGTTCTTGCCGTTGGATTATCAGTTTAAACTCTTTGGCATTCGCAGAATCGGAATACGTTTTGCTCTCACCGCATCCATCCCACCATTCATCGAACTGTCGTGTGATCGTACAATGGCGACATGTAGTTGCGTTTTGAATGATACACAACGGATCGGGAACGGCACACAGCTTTCAATGAGTCTTTCGTGCTGATCGAAACGGCGTGAAGTACTGGGGCCTCCGTCGATAAGTCAATGTCACCGTCACGCTCCCGAATGGTACCGAATGGCCGATGGTTGCGTTCGGCGAGCCCTTTGACAGAGAATACAGTACCAAACCGGAAGTTATCGGAGGCAGTGGTTATGTGGCTGCTGAGATTGGAAGGCGAGCGAGAGTTCTGAATTCAATGACCAGTCGTTCGTCGCTGAAGAGTGATTGTTTTCTGTTCGTTCAGATTCATAGTCCACTGGAACATAACGTACTCAATGAGCTCGGATATCTCAAACCTCGTAGGGGACGAGTTGTATGGGCCAGCGCCTGCTTCCTTTCAGGATTTTGTCACTCGCGGGTTGATTCCCAAGACGACCTTCTCAAGAGAACTCATTTTCACTTAGGGGCAAACTCGGGTACGAGGCAACAACAACAAATGCTCCTACACGCGAAGCACCCACATGATCAACATACCACTCAAAAGTTTACCTTCTTCTCACATGTACAGGATCATATCACCCCACGTCTTCGTGTTTCGATTTCCTCTCGCCAAGACGGACGGAACTGGGAAAGTATAGGTCTCCACGTAATGGGACTTCCAGTCTGCCAACTTCTCAAGTCCGAGGAAAACGAAGCACACATTGCTAAGCCCTCCGGTCAAACTATTTATTGTATATTCGAATTTGGCAGGAAAATATAGCTATATAAACCATGAAGTATCCCCTAATCGTGAGGATGCCCATGCTACCAGTGTTGAAGAGCTGACTCTTGAGGATGTCAAGTGACTCGTGAGTACAAATCTGATCAGTCAGACGAGCGGCTTCGCAGGCCCTGGTTGACTCGCCATTCCGGACACAGTTGCGGAAACTTCCACTGGGCGCAGGATTGCATAAGTTTTGAGAGTTATGGGAGACTGATGCTGAGCCTTATGCGAGGAGATCCTAGCGTAAGTGCCAGAACAAAGGCAAGAGTTATTCCATACCAAAAATGGACAGAAATGGGATAGAAAGGCCAGGTTTGGACTTTCTATCAAATTGCTTCTCATATGGACCGAATTTGGTTCAAATATCTCTTGCATGGGTCACAAGAATCACGGTAAATTCTCCCTGCATAAGTTTTCATGTCAATCTTACATTTCTCCCGAAACTTACGGGTTCTTGCACCCAGTGTTCACTTTCAATTTGTGATTGGAATGACAGAGAAATAGAAGGGCTCACATGATCGATGCGCGCCCACTTTCCCACCGTTCACCTCTTGGTCCTGGCCTCCATCAATCTACTAGACGCCCGTACCCTGGTGCCAAGCAGCCAATCAAATTGTTACCGATGCACTGGGGCTCTCTCTGGACGGATGGTAGTGAGGTTTCCTCACTCGGTGGTCTCTCAGATTTCACAGTAACTGAAGGTCTTAGGAGATCTACGGCACCCTCGAGGTTTTTTCTTCGATTTCTCTGCCTTCTGACACCGCCAGTCCTGTGCTGATAGATGTGGGTACGAAGTGTGTTATGATCATGACTATACGTTTATAGATATGTGGCGGCAGAAGCCATCACCTTGCCGGACAGCGCAGATCTCCAACCATTGCCAACCCGGCGCGTGGCCGACGCGAGATAGCTGCCACAGAATTCTCAGGTACGCTCTTGTCTTGACTACCTCTCTACTGTTTGGTCATCGGTTCGTATACGGCCCTAGATGTTCCAAGTATGATTCGCTTCTTTGTGGACGCTCACGAAGACCACGCCGCCACGCCGCCAGAGCTAATACAATGCTATCCTCGGTAAGGGCTGTGCATTACTATGCCATCACGCCCAGCGCGAATTGTACCTGGATCATCAATACCGCAGTATAAAGAGAGCAATGTAAGGGTAATTTGAGGTGAGGTCCTTCCCACCCCCACCCGCGTCTAGCTTGCAGCAAGGAGTTGATCTCCTTTATTCTTTTTTTTTCGTACTTACGTTTCATCTACACTTCCCGTTCAGTTCTCCTGTGTAGAGACTGCCGAGCATGTCTTCAACACTTTCACTTTTTCTTATCATATCATCTCTACTCGCTCCAACTCTCGCATTGGTGACCGGGGCTCCTGGATCCAAATTTCAGGTCATCGACAAGCGATATATCATCGAAATTGACGAAACACACGGAGTGTTCCGCAGGGATGCGAGTCCGGTGCGTCTGCCGGGTGCCCTCTGACGATCTGCCGTTCTGGATATGAACTGATGATGAGCGGGTAGACTCATATCCACAAACGGATGTACCAGCACCTAGATACTCGGGGACTGAATTATGAGACTCACCACGAGTATGGAACTCCGCGTGTCCTCATGGGAATGTCGTTGACGATCAAGGTGAGCCACATCTATTCGGAGGGGATATATTCTTCTTAGCTCATTGATTCCAGGATGATTCGGTACGTGCGTGCTACACTGTCAAAAACTCTTGTTGAGCAAGAGTATTCCATACTCTAGGATCTCGCCAGGCTTTACTCAATACCGGGTATCAAAGCTGTCCACCCCGTTCATAGATTTCCTGCACCGAAGTGAGCAGTCGAGTTGCCAAGTGAAGTGAATCTCGGCTCATCGGGGTAAACCTTTCCCAGACCGTTACCAGCCTCCCTTGCCAAGAGAGCAGCTTATGCTGCTTACGATCCCAAGAACGCCCCTGCAAGCGATGCTCTACACGCGATCACTGTGCGTCTCTAGCTTTGCTCAATGTTCTTCCTCACAGATTGTTATTTCTTACTCGTGCATTTAGGGTGTAGACAAACTTCACAGTATGGGCATCAAAGGAAAGGGTATTAAGATTGGAATGTACGCGGAACTTTCTAGCGATCTTGAGTTCCATACCACATAGCTCACATTCTCTCGTGCCATCCTTCTCATTAGTATCGACTCCGGAGTCGACTACAACCACCCTTCACTAGGGGGAGGCTTTGGACCCGGTCGCAAGATAGTCGGAGGAAAAGACTACGTCGGCGTGGAGGACATCTCGAAGCCACTCACTCCTGACAGCGATCCTATGGATTGCAATGGTCACGGAACCCACGTATCGGGTATCATCGGTGCGAACCCAGGAAACGCGCTATTCAACGTTACAGGTGTCGCGCCCGAAGCCGAGTTGATGGTTTACAAAGTCGCGGGATGTGGCCCAAGTATCGACGAAGATTGTACGTCGTTTGTATTCATATTTACACAGGCCATCCCTTTGCTAATCCAGTAACATCCTTGTAGCATCAATTGCTGCCCTCCTCCAAGCCGACCAAGACGGCAACGACATCATAACCATATCTCTTGGAGGTCCGAGTGGCTGGTCGAGCAGTGCATGGTCAGTTGCAGCGAGTCGGATGGCCGAAAAGGGACGAATCGTCACAGTCGCTGCTGGAAATGAAGGCAGTGACGGGCCGTGGTTTCCAGGCAAACCAGGTTCTGGGAACCAAGTCATCTCGGTCGCGAGTGTCGACACGTACGTTTATCATCTCTCCGCTTGTCTTGGTTGATTCTGACTGAGAGGAATCCATAGTCCTCAATTTCCTCTCCAGAGTATCGTTGTGGGAGGGGACGTGGCTCACGACCCAATTCCGTACTTTGATATCTTCCCTCTCACCAACGCCTCTGATGTCGCGTTCCCTGTCTTTGCATTTGCATCCGACACTGCCTGCAACCCTCTAGCCACGAGTGTCCCAAACCTCGAGCAGTTTGTGGTCGTCACGCCTTTCACCACTAAGTGCACCATTGTAAGTTAGGATATTATATCACGATGCCTGACGCTCACATGCCTCGACTCCATCAACAGGATGTACAACTAGGGAATCTCAAGTCGAAGGGCGCTAAGCTGATGTTGTTGTACGGGTAGGTGAACTCTGAGTGCAGTGAGAAACCCATGCTGATGTTGTTGCAGGCTCAAATCCTTTGGTAGTATATCTAGCCTTGTTGGCGATGCATCTGCTTCGCTTATTTCCGCGGCGGATGGCCAATTCGTAAGGCTTCCTGCTCGACTTGATTGGCGGGAAAATAACTAAGCGAGATCCTCTCCACAGCTGTCCCAACAATTTTTTGCAAAGAAGAAAATCACGCTCACGTTTCCCAAAGGTGGCCGGTTGGTCGATTTTGAACAACCAACGGGAGGATTAGTTTCGGACTTTACTTCGTGAGTTTGATGATTTTCGACCGTCACATTCTGGAGTTTTTCTTATCTTTTATGGTTTCTCAAAAGATATGGTCCGTCGTTCGATCTGCTCTTCAAGCCTTCCATAGCTGCACACGGTGGCCAAGTTCTCTCGACCTATCCTCTTTCCAAGGGCGGTTTCGCTATCTTACCTGGCACGAGTATGTCTACGCCGTACATGGCCGGATGTGCCGCTCTCTACCTCCAAGCTCGTGGTAAGCGACCCGAGGTCGCCAAACAGGCTCGAGACTTCTTCGAATCCACATCTGTTGTTATCCCAGCGAGCAGTCAGCCTAGCACATTGCCGCAGACAACAATTCAGCAGGGTGCGGGGATGGTAGATGCCTTCGCAGCAGTGACTACACAGACCTTCGTTTCCCCAGGAGAGTTATTGTTGAATGATACTCGAAACTTCAAGGGAGTGTGGGTACAATAATATATCTCACCCACAGACGGTTTTTGACTGACCTTATGCAACAGCCAAACCTTCACCGTCAAGAACCTCGGCTCTACGCCCAAAAAGTACCTCCTCCGTCACCAACCCGCCAGCACTGCCATCACTATCGAAGTCGATTCCATGTTACCCTCTTCCGGACCCGTTCCGCTCACAGATGCCCCCGCGCAAGTGAAGCTCACGCCTTCGACTTTCACACTCGCACCCAACGCAGTCCAGACCATCAAGGCCGAATTCACGGAACCCAAAGGTCTTGATCAGAAGAGTTTGCCTGTCTACTCTGGCTTCATCCAGGTCCAAGCGGACGGGGACTCTAAGCCCCTCCACGTATCGTATATGGGGGCCGTGGGATCAGTATACGACCAACCAGTTCTGGACACCACCGATACTATTGAACAGGGTCTCAACCTGCCCGCTGTCGTTTTGGGGTCTGGTAATAGCGGTCAATCGCTGGCACAGAAAGGGAGTGGAAACTTTGTGTTTAAGGGGGACGAGCAGTTCCCGCAATTGGCTTTCCGGTAAGATAGAGAAAGAGATGCTCTTACGACGCAAAGCTTATCCGGTACTAATGATTTGGTCAATAGCCTCGCTTTCGGCACCCAGCTTGGCATAATCGACCTTGTAGATCCTGGACTGGAGTTATCCGCCCTCCCATCGAAGGTCCCGGTTGTTGGGTCTATTTTTGAGCGGGTTGACGTTGCGCGGAATATCATCGTGAGTAACATGAGCTTGATTCCTGGTTTAATTTAGTACCCATCGCTCTCTCCTCAGTCGCAAAACGCGGGCGAAGGCTTCAGATTGCTCGGTCTCAACAACAATATGACGTTCGCCAATGGCTCCTACGTCCCTGATGGTACCTACAAGGTGATGGTCCGAGCCCTTCGTGTCAGTGGTAACCCAGCCGTCCAGAAGGACTACGACACATGGCTTTCTCCGGCTTTGACGTTCAAGTTCAATGAGGAAGCTCGGCAGATGCAGTCGCAGTCGCCGGTGAATCCCGAGACACCAGGAAATAGGAACAGAAACTCATCGACCTCGATACACACCCGACCTTGGCTCGCCGCGATGATTTGTATGTTTGTGGGCATGTTTATCTATTAGAGATGTAATCATTTTTTGAATTTTTAAAACTGAAAAAGCCCTACTTTTCTGGTGTGAGAGGTTACTGACGACATAAACAGGGTTTCTGGGGGGAAGGGCGGGAGGCAATCTGGGGCGATGTCAATCCATTGAGCCTCTGTATATCGAGTATCTACATGTTGCATTGAAGTCAGGGATGAGATGGGAGAAATATATGTACCGGATCATCCACACATTGGGTGTGTGGGTGAGATGTATCGACGTACTAAGGGAAATGTGGACCGCCTTCGGAACGGCGTCTCAAAACTGAAGCAAACTGTGCCCTCTGCCTCACCAATGGATCTAGAATCGATCGAACCTACGAAGTGAATAAAGGACTGCTCAGAAGACGTAAACAGAACAAACTCGCAATGCTGACTAGTCGTGCATAAATTGTGGTGAACGCGAATTAGCCTGCCCTCAACATATGGTCCGTGCTCAGCCGAGAAATTACCACTTCGGCCAAATCTTTCCACCCCTCCCTGCATGCCTTGAACTCCATGTTCTTTTCCCGAGTCTATGCAGATTTGCGTTTTGGCCATCATAGTTATCCGAAATGAATATATCTGTCGAGGTGAGCTCTTAAAGCCCCATTCCCGTTGGTCTAAAGTAACCACGGGTTTCTTTGACCTTCAGACTCACCGCTCACGATTGATTACGACGAGGTTCCAGCTTCATGCACCCGTGTCGAGAACGATAGACGCTTGATAGATTGCGAAGGAGACACTGAATGGGTATATGTTTGCGGGGGAACGGTACGCTTTGTCATTCGTTCGATTGATTTTTTGTCTTTTCTTGCGGCTTGTCCCAACCGCCTTCCAACTTCATCCATGGTTGGGCATGTGCGTTCTTGAATCGAGATTTTCTCTCTCTCTCTACCGGTACTGACATACTACTTCTATCTCGTTGTGAAGGCAACCGGTTCGATCGCACGCAGACAACATACCCAATCAATCATCAGCAGAGAAGATCGCCGTGTGGGATGGTGAGGCAAACATCGAGGATGTGCAGTGAAACCATTTAGAGACACTGTGTTCGAAACTGCAGGTGAAAGGCGGCATACAACGAGAAGTATGAAACAAGGAAAGAAGAATACAGAGAGCCGTGACAAAGGAGAGCGAGAACATCTTCGCGTCTCTCCAAGAGCACCGGCACAAAAATGACAAAAAGGTATCCACGATGATGACCGTAAGTCAATGAACGAGTAGCGTCTCATGACAGAAAGCAAGAAGCCATCGCTAATGCGAGGTGAAAAAGGGAACCCCCAGACATTCGGAAAGAAAAGTCCATATCCACCTCGACCTCAAATCGCGTGTTTCACTCAGAACAACCTCTCTATTGGGGCTAGCCAATGGCATGGGTCTTATACGAGCATGATCCACCGAGATTTTCTGTGCCTGCTGTGACTGTCTGTTGCGCAGTAGTCGCTATTCCCCTTTTCATGTTCGTTGGATGAAGCCAGGAGCAGGATCCTCCTGCGAATTCTTTCTTGGCATGCCCCACAGCTCCATATCCATAGCTCTCAGATTCGACCATTCCTTGACTTGGAAATTCGGACTTGTATCAGGGAGATGAAGACACAACACAGATTTATATATTCCAATAATTATAACCTTTACGTCGAGACTGTTTGCACTAATAACAATAACACTATAGCCACGAACCAAAGAAAAAAGGAAGACCACATAAATACCCTTAAGTAGATAATTATATACCGAGTCGAATCGAGCCCAGAAATCCGCAATGAATGAATGTATCAACGAGAAATGAGTGAATGGGGAATTTTGCGAGTGTCCAAGAGAAAGGAGGCGATACAACAACATTCCTTTTGCTATTTTCAGTCTCTTCATTTGTGGGGCAGACCGTTTAGTGATCAGCCGGGTCGAGAGCATTGTAAGTCGGGCAAAGGTCGTTCCATGCACCTAGACAAGCATCAGCACTAAATCGAGGGGAGTGAAATGAGATAAATTCATGAACTCACTCGGAGGCGCAGGGAGGGATGCCCACTCGTCTGTTCTCTCGGCGAAGACGACAGCAAAGCCACTAAAGTAAATCATCACGGTCAGCATCTCACCTACGAGAGAATCGGGCGATCCAAGCTCACCTCTCCATGTGCCAGTCAATATGGCAATGCATGAACCAAGGTCCAGGGTTGTCAGTGCGGAAACGGATCGTGACGTTGTCGCTCGCCGTTCCAAGGCTGACAACATCTCGGCGGACCTAAAATTTGGCGAGATGTCAGCACGACCGTGGGTCTCGGAGCAACTACACTGATAACCACGTACGGGATTCTCATAGTTGTAGGTACTGCTGCCTGCAACTCGGACGACATCGAATGCGTGCTACAGCCAGAGCCATGTCAGCACAGCCGACGATAAAGGAGTAAACAAAGACGTACACCGTGCAAATGCATAGGATGCTGAATTCCAAGCAGACCACCGTTGAATGACAGCTCTACCGTCTTATCCTTAGGAAGCGGGAACACCATTCCCTCGGGCAACAGGTTGTCAGCGGATTGAGCACCACTCAGGATTTGAAGCAAGACGGGGACGGTAGGAGGAACGAAGCTCTTTCCATTCAGCGTGAACCTGCCACCGCTCTAAAGTTCAGGGAAAAGGGACCCCATCAGTACACGTTCACCACGGAAAGAGCGACTGAACTTACGAAGGCAAAGTTGAGGTGCATCGCAACATCCGCACCGCCTTGGGTGGGGCTTCCGGGTGCTCCAGGATTGGTCAGAGGCTGGTTATAACAGTTGATCGGTCATCATAGTAATCATCCGAATGGAAGTTTTGGAACTTACACGAAGTTGGGCCTCATTCATCGGGGCGGTCGACTCGAAGTTGGTAACGGGAGGCTCTGCGACTGGTGCGCCGGCATAGCGCAAGATGGCAGAGTTGATACCGTTGACGAAGCCATTCGGAGCTCCGGTAGGGTTAGCGCGAATCCCTGTAAAGATAAAGCAAGGTAAGGTACGGCAATATGGCGAGCCTGGATCTGCTAATCAAGACTTACAGTAGTTTCCGACGGGTTGGTTGGCTTCCATCTGAGAGAGACAAGGGGAAGGCTCAGATTACATAGCGTTTCGAAGGATCCAGAGTACTTACAATGAGGGAGTAACGTTGACCGGCAAAGATTCTTACAGAGTCAGCGTGGAGAACTTCGTGGCTGACGGAATCCGCTTCGATGATATCGCTTAAGAGTAACGATTTAAGCCATAAAAACGATATTGGGAGAGGACCTCTTGATACTCACAAGGAATGCCCCTCGATGAAGAAGTTGTAGTTCGGGCTGCAAGCGACGTTGACTACCCGGAAACGGTATCTGTCGAGGACATTGATTCAGCCGTTCTTCCCGAGATCAGGTAATACACTTACCGTTTTCCTTGCTCAACGTTGATGATCGACAAAGGTGCATTCGCATCGCCTTGATTCCAACGACCGAGTCCGTTGATGAGCGTAGACACCGGTGCACTGTTTGAAACCGAGACATTCAGTTCGAGTTCGGAAAGCGTAGACGGAAGCGGGAGCTAGCGACTTACGCGTTGGCAAGACCCTTGGCCTTGACGTGATACCAATCAGCGAGTGTGATGACGGTAGATTCTGAATCAAGCATTGATGAGACTCAAAGGGTAAGGAACTCGAGGACGCTCATAGATCCTTACCATCATCCACGTCGTAACGACTGGCATGAGGATCTTGAGGGTCGTACACGACCATGGGTCCACGAAGACCATCGCAGTATTGGGTCGCTGAAGGAGGACTTTGAGTACGACGCGGGTCAGAAAGCAAAGATAAATAGAAAGACTCACACAAATGAGAGTGATACCAGAACGTGCCGGCCTGGTTGGTAGCATGGAAGTCGTACAGGAAGCTGTGCCCCTTAGAGATAGGACATTGAGTCACGAAAGCGGGGCCGTCAGCCCAGGAGGTATCCTTCATGAAGAACCCGTGCCAATGCTAGGGAACGTATGAAATCAGCAAAAAGAGCGAGAGGAAGCTAGATACTGCTACTCACGATGCTCGTCGATTGCAACATGGTGTTGTCGTTGAGGTTGTTGATAACGTTGAGCTTGAAATTATCGTTCTACATGGCCAGACTCGATGAGCGAGGAGGACAGGGAAAAAGTGAGTCAGATATCTCACCTTGTTGCCCACAATGAGCGGGCCGATGGTCGAATCACCAGCAACGACAGCACCACGAGTGAAGCCATCGGGGGAGACGTCCTTGTTGCTGATGACTAGATCAGCCACAGGTCCGATCGCTGCGAAAGATTGTCTAGCGAAAAGACAGGCGAGGAAAACGAAAGAAGTAAGACGAGACATCCTGAGACTGCGCTTTTGCTTTGAGCTGGCTCTGACTTCTGGAGATGGTAGAGGCTGCCTTTTATACCCTCTTCAGGTAGGGTCAAGGAATATTTGGTTCAGGCACCAATTTTCTGTTGAATGAACCAGTCAGCATTTGAGAACTAGGTGATACACAAATCGGTGATCATCCCCGTGCATCACGACCATTGTTTTCAATAGTTCTGTCGGCTTTCGGGAGTTTGATGGGCGCGCCGTGTAACCGGGTAGAGCTTGACTGATGCTGTCGAGTCGGGGGGAACAGACCTCCATTGATTTTTGAGACATTTACTTACATGGCTGCGCACTCTCTCCTGGCTTGGAATAGATTCTTATCGTTAGGAAGAGAATGACGGGAAGCATTTCAGGTACATACCAAGACTGTCCGGAGAGCAAGAATTTTTCATCATTCGGCAGTGAAGTTGTGACCCACTGGGAATTTCCGAACGGTCAGGAAAGCATCTGAGCCTCAAGCTATATTGAGTACGCGTCCCTGTAGAACACCAAGGAGACGGACTGATTCGTTTTACGGTAAGAGTGTCGACCGGCGTACTTGAACCGTGATTTATAGCCCAAGCCAACGCTAGAATGGTACGTTCGTGCTGTATTCAAAACAATCCCCACGGAAGGAACACAGCACGTACCTCAAATGACCCAGTCAACTGCTTTGCTTCTTCTCTGTGAGAAAGCTCCAGACAATCCAGACCATCGTCGGATGATTCGAACCATCTCGCATGACATTCTTGTCATGACATCTAGCTGATAGCGCCGGCACTGGATTCCGCAACTTCCCAAGCTCAGGCTCCCACATATCTCGAAAAAATTGTCTTCGTTTGAACCGGCTTTGCTGTATCCAGGATCAGAAATGAACTGTTGGGCAGGACGGGGATCAATGGCCATGACAGGACGTTGAATGTGAGCGATACCTTTCTCGGCGGGATGCCGAGGAGCCTACGAGGCATTTCTACGCACCTCTCTCCCGTTGTGATGGTTGCGAAGTAGAATACAAATCGAAAGAACACTAATTGGACGCGGCATTCATCTACATAGTACCTCAGGCAATCTTCGAGGTCTATCGGGTTGTTTCAGCCCTGATCATGATACGTGTAATATCGATACTGTATAGTCAGGAATTGATTTGCTGCGGCTGAGAAAGTTAGCTCACTGGGTTCGAACGAGCCGTTCCAATTTTGCCTCAATATGCAAAGCACACTGGTCGGCTGGCAGCGATATGAGAGTGAACGTATGGTGGAAACGGTGAGAGTCGGAGTGCTCCGTAATCAGGCACTGATGGTCCATGCGCATCAAATTATCATTCCCACGAGTTTATGCAAACTTCACAGCATTTCAGACTCGACTCTTGGGCTCAAGTCATCTCGTAATTGTCGGATTCAACGGGAACGGGTTGTGGATATTAGTAGAGAGATCCATTCAGTCATCGACCGTAGTTTCTGGATTTCTCCGAGAAAACAACGAAATCAAAGGTTTCTGCAATGCGGGGATATCTCCCTATTTGTCGGACATCCAACGACTCGGCATATCGTTTGAAGTTTCGCAACCCGTACTCAAGGGACGGAACGCACAACAGCCCGCTCTCGAAGATCTAACTCCCATCCTCCCTATCGGTACTACGTGTAAGCTTTATGGCTCTAAGGATTGCTGGGGGACGTATTCGCTAATTTGTTCTCTTACCATCTCCTTCCCGCTTCAATACTTAGTTATTTCTCTTGGCACGATGAGTTTGTGCCTCCGTTCTTTCATGGTTCCTGGTACAATACCAAGCTGGTCTCTTATTCTTTGGCTCCTTTTGGGCAAATGGAACAGCATCTAGATCCTGCAAGGTCAAAGCACAAGGAATATCGTAGGGTCGACTCCTAGGCTGACTGCCCCAGCGGGAGCGAACTCAGCGAAGTTTCTCCGAATTGTGAGGGAGGTGAGTTCTTCTCTAAGTTCCCCGTGTTTCTCATGTCATTCACGTCTGACAAACCTGACCCTAGCCTGTCTCAAGTCTACAGTGTCAATACCACAAGACGAGACCGCGATCCAGCATTTCCCTCCCTTCGTTTTAGACGTTAAAGGTCCGGGTCTCCAACATCGAACGAAATCGGCATACCTCACCTCAGAGCTATTCTAGCGCGGGACATAGCTGATTATTTTCTTTCTGTACTGGAGTCACGGCCGTTCCCGCCTCCTCTCATGTTCACCGAGGGAAAGCTCATGGCAGTCGGACGACGAGGTGGTCGAGTACGATATCGAGGGCATACAGCTTTAACGAAGGCGAGAGATACTGGAGGACCATGGGATGAAGTGGATCTTGGATAGGTCGGAGCCGGAAAAGCTTCACGAAAACTGGCAGGGCATCTCATATCGCCCACAGTCGGATTCGGATGTCTAAAGGTAAAGTTACGGGTACCTCGGTACGGCACGCGAGCTTGCCCGCCCGTGGCAGCATGTATAGATAAAGGAGTCAAAGTCCTACTAGCTAAATATCTAGTTCAAAAGCACTAGTCTTGAACTGAGTCAAACCCTTACAACCAAATAGTATACATCTTGCTATATAGTGCCAAATACGCAGACGGCTCAAGCTTCCCATCGGTCTTTGACCGAATGGTAGTGCCAGCCAGTTCATAGCACAGAATAGCGACGGGGATAGACAGCTCCGACTGGCGTTGTATCAGCGATAGTCAGTACTCAGGGAGAGGAGTGATAGCTGGTGTTGGAGAATAAAGCTCAGAGCGCTTGAGTGCCAACTATTATCGAGGAGGACGAAGATCGAACTTGTACAAGCAAAGCGGAGCCCAGCCACTCGGAGTGGCAGCCGGTCCCCGGATCAACGAGATGGCCGCGAGGCATGGTGTCACGTGAGAGTGCAAATCGCCGCATGTTCCGATTCAATGACACTCTCATCTCGACGACATCGTGCATAGTAAACAAGGTCGGACAAACATAATTGAGGACTGAACAGGTGCGAGTTGTTGAGTATTCCAATGATTGACTGGCCCAATTAACTGCTTTTAGATGGCCGCTCATACGGTTGAACCCACGCTTCTTTGCACCCAATGCAACCACACGCTCGCCGTTCCCCCCAACCCCGAGGTACCGCTCGAGCTTTTTCGCTCCTCAGGAGTCCCTTCCGAGCCCGAAATCGCACTACAACGTCAATATATGATGTCGGAAACCCTCGCTTTCAAGGAATGCAGCGAAGAGATAGACAGATTGAAGTCGGCTGTACAGAAGCTCGAGGTAGACAGGGCCTCTCTCCAAATTCGCATCCAAGAACGGCAATATTCTATCTCGGCCCAACGAAGGATACCTGTCGAGATATGGCGGAGGATTTTCCAAGAAACGTGTGCTCTTGACGGAGCTCATCGACGCTATCCCTATCACGGACACGATCAATCATTCCCTCCTATACGGGTCGTTCGGAGCTCAGAACGATGTACTGCAATTCCTGCATACATCTCCCTTACTTGTTCGCGATGGAGAGACATAATCATCAATTTCCCTGACGTGTGGTCTTGTATGTGGATCGACCTTGCATGCCTAAGGAGGCCAAGGATCAAAGCGTTGATCCAATTGATACTTGCAAGGTCACACAGGCACCCACTTACCCTATGGCTCGACTCCATGGTCAACACGCGCTGTGCGGGGGATCCTGACATCCAAAATGTTCTGTTCACGATGCTAAAGCGATCGAAACATCTCTGTTTCTCCCTTACGCTTCTCGAGCGCATTGATTTCAAGGGATTGCTCTCGTTCCCGTTCCTCCAATCGGTAACACTCACACGTTCACACGATCAGGACAATTTAGAGACCCCAATTCGCCCATCCAGTCTCCACCAAATCACCACGCTGCTCTCAGCCCCACATTTGTATCGGTTGCACAGTCTGGATCTTCCCTTGGCTATAAACCACGGTTTACTTCCTCCCTCCTCATCATTGACGTCCTTGGAATGCTTTGAGGCGAGGCCAATCGTTAAGCGCGACTTGGCTGCCATTGCCCACATCTACCCTCAGCTTCGTGAGCTACGATTCTCAACTTCCGAACGGCTCGACGTAAAATCGTTCACTGCGTCTGACACTCGCACCTCGCCATTTTACTTCCCCAGCCTCGAATCCCTGAGCATCCAAAGCGACATGGAAGATCTGCACGTGTTGGGCTGTATGACCGCGCCTTCGTTGAAGGACGTGAGCCTCGACATCTCTGTATCTTCTTGGGAGCCAGCCGACATTGGCGAGTCCTTGGTAGGCTGTATCCGTCGCTCAGGATGCAACCTAGAGTCACTCCACCTCTCAGTCTCCCTTGGGACTCTTGTAGCGGAGTCTGATTGGCTGTCGGAGCTCATGGATCTTTTACCGCGACTGGTATCATTGGAGTTGAAACTTTGGCTCCCCCTCGACGATGTTTTGGATTCGATGGTTTATCACCTATTCGATTTGCTCACTGTGGCTGAAAGATGCGATGGTGACAGTGTCCTACTCCCTTCGTTGCAGACATACAGGGTCCACGTTTCCAACTTCAGACTCAATCGGAGTACGTCCGCTGTCCTTGGGCGTGATGTGGCCCACCGCTTTCTTCTCATGTTGGAATCACGCGCTGCATCCTCGACTCTTCTCAGCCTCGCTGAGCTCAAACTCGAATCGAGATGGCGCTCGAGCAACGAGGAGGTGACGGAGTACAACCTTGAGAGTTTGCATCTCGAGGACGTGCCAGGCTGGAAAGAAATCGAGCAAAGGCGAGAGAGATTGGAAAGTTGTGGAACTCAGTGTATTGTGGACAGGGCGGGATTGAAGAATTATTTTGGAAATTGGCGGGAGTTGTTGGAGTCTGATTCAGATGACAACTACCTTTGGTAATACATTGATGATCCAGGGTACATGGTGGGGATGGACACTAGGGTTCGCTCTGAAGGAACTAGATTCCAGACTTCACTAGCTAGACAATACGATCTGATTTTGTATGCTATGGTCGAGCAGTAGACATAACAAAGCATTATAACGCTGTTGCCTAGCCCTCATCTTGTCCTCGTGGTTCTTCTTAGGTTCGTTTACACGTTCACTGCGCCATTTTCCGCCCTTTTGTCTCGGGATCTTCGCCCGTTTCACTGGGTTTTCCTTGGGATTGTATTCAAGGCGACCGCAATGGCGCGATAAGGCCGGAGTCTGCAGATTGGGTGGATGAGTGGAAGACACAGCCAGCGCCCACAAGCATCCTCAAGCGCTAATCTACAATACATGACATAATCGCCCTGTCCCTTATCTCGACCCATATCGTCAAGTGCAAGATTTTCCCCTCAGTGTCCTCAAATTCTCATGAACCAGCAACCACAAATATTCAAAAAGAGGGGATTTGTAAGGCGGCTGTGGGTTTATGATAACCCACGGTCTTTCAATCACACCGAGTGAACACGACTAGGTCTTATAACCAAGCTATGTACAAGTACGGGGTGAAAGATAGATAAGGTACGTATTTCTATCAGTCCAGCTTTTATACGAGAAACGCGTAAATAGAAGTAAATAGTAATCAATATTATGTTCGAGCGGCTACACGCGTATGGGCGTTACACCCTCCCCCACCAGATTGAGCCTACACTGCGAAATCGAGAATCAACGTGTCAAATCGTGAATGATAGCAACATATTTGTATAGTCAATCAGCGGAGGTGGTTGATCCAGACGTACCAGCTACGGGCTGAGTCCCGTCAACCATTCCAACGTCACCAACTCCAGTATCGGAGGTGGTAGCCGTGTCTCCTGAAGAACAAGTAATGGCAGTGTCAGACACCTCTACGGGAGGTGTCCTGGATGATCCGGAAGTACCAGCCACCGCTTCGTCGGTGAACTCTACCTGACCAGGGATTTCCTGAAGAATGATAGATGGGCGTGTGACGGTGTGGCCATTAGGATAGTATGAGTTATCATCGAGCCCAGCGGGGACTCCATGACTACTCATCAGCTCGTATAGTTTGCGTCTCAAGTCCCGAATGGCGAGACGAGACTCAAATTGAGCGTAGTTAACGCTCTTCAACCAATGAACAGCCCATAAAGCTGCATCTTCAACTTCGGCAACAGTTACACCTTGGTTCCTCATGAATTCGGCGAGATCATGAGCATTGACATTAACATCAACTTTCGGGTACCGTTTCAGAGGCGGAACAGTAGCAGGAAGTGGGTTTTGATCAACATGATCACGATAGAGACTGGGAGTAAGTACCATCTCAACGAAAGATGATACAAACAGGTGGCGATGAGCAGGGGATATACCATGCTGACTCGGAGGACTACGCTGATAGCATAGCCGCATCCCCCGAACGGAGCGAATAGAAATCGATCCATCGGGGTAGGCAACAATACCAGCACGGATATGGCCAGCGGCGACCTCATTGGAGACACAGACAAGCATCTCGTTGAGTGGAGCGTTCTTGTTGAACGTAGGTACGGGAGTCGAATTGGGTGGCTTAGAATTGTTCTTTGCCTTCCCTTTTCGAGGATTGAGTTTCCCTAGAGTAGAGGAAACAGCATCAGCATTCGTCAATGACAAAAGGGGCTCAACGGTACCATTGGTGGACGGTACGGCAGCAGTATTCGGCACCTCTGCAGGTTTTCGAGGGTTCTTGTAACCATCAGGAACCCAATAGTTCCGAATCAGGAACCAGTCAAGTTCGGAACGATCACTGGCTTTGACTTGGAGCGATCCAGAGTGAGCCTTCCGCAAGTTCTTGAAGGCACGGTAGCAGGGTTGCTCTTCGCCAGCATTCTCTGCTTTCCTGACGGCAGACATCAATGCCTGTGCTTCGCCAATAGTGACAGGTACATCCCAAGTGCCAGTCATCTCGGTGAATCGATCAACCGTCATGGGGGACAGTTGAGATACCATAGGAGCAGTGATTGTTGAATTAGCAGCTCCAGAAGGGGGAGCGGGGGGTCCTCCTTCGTCATCAACAACCATAGCGGTCCCATCAGCTGTAGGGGCTCCAGAATGACTAGGAGCATCGGTTCGGCGGCGCTTCGGACCTCGTTCTGATGCTTCCGTCAACTCAGCAATCTGCTTGCCCATATCTCCGATTTCGGTGCGGGCAGACTCGTAACTATGGTTCAAATCATCATAGTCACGTTTAAGCTCGTGATAAGCTCGTTTGCGACCCTCAAGTTGATCAGATAGGTGCCTGATCTCGCTTTTGAGGCGGGCAACCTCGGTTTCCATCTCCCGGCAGTGGGAGGGAAATCCTGACTTCGTAAGAATGTGATCCTCACGATCTTGGGTAGCATTCTTGAAGTCTTCAGCGTCATCTACAGCACCATCGCTAGTGTGTCGTAGAAATGCTTTGCAAATGTCGCAAGCATAGGTGTGAACCATCTGGCCAAAGAGCGGATTAAATCCCCACTTGGCTTCCTTCAAACCCGACTCAGAACGAGCAGAGTTTAGGTTATCCCCTCCCCCCTGAGAGGAAGGGCCCCGACCTCGAGGTGGCGGGCTTCGGCGGTCGATAAACGACGTGTTTCGAGCGTGCATGGTGCGAGAAATAGGGTCTGACATTGCGGGGGGCAAATATGGATGAAAAAAAATCGATTTTCCCCCCACCTTTTATTATGGGACACGGTACTAGTGGGTCCCGACCCTTCATACGCCAAGGTACAATTCTAGGACGTTTTGATTCGTTCCTTGAGTTCCCCATCAGATTTATCCTTCCGGGGCAACTTTCTCCAATCATCTACACCCTTAAGTTCGAGGTATCGGTCCAGGGCTGCAAGCTTTTTACAGTTGCTATAGGGTTCGACCGTAGTGTCGCCCAAGTTCCATAAAACATGGAACATCAGATGCCGTCCATCCCAATGATGACCAATGATCTCATCAACCAGCCATTCGGACGTGCTGGGCTCTCCAAAATCATAGGGTCCACTGACTGCGCGATTTGGAAATAGCACGTCGTCATTTGGAACATGCTTTCGGAGCAACGACACATGAAAATTATTGTGTACTCCGCGTTTTGCAAGCTCCGTCGGTAAGCCAATTCGATAATTTGACGAATCTGGCTTGGTTTCAACCACTGGATAAGGTCCCAAGTACTTCGGAAGTAGCTTTACCGCCCGTCCCTTTGGGAGATTCAAATTCTTGGTGGATACATATACCAAGTCGTTCAGCCTGATTTCAGGGTCAATTCGGCGATGTTTATTCGCCTGATGGGTCTGTACCACACGGGATTCAATAATTGAGTCATGTGCATCCATTAGATGTTTAACGGCACGATCTACAAATTCCCGTACCCCCGGGGATGCCTCAGAAGTATTGGGGACATCCGGGAGTAAAGAGGGGATGTATCCTCCATCTAATTCGAATGGGGCATACCCGGTAGATTCGCTGATGCTCGAGTTTATTGCAAACTCGACCATGGGCAGCCGTTCAACCCAATCTTTCTGATCTGGTTGAACTGAAGACCTCAGAATCTGGGCAACAGAACGATTAACCCGCTCCGTTGCTCCATCCGTCTGCGGGTGATACGCAGTTGACATCAGCAGTTTTACACCCAATAGACGGTGTACTTCCGTCCACCACTTTGAAGTGAACTTTGAGTCTCGGTCTGAGACTATAGACTTTGGTAGTCCGTGCAAACGGACTACTTCTTTCACAAACAGCCAAGAGAGTTCACTGGCTGTTGTTGTCACCTGAATTGGTACCAGGTGAACTCTAGACGTCAATCTACAGATAATGACCCACAGGTAGTCCATTCCCTTTGACTCGGGGAACGGTCCTATGAAATCCATACCAATAGATTCCCATGGACGAGTTGGGATCGGCAAACTGTGTAGTTTGCCCGGAGGTTTTTGGTTCGACGTCTTGTTCTGCTGGCAGTTTGTACATGATTGGCAGAACCTTTCAACGTCTCCAACTATACCTGGCCACCAATACCAGCGGCGGATATAATCGGATGTTCTCTGCTCGCCATAGTGTCCAACTATGAAGTGAGCCTGTTCTATTATCATTCCCTTCAAACTCTGACTCGTATTAGACGATTTTCCTTTCGGAATGCAGAGTACGGTCTCTCCACCTCTATTGGTGGAGTACACAAGCTTGTCTTTGACTTCAAATGCCTTGTGATCAAATGGCTTTTCAACCACTTTCCGAAATAGTGGATCGTCAGCATACAGGCGACGAATGTCACCCTCAAACTCATTATTTGAGTTGAGTTGAATTGGCAGAGCAGAATCACGAAGTCTTGATTCAAATACCATGGGGTTGTCGTCCTCAGCCACGGGTCTACGTGGTAGGACCTCATCCAAACCATCAGGTGGTGTTTCAGCATTGTCCCGAAGCTCTCTGGCTTCAGTCTCACGTTGCGGTTCCGACTCTTTGACTTGTCGGGACCGTATTCGTTCAGAGCGACGTAGAGCAGCCAACCTATCTGACTCCAAAAGTTCATGGATTCGATCAATAGGTAAGTCATCCATTCCTTTATCAAGTCGGGAATCTGCATTCACATATTCATGAGTTTGGCGAATATCAGCAGCTGTATCGGATTCATAATACCGAGACAAAGCATCAGCTGCTTTGTTTTGAATTCCTTTGACATATCTAATGTCAAAATCAAATCTGGATAGATACTCCATCCATCGAGCTTGACGACTCGAAAGTTTTCTCTGGGTCAAGAAGAATTCAAGGGCTCGATGATCCGTCACTACGTGAATTCGATACCCGAGAAGTTTATCTTCCCACTTGAGTAGTGCCTCAAGTATGGCTAACGTTTCAAGTTCAAAAACTCGATAGTTATGCTGTGCCGCCGTGAATTTCTTAGACATAAATCCAGCAGGGCGGCACGTCTGCCACGTAGGGCCTTGCCCATACATAGCTCCAACTCCAGAAACTGAAGCGTCGCAAATAACCCAAATAGGTTCTCGACTATTTGGGTCAATAGGTTTCAAAATCGGCGTTTTCAATGCTAGGTTCTTGATATTTTCGAAGCATGAGTCATGAACTGGAAGCCAGTGAAAAGGTACATTGTTTCGGGTCATATTCGAAAGCGGCGATGTATAGTTGGCCATGTCAGGCATGTACGGTGCAATGTACTGTACTAGCCCCAAAAATCGTTGTACATCATTGAAGCTCTTGGGGGTAGTCCATTGACGAACACGGTCCATCTTGTCAACATCAGCATGGATTCCATTGTCATCAATGACATGACCTAGTGAGTCCATTACTTTCGCATAGAGCTCACATTTTTCAGCTTTCAGGTACAGATGATGTTCCCGCAATCGTCTAAAGACCTCTTCAAGAGCTTTCTCATGCTCCTCAATGGTATTTGCAAAGATGAAAATGTCATCGAGATAAACATGAACACATTTCCCAATAAGATCTCGGAAAATATGAGTCATAACCCGCTGAAACGTAGCAGGTGCATTGCAGTCACCCTGCATCATTACATTGCTCACATACGTTCCAAACGTAGTCGCGAACGCCGTTTTCCAGACATCCTGGATTTCATTACGGATCTGTTCGTAGGCATCCGACATATCAATCTTAGATCGATACTTATGTTTCGCAACATCTTGTCGGATATTGTCTTGGTCAGGAAAAGGAGTCACATCCTTGACTGTGTTTGCATTCCGCTGACGATAGTCAACAATGGTACGAAGTTTACCATTTTTTTTTGGGATACAGAGCATAGGTGCAGCTTGCTCTGCTGTTGATTCAATCCACCAACCAGCACGTGTATACCGGTCAAGCTTTTCATTCAATTGTCCTTTCAGCGAATCAGGACAACGAGGTAAGTAGTAATGATACTTCTTATCCTCATCAATCAATTGAATTCGATGATTGATGGCACGAAACGGTGGTAGTTCTTCAGGTACTCCACCAAGCATATCAGCATTCCGGTGCAACCAGCGAGCACGTAACTTTGGAATATCTTCCTCAGTGTATGGTCCCTTCTCTGATAAGTCAGAGAAATCGATTTCTGGGTCAGCATTTGCTAAATTAGCAGTTCTCAGTTCGTCTTGGAACCTTTCGGTATCCTCATTGTCATTCATGCCATCGAGTTTTGACCGATCACGATCATATCTCGAAGCTCGAGAAAATTCTTGAACCAACTCTACAATTCGTTCAACGTTCTTGGAGGTAATTTTTTCAATTTTCGGAGCATTAGATGGATTCTCAGAATCAACTTCCTCAATAATTACAGGAAATGTCATAGGTAGAGCTCTATTGGCCCGAAGAATGTTCTCTCGAATATCCCTTGGGTCAACTTCATCTTCAACCCTGATACCACGCCTTTCAGTACGTGGTCCAGCTGATGGGAGTCAGTTGGGGTTATCCTGTCGTTGGAACTCTTTCGACTTCATATCTCGACGCATTGCTGATCGTCGTCTCAATTCCGCTTCACCCTCCCCCACCGAAAGAGTAGAAGAAGGTTTTCCCTTCACACGAATAGTATCACCCCCAAAGTCAAGTGAGATACCATTCTTACGCATGAAGTACGTGCCAACTATAGCATCGTAACGGTCAATATTGACAACATCAAAGTATGTCTTCTCCTTGATCTGATCATATGCAGTATCAACAATAGTTCCATAGTTGAACTTCGCACGACTTCCAACAGTCCCGAGTTGTAGAGAGTGTTGTTTTGCCAACTGGTGAACTTTCACGTTTGCTACTCGAGCAAAACCAGGGCTTATACACTCTAGTGTACAGCCAGAATCAAACAACGTCAGTGCGGGTTTGCCATTAATATTGATCAAAGCCACTAGGGGGCGGCGATCTGCAGCAGGTCCTCTATCAGGGCGATCTAGTTGCCTAGTTGAACGACGTAGTCGTCCACTATATTTGATGATATTTGGATCACCGTCATCTTCTATTGAGAATAGTTCATCTGTCATCACATATGAATGATTTTCTAAGTCGAGTGTTGGAAATAACTCGTCTTGACCTTCCTCAATTATGGTCGGAGGTCCACAATCCGTAAGAGGATCGTAGATTTCATCAATACGATTGTAAGTATTTGGATTCTCAAGAATCATACCCAGGAATTCATCAAGATCGGAGTCCCGACCATCAATATATGCGCCATAATCCTCATAGTCTGATATGGCAACATATTCTCCTTCAGAACTTTCAGCTTCTGATTGGACATTATCATCCTGAATACCCGTATCCTCATTTGAGGGGGACTGTTCAGGCTGATCTACACCATCGTCAATAGCAAATAGACGAGGTTGACCATAGCGCGGACATTTTGGGTCCGAAGCATAATGCCCCTTCGTGCCACACCCATAACAAATGGGGGTCTTCTTCTCACCATCAGGCTTTGTTGAGTTCTGAGGTGGTGCTCGACTACCAAATGCAGCTTTGGTTGAAGTGTACTGATACTTCGGGACAAACTTCCCATTAGACTGTCGGGTCAAATGGCTCTTTTTCACAACTTTATACCGAGCACCATTGACAATCCTCGCTTTTACACCACTCGGAGGTGTCTTTGGTCGACTCTCGGATCTAGCTGGCTGCGGCTTGGGTCCAGGTTCATTGGATTTCCCTTCGAGATAGTATTCCTGAAGTGCCCGGTCGTCTTCATAACGCTGCACTGCCTTGACCATGGTTTTAACATTAGCATAGTCAGGTACCGCACCATGTCGAATCATCTCCCTGATCACATTCTTTGGTAATCCGTCAAGGAATCGACGTTTGAATGTATATTTATTGGGTCTATTGGGCATACGAGAGGCCCAACGTTTCAGGGTAGAGTAAAACTCTTGGATACCCATTTCAGCATCATATTTGACTTTGTCAAATCGTTTGGCAGCTTGGTGTATCGTGGTTGCAGCCACACAATGGTCAAACAGACCAATAATTACATCTTCAAAAGACCAGCTCTTCTTCATACGATGGGGACTCGAAATCTCATCATTGAAGAACTGAAGTGCCTTCTTTGACACCATCATTCCGGTACACTGGACTCGCATAACATCGAGGTCCGGACCTCCCATTCGATTCACTATCATCCAACGGAGTAGTACCAGAAACCAATCGTCAAAAACCTCAATATCATCGCTACCCTGGTAGCTATCGGGTTCTTTAATCTTTATATTTTTCAACCCCTCAATATACGGGATCATTTCTCCAACAGCCTCGCGTATTTGAACGCGATACTTATGATGAAGTCGTTTCCGCCACCGTCTGCGTGAATGATCATCAAGTTTGTCAATCTCAAACATTTTTGCTTCACGGAAGCGACGGCGACGTCTTCTTCCCTTGGTATCATCCTCTGATTCATCCTCCAATTCGGAGAATACAGAATCAGTCGAATAATTACTCTCGTCATCCGATGATGACTCATCATCCCAAGGTGTTGTCCGGCGACGACCCTTATCAGGATGCTTATCATTTTTACGGCGATCACGGTTGCTGCGTCGGTCATCATTGTCACTACTGTCATCTCCCGGATCTCCCGGGTTTCCGCCAGCAGCGCCACCCATAAAGTTATTGGGTGGTTGTGTACCTTGATTCTCACTGGGTGGTCGTGAATTGTTATTACGGCCATCACGTTGAGCTTCACGGTAGTCCCTATCCCAAACTTCACGTGGGGTAGTGTTTTTGTCAACAGGTAAACTGTCTTCGTCAAAACCAATCCCTTGATCGGGAATTTCAGTGCGGCCAAAAGTGCGTTGTTGGCTGTTCCTAACCCTCTGAAGGCCAACCCGTTCCTTCCAAACCCTTTCGGGATCTTCGGGATTAGGTCTCCGAATGGGTTCAGATGGGTAGAACATCGGACTCGATGGCGGAATAGGTTGAGTCGGACGTTGGTACGTGGGTACTGGTTGTTGAATAACCGGCGTAGCATCTCCCGAAATAACCGGGACCTGTGAAGAATTATTCTTCACAGCTGTTGCAGGGGTATCAACGCTTAAGTCCTGATGTTCACGGACTTCCTCAGAAGCTAAAGGAATTCCCGTGATAGTATCCTCATTGAATACCTCACGGTACATGTCAGCGTAGTTATAATTACGCTTCATGTTCGACTCATCTATTGCTCTATCAATAAGAGTAATGGTAGGATCGTAATTGGGCTTCAAAATAGGTGCCCGAGAAACTTGATCACCGATTGGTGTACTTGGCAATTTCTTTTTCTCCTCAAGACTTTCGTCAAGGCGAGAGATGTAGTTGACCATCTTCTCGAAGCGGCGTTCATGTGCAGCAGATACTTTAGTCAACTCAATAGAAAATTTATTGGCAATACTCAGTTGGTCCGAGCGCACGGCAAGCTACATATCTCGCACTACACTGTTCAAGTCTGATACTATTGACTTGAGTTGGTGTCTTTGTTGGACACTCGATACCGAACTTGCTTTCGAGCGATTGGAATGAGCCGAGAGCGGGCGGGACTCGTCTGACAATGGACGACCCTGATTCCAATTTACTGACTGATCAGCAAATTGACCGACGGTCACATCGGGATTCCCGAATGCCGACGTGTACTGATGTCCTGAGCCACTGGCTTGGCCAGTGGGTCCAGAACCAGTAGCATGTGCATGCAACCCAGAGTACGGGTCTACTCGGGGATTGAAACCCGAGTGTCTCGGCGACACCCTGGACTGGGCTATCACTGTGTCCAAGTCAGGCACCAGTGATTCCACATGCTTCCCGTTGTCCTTGGATACAGACTGAGTGGGGGTCGCCGAGTGAGTCGACACATTTTCATCATGACCCGCCCTCCAATTCTCAGAGGTATCAGCACGGGACCCTCCTTCGGTCGGAAGAGGTACTGGTGGTCCAGTAAGGCTCAATGTTCCTCCCGATGGAGAGTTATTCCTGCCATTGCGGTTTTCAGCAGTCTCGGTAGACATTTCAACGGTTAAAATTAAAGATAATATAATCAATGTGGGGTTTCTCTAGCTGGATAGCTTTCAATCCAGAATCTGAACGGTAGCTTGGAAGCCAGATGTTCAAAAAACTGTAAGGCGGCTGTGGGTTTATGATAACCCACGGTCTTTCAATCACACCGAGTGAACACGACTAGGTCTTATAACCAAGCTATGTACAAGTACGGGGTGAAAGATAGATAAGGTACGTATTTCTATCAGTCCAGCTTTTATACGAGAAACGCGTAAATAGAAGTAAATAGTAATCAATATTATGTTCGAGCGGCTACACGCGTATGGGCGTTACAGGATTGGACGCTGGTTTTGGAAAATGAGGCTGCCAGGAGAGCAGATAAGTAGGACAAATCTGGCGAGGCTTAGGCAGAACACATTCTTCGGCTGGCCTAGGTGAGCCATACAAGGCCATATAACACTTTTCTTTTGCGGTTTATCTGCTTCGCTTACCAGACATGTCTCGATCATTACAGCCGCGGCACGAGCCCCCATTCCAACCAGTCGTGGCAACCGTCTCTACCAGATGCCCTCCGTTACTCTACGGATCTGGTACTAAACGAAGACTTTCATTGCGCTATTGTGTACCTATGCGCACAAGACGACGGTTTTTGCCACCATGTCATCAACAAATCAAATTGGATACGACTCACTTCAAGACAATATTCAAGCTTGTCGGTCTGGGTCAAGAGATTGAGAAACAAGAGGAACTGTGTAAGTGATTGGTGCTGAAGGTGCGTTACGCCTTTATCTCAATATGATACCTGTCCTTAAAATTGCCCTCCCTCAATAGGACGCCCGACGCAGGTCTTTCACATTGTCAGAAACCCATAGTACATTTCGTTATCTAGTCGAATTGGACACATGAAGATGCCGATACGGCCCCGCAAAAGCTCACTACCAAGACCCGTTCAAATAGTCACACCGTTGCCATGTCGCTCATTCAATACTCTCCCAGACCCTCAGCGGACAAAGTTGGTGCTCCGTGCATTAGACCGCTAACTAGCTCATTTAGCGCGTCCCTTTGAGAAGCACTCACCAATAAACCATTTGTTCGATGTATGGTCCTCGCAAGACTGGCTTTTCCAACATCCTGCATTGCGGATACCCTATTTATTCCCGTCTATCCACTTTTGTGAGTAGAATCAGTACGACGCAAGGGACACTCGCATCTAGCTGGCTCGGGCTGATCTCATTCCTCGCATAGGGCCCGATGGATCCAACCGCGATCACGCAATGGGCGAACGTGTTGATGAGCAGAGGAGACGTGACCATAGACGCTACACTCCGTAGCAATGCTAACGGGAGCGGATTCGTGATTCAAATTATCCAGGTGTGTAGACGGTTGCGGTGTCTTATATCTTACAATGATAAGTACTTACTCTGGTATGTTCTAACGGAGGCAAGAGGGCAATGAGACTTTTCAGTTAAGGCATTCATAGTCCTCTATCGTCTCCCCATGCTGGCCATTTTTGCCTATCGACTTCACGCTTTATCGACTGCTCGTCCAGAATCTGGTCTTTAATCCTACATTGTCGCAGTCTTGGACGGGCCAGGTATCATGTCAGGGTTTGGCTGTTTCGCTGTACTGTCGCGAACGAGTAATCCGTGGAATATTAGCCGGCTCAAGCACCTCAGGCATACCCCTTTACCCCCCTCATAGGCCTATCTCCCCGGTGAGATAATTAGGCCTATGAGGGGTCTTTTCTAGCAGTTGTGCCCCAAGGCGGGGATACCCGTGGTGTGTAGGGCAGGTATACCCCGCCTCTGCCAGACCTCGCTGATGGGTATCCCCGCTCAGAGGTCAGATCTGCCCCAGCAGCGGGTATTTCCCTCGTCCTCCGTGATGTGACGGGGTGGCAGGGGTCTCTTCCCTCGCGATTTTTCGCGGGTTGGGGGCTGGGCACTGCTGCTGGTGGGGCTCATCGCGGCTCACTTCTCTTCAGCACACGTACACCTGTACCACAGGTGTGTGATTGTGCGCTCTCCCGCGTCTTGTCGCGGATCCGGGGCTGCTCCTTGGATCCTCACGGTTCGTGTGGGTCGTGGTTTCTGTATATAGTCTTACCTGTACGTAGGTTTGAAATTGATGAAGTTGTACGAGAGCTGTGGACAGATACCGGACGTGAGTGGCACCGAATCAAGAAAATGAGAAGCCACGGAGAAGCGTCCCGTCTTCGCGGGTATACCCCAACTATGAAACCACACCGGGTATTTCCCGAATCGCCAACCCGACCGGGTATACCCCGACTCGCCAAACGAACGGGTATACCCCGGCTCTGTCAAATGAACGGGTATACCCCGACTCTGCTATAGGAGCGGGTATACCCCCGACTCTGCTAAACGTCCGGGTATGCCCCCATTCTCCAAACGTGGGTGGGTATCCCCGGATTCTCCAAGCCAGGCGGGTATACTCCCATGCTCTCAACTTAAGCGGGTATCCCCCGACTCGCTAGACTAAGCGGGGATACCCCGCTATCTCAGCGCGACCGGGTATCCCCTCATCCTTACGCAAGCTCGATTATGCATACCTTGTAGGTCCAGTTGTGGGTCCATGTTCGCTATGTTGAGTTTAATTTTTCTACCTGAAAACTGAACTATTTTCATCAATTTCAGGACGACGACGCTGACTTTCAGCGTTTCCTTCTCGGGCTGCACAGCTATATTTAGCCTTGGGCACTCTGCCTCCCACCACCACTTTCCATCCAGCACCGAATCGTGTACGCCCTTCCTCCAGTATCCCTAGTCTTCCGAGCTCACTTCTCTACTACCTTGGCCTCCAGAACACGTTTCGTCGACCCAACAGGTGCGGATTCTACGGTTCTTGCGTTGCTTTCTCACTTACCCAACATCCAGAACTACGTGCGTTTTATCTCGTTATTTCGGGTCTTCTGTCCCATTCTTTCTCCAGGTCGGCCTTCAGGTAACGCTAAACCGCGAGATAGGTACGTCTCTCGAGGTCCTGCTTGGTGTTTGCCTCTCTACTCACCAGTTTTTCGGTTTTAGGCGCCCATCGCGATTTTCTATCGCGAACACGGTCATTTTCGTTCCCTACACTCATCGAGTAGAGAACTGACTTTTCCTTACTCCCCTCCCTTTTAGAATCACCGGAATCCCTCGATAGCCCGCGGAATCGCATCAACCTTTACCCCTTCTCGTTTCCGTCGCGTTCTTACCCATCGTCAACCACTTGAATCGACACTCCAATCAGGTGAGTTTTTTCTCCACTAATTCGTTCCTTTCGTTTTCGTTTTCGTTTCTCTTATCTCCGCTCGAGGCGTCTCTCGCTCGCCCTCAATGTCGAACCCCAATCCTCCCAACAATTTCCTCGTTCCATTGTGGACCCGGGCCCAACTCCAGGCGTTATGGCCCGCCGCCCGACTCGGAATCCTCTCCCCAGTCCTCACCCCCAATGACTTCATCTACCTTTTCGAAATCTGGGAAGGTCTTCAGCGGATTTTCAAGATCGGAAGGAGCAACAACCCTCCGCGGCGTTGCCAGTGTATTCGTCGCCGATGTGGACCAACACGGCAGCGAATCATCGCTGTAGTTCGCGCGAGTCGTTCACATCGAACCGGTACGTTTTTCATAGCTATTGAATATCCGATTAACCCTCCTTCAGAGCCTTTGATGCATATAGACGTCGTCCACCGTCTCGGATGGACACAATATCGATCCTCATGCCGATGTAAGTCAATTCTCCTTCATTATTCGCTCAGTCTTTTATATTTGCTACCTTCACAGGCAACCAGGACCACCGAGAGAAGTTTCAACGGAACGGCACTCTCTTACAAGTTCTCTCCGAGTTCTTCAACTCGTTTGCCTATACCCGCAACAAATAGTCCTACAAAATTCTGAGTTGTTGTCTAGTAGTTCTCGTCCAAGCTAATAGTGTACTTACCTTCTTGTTGTATATTCTCACCGTCGACTTCTAAGTCGAAGTAGCATACTCGTAACTTTCTTGCTGTATTATTTCATCGCGCCTCGAGTTTCGCGTATTGTACTTGTAGATTTTCTTGTTATATTCTCGATGGACTCCAAAGTCTGCGTACTGTATTTGCTTGTTGTATTCCCTTTGCAGAACCGTCGACAAAACGTACCATATTGTTTGCCATATCTTCTAATATACGTACCTACCTACCCTTACCGCATAGCGTAGCTGCCCATTGTATTTAACAAGGTTGATACTAATAGAAAGACTTGAGTTCGGAGCTGATACCGCGCAGTGTAAAATACCACTTACTGGAATTAGGCGCCTCGGACATAGCAGCCTCAGAGTCCGAGGCCTCGGATACTCTACCGGACCTCGGTCCGAAGTTCGAGCCATGCTTGGACCGGCTCAGACCCTCGGGCCTCCTGTTTTGAATGCCAGCTAACAGTCCTAGGGCTGGGTTCCAAACTCATAGACCTCAACGCCGATTGGGGCACCAGAATCTGGTGGGTGGGTATTGGCGTCTACTTATTGTAGGCGCTAAGCTAGATCTCGAGGCGCTTAATTCAACGCCGGAGAGGCCGTTGGACGCTTGTAGCTCTGTTAAAAATATGAATATGGACTAGTAAAAGATGAGAAATAGGTTCCTTACTTGTATTTGACTTGGAACGTGATTCAACAAAATAGTTCTTAGGCGAATGGACCGCCACTGTGAAACGCAACTATCGGGAGTTGAACCCGAGTCTGCGTAGGAATTTTGGAGAGCCCTTGTACGAATTTGGCTACGCCGTGCTGACCGCTGCACCATAGTTGCTTGATGATAGTTCACCAATACGCCGCCCATACAACGAATGAAGGAAACATGTTTTTATTCTTCTTGAGTACCCAGAGTAGGTATCCATAACTTGACGTTCATCGCGATGACCCATCTCGAGCTCGAATGTACTGGCAACTGCCTCAGCAATCTCGCAGCAGTTCTCGACCTTCATGACCCTGCAGGAGATGTTCCTCATGGCTCGCTCACATTACACACCCTCGACTCCGAAGTTCTCTTCGCCCTCGCAGTCAGAGCAACACCGAACGTCATTGAGGTGTGTCGATGCCCATTCAACGTTCCACACCGCGGTGATCTCCTGCACAGTGGTCATCGACTCACATTGCGACGATGGGACACTGAAAACGTGAGTTCCATTCCCTGATATGCCCCCGTCCTTTTGACTGATTCGCTGTCGTGCTTCTAGAGTAAATGCGGGTGTCCTGAAATTCTTTATTCTTGGGATGCGTCTCTGTCGAAATGTATTTGGGCAGGACTTCAGCTATGGATCGCACTCGAGGATGGGAATGATAAACATATAGAAGAAATGAGGGCTGCTGTTGAAGAGGGTGAACCGGTACGCAGTGAAGAGAGGCTGGGAGCTAGTGCGACAGCATTGGAGAATGGGACTGAGTGACTCGTATTCTCTTCAGCAATGTAGACGTAACATAAAGGCATGGTGTAGAAAATAGGACGTACTAGCCACTATACCATGATTGGCTTGACGTGGCGACGCACTGGGCTGGTTGGTCCCAGCACATTCCCACTTACCGAGGAGATACAGAAATATCACACAAAGAGCACCCGATAGTAGCGTATGAAATCGTTTGGTTTATTTCGTACAAGTCCATAGAAAATTCACGGCATTGTACCAACTACGTCGTGACAATTAGACATGAACTGCACCCACATCTAGTCGGTCTCAGATTCCCTATCACTAAGATCCAGCATGGCGAGATGCTCGTACAAACCAGAATCCACGACGTCTTCTACCTCGTCCATCTCTAGCTCATCCTCGTCATCCAATGCGTTCTGAATGTCGTTGAACTCCTCTACGATGTCGGTCAACCTTAAACTGCTTGCGTATGCCAGCTCGCTTGCCGACGGACCCCATTCTCATACACCAACTGATGCCTCAACCTGGCGTAAGTCTTCAATCCACCGTGCACATAGACTGGCAAGGTCGTTTCGACGGCCCTCCAGCATATAGCGTTCATCCTCGTTATCTTCGTATTGATTTTGTCAATACATGCTTGTTCAATCACGTTTTGCGCGACGTACCACTTTGATCAATGCTTAACAGTACCGTGTCCCACTCCTCCCCAAACCATATCTGCATCGCATCCCTTTCCTCCTGCAGCCTTTCTAATTCTTCCTCGCAACGGTCTCTTTGTAGCAGATACCGTATGCCAGTACGAACGTTTTCGTCCGATAGCCATAGCGGAGGCCGACCGTCTTCTGCTCGATCGGAGAGGCCTATATCTTGCCAAATGTCGTCGTCAATGTTGAGGCTGAAGAGTCCTTCCAGTACAATCTCCTTTGGAGCCACGGCGTTGTGAGGAGCTTGACCCTTGGCGATGTATCCTTGCATTTCAGTACATAGCTTGTTGTACCGACGTGCGATCTGTTGAATGCCAGGGTCCTTCTTCTTGACGGAATCTTCAATTTGATGGTGAGCGCGTTGTTCTGTAGGGTGGTAGAGTGTTAGTTGAGCTACGCAGCGTGATCAGCAAGGCACGCTTACCTGCCTGAGTTTTTCGGAAGGAATGTTCAATGCGGTCTCTTTCAAACTTTCTCGAACGAAGCTTCTGCATCAGCCGCGTCTTGAGGGCGAGGGCGTTCATCCTCGCCCTCAGGTAGGGACTTTCCAGAAGGTGCCGTACCTCCTCCTTTTCCTTCACTCCCAGCAGCTTCTCCTTCTGACAAAGGGTTTGGTTCGCACGCTTGATATCCTCCCTGCACTTAGCCAGGCGTTCCATAGTGTCCAAGTGGTCGTAGGCATCGTTTTGTAGGTTGGCCAGAGATTGAGTGAGACGAGAGGAAGTTTGTTCCAATTCGTGCGCAGCTTGTCTAAGTCGAACCACTTCTTCAACGGCCTTTCTGCCTTTCTTCTTTGATTGAGCTGACATCATCGTAAGTAATCACAAGGAGACCGGAGACCGGAGATCAACTCGTACCGGGGAGGGGTTTTGTCTGGTCCGCTACCTGATCCGTCCATTCTTTCCGCAATACGTTCTCCATGACCCCGCATGTCTTCAGCTGGTACTCTGCCTCCTGTAGCTTCACTCGCGCTTGGTGGTCCTTGCGAGCAATCCATTGTCCCAGTTGTTCCAGATTTTGCTTGTCTAAGTAATTGATCTGGATATCCAGCGTGTAGACGCGATGATGGTACTAGATGGTAAAGATGATGAGTACCCAAGCTATCATGGCAATGCCGAGCTTACCCCTGCAACCCTGAGATAGGGTATAAGCTTGCTGATCGAATGCCAAAACCGTTCACATCCTTCTCCGTCGGAGAGGCCGAAACCCTGGGTCTTTCGGGGATGATAGATCAGCTGGCAAGGCCATCCATGACCAAACGCGTGAAAGATCGAGACAGCGAAGGAGATACGATGGAGATAATCCTCCAAAAAACCCCACTTCACACAACTTCGGTGTAATTGACAGCCGATGTCGTACAGTAGGCCAATCGTGAACGTTGGTGGTAGGTGCTCGAAGAGAAGGTCAAGCAGTACTAAGACAAAATGTTGGCGTTCGCCAGCGCTGTCCATGTTTACCAGCCACAAAACGCGGTCGTGACGGCACAGGAGCCCCATCAACGTCGTGCAGTCGAAGTACTTTGTGCTGGCTTTCTCCCTACGCTCGTCTGCGGCCGTAAAACTCTCCTCACACCCATCTAAGACCGAAGTAGGAACCTTGAGCGGTCCTTCAAGTCCATCCGGCATGTCGGCTTCCTCATCCTTGCTTGACTTCTTCTTCGTCTTACGAGGGCGCAAGCGCTCAACCTTCCTTTCCATCTCTTTGACGACGTGTTTGGGCACGAACACTGACTTGTGAAACTCTTTCCGAGGGTCCCTGTGGTGCTGCTTGTTATGCTTTTGCGTGAAACAGGCGTCTACACAGACAATTGCGTCGAAGCTGAAAATGTAGATACATTAGCCCTTCTTCTGAGGGTAATAATGATTCTTACCCAGATGACGGACCTCGATCGCTATCCCCCCCAAAGCAGAGTGGGCACCTCGAACAAAGGTAATCGCTTGGCCGTTTTCGAGAGGATTCGGGCCTTTCGAAAACCACCCTTCGTCGTTTACGAGCACCTTCCTGTGTTTCATCCTCACTACTACCTGACTCGTCTCCAACAATCCTGACCCCCGGCATCTCGTCCCGACTCGACCCACTTCCACCGCCCCCTGTCCAAAACCTTTCTTCCTCATCCCGCGTTTCCGATGGGGCCCGCTCTCTTTCTTGTAGTAGATTCTCCCGCTGATCAGCGATGAGATCGTCTAGGAATGCTTCGCACCGTTGCTGAAGAGCATTATACCACTGAAGGGCGTTTGCGAATCGCCTTCTGAGTGGATCCTGGCGGGAATAATGAGCCTGCGTAGTTGAAACCGAAATCGATTTCAAACACACCTCTCCTTGTAAACGATATCCCCTGGCTGCGATGAAGTCCTCCAGCGTGGACGACCAGGCAGTTTGATTGGGCGAAACGCGTAAAAAAAGTCGCGTTACCAGATCCAGCAGCTTCATGTCCACCGCGAGTGTGGGCTGCAGTGGAGCGCACGGGAAGAGGCCCCGCTGTAGTAGTTGAATGGCAGCCCTCTTGTCGGTACAGCGACATACAAATAGGACTATTTTGTCAATCCCTGAGTCATGTTTAAACGTGGGTATCAACGACGAGGTTTCGGGGAGACTTACTATCGAACCTCACAACAGCTACTTCGAGAGAAGCTGTGTTGCCGGTGCATGTGCATGGTGAGGGCGTGCTCTTGATTTCTGGATTTATTCGAAGGTTCTTAGTCTGCCGCAAGAGGGCCATGTATGGTCCAAGCAATTGCGGTAGTATTTCGCCATTCCAGCGAGCAGCTTGGTTTGTTCTTCGTCGCATATGCAACGTCGTTATTGCAGGCTCTTCGTCCATCAGGTGAGTATAGATCGCTGGGGTTGACCGAGACTCAGAGGCTGAGTGACCTTCCGATTCGGTGCCAGGGCCTTGAGTTTCGTTGCCAGAGTCATTGGATGGCTCACGCTGGCTGGGAATGTAACTTTGGGTGAAGGATTGCCCATTGCCAAGGTAAAGTAACGCTGGAGCTTTTTTTCTTTTGCGGCGATGGTGTGGAGGTGTGATTGGAACGGCGGTGAAATCGTAACCTTTCGGAAGTTGATTGAGAATCCGTTGCCTATTTCTCCTTGATTTCTGTTTTGGCATTGTGCGTCGAGTTCTAAAAAAGTATCCAACGCCTCAGTATCTAAAATAAGAGAGACAGAAATGCACAACGCACCAGGAGCCCCGTGTTCTCCCTGTCTCTGACGTTGTGTAATAAAGACTGGTTAAATTTTGCTTACACAAGACACCTATGCTTGGCGTATATGATTTCGCAGAGAGAGAGAGGAAAGAAACCGCGGTACGGACGCTGACTGAACTCGTACTGTGGTTCGTAAGGTTCTACAGGTCTGGAGTTAACATATCAGCTTTGGATAATAAAATTCGCAGTGTCAACCTGGCTAGTAACGAGGAAAAAGAAGGACCCCTTAAACGGGGTGTCCTCCACTATCTCAGAGGAGATCTCTCCCGTCTGTGATGGTAATGGACACCCCGCATAAGGGATCCTTGACCTGTAGCGAGATTCGAACTCGCGTCATCCAACATCGAAATGCTGACCGCTCTACCGCTGAGCTATACAGGTGTTATGATAATATGGGGTTGCGCATGTCTTTATCCCAACAGAATGATCCTGACCACTCGGCGAGAGCTAGCATGACCCTTGAGACCCATCATGAACATATCCCCAATGTGTCAACAATGTGCGGCCAGTACTTGGTCCCTTATGTGCCGGCGAGCGGGCAGATCAAGAGTACCGATTAAAAGCAGAGTATCCATTGGGAGATCGGTGTATGTACAGGACTGAAACGCATCGCCAACCAGATGCCCTATACTTGCAACACCTCGCCATACCTCTGAACCAACGCTCCCTGCTGATATTTGAGCTCCCCATGGTTGTGCTTCGTTTCTAACGGATAGTAGAGACGGCCAAGTTCAATCATGTCGTCAATGAGCTCCTCTTCAGAAAGCGCCAGCGAGAAGTCGCTGACACATTGCTGAAGATAGGCGGTGAGGCCAAGCAACCGAGTGGCCCGTGTCGACACAGAGCTAACGCCAGTATTGCACCATAGACAGTCCCGGATGGACTGAAACTCCCTCTCTAAGGAGCCCAGCACGACTTTGGGGTGATCTAACGGAGAGGAGGGAGGGCGGTAAGCGGACTTCCATTCCACCAACTGCAGGTAGATGTCTTCGAAATAGTCCAGCGGGCGGTCGTTGAAATGGCGTCGTAAGGAGGACTCGAGAGTAGAAAGACGCTTCTCGCAGTATCTATAGTTGATATGTGAGCTAGGTACAAGACGAGAATGTCTGCAGACGTACACTTCGTTGTGTATACACCTTTCATCCAACTCCCACATTGCGCTTTCGCTCCATGCGCTGTGTTCCTTGGCCAATGCTATTCGGCGATTCCTACAAGGAGGGCAGATCAGCAAGCCAAGCAGGCTATTTATTACCGGCGGCAGGACTCACTGGGCTGCTTTAACTTCGTCCCAGTACTTTCGCGCGTCTTGCTTGTATGCTCGCTGTGAGACACGTCGCTGCAAAAAAACCCTCCAAACTTTTTTCCTGTCAGAGAATCAAACGTTTAGATCAAGCGGTAGAAGTCTAATCTCAACGCGTACTTGAAAGCGAAAGCTTGTGGGTCTCGAGCTTTTAGCTCGAAGAGGGAAAGGCGAGCTTGCCGTCTGGCATTGCCCTTGCGAAATGTGATGGTCATGATAAGGATCGGACGAGGGTGCACTTGGCAAATTAAGGATGATGGATAGCAAAATCTTATTTCCAAAACCAGATCTCAGGCCGGCTACTCTGGTACCCAAACGACTAGACTACAAATGCAATGGGTACGTGCGATGGTATATCTGTTTGAGGTCCTTCTCCTTGACATTCTGCCCCAGTCTATTCAAAGCGTCATCCATTGCATTCAAGACATTGACCATTTCGTCTAACGTATGGGTGAAGATGGAGAACTCCTTGATCCTGTTATCCCAACGCTCTCGCGGACGGTTTGAAGTTCTCGCGAGGTAACAACAGTCATTGCCCATCTCCTGAACATCGCAGGCCTTCGCGTACACACGCTGCAATGCAGAGAATGCAGGTGACTTGGCCGCCTCTCTTTGAGATCGTGGTAGCAACCGAGTGGATTGCATCCATCGCACACAGTGTTGAGCAAGGCCTTCGAGGAATGCATGAGGACAGTGTCCAATTTCGCGCATGAATGTGTTCTTCATTGCTTCCAGATTATCCTCGTAACCACTAATAGCAGATGCGTAAGTTCCTCATCCGAAGAGGCAGCAGCATAAGTAAGACGCACCAGATTGTCATCTCCACGTCATCGGGAGATTCTGAGCTGGCTCTCGCCACTGGAACACTGGGTGAGGGTTCTCTGGCTTCTATCAGTGCTCTCGTCTCATTTTCGCTATAATCCTCGGCTTCCTGTGCATGAGAAGACCCTTGCCGTTTACCCTTGGAGATGTTTTCGCGGCGTAGCTTGCGTGCATGAATTCTGTGAAGGTCAGCCGGTCAGCTCAAAGTTAAGTGTTTCGTGATACGTGTAGGAACGGTACTCCTGCTTTTCCATCGCTTTCAAATCCCGTGCCCGCTTCACCTTTTTGGAATGGAGAATTTCCTCACGTTTCCTACTTTCAGCGTTAGTTAGACATCGAGCAGACTGCAGAAATCTTTTCGGAAGAATGGACGTACCTGTCATAGTGGCGTTTGTCTTTAGACTTCTTCGCCTCTCGACGTTCTTCGTCCGTGTGATAGAGTTTGGGTCGTGCCATTTGAAACAATCGGCGGTAGTGAATGGTGAGAGCAGAGTCGTGAACCATCAAGATCATGTGAGCCAGCCTCTATTCGTCGAGTTTCCCGACTTTTACTCTCGACACACTCGACACACCTCATTGAGGGTATTGAGTTACGAATGGAGGTCGGTTGGCCCCACAGAATGGCGCCTGCTAATCTGTAGGAGTGGGAGACGAAGTGGTGTATCGAGCAGATGATCAAAAGTAGTAGATACCTAAACTGAGACCTGCCAGGCTTTCCGTCGAAGTAAATTTTCCCGACTTTTACTCTAGACACTTCTGCACATCATCGACAAGCGTAGAACTCAAAGACAAAGATGAGTACACCTCGAAGAACTGCGCCTGCTAATTTCGAGAGTGGGAGAGTGAGTCGTGTATCGCGAGAACGACTGAAGATAGCGAATACCTGTACTGAGAGTTACACGGCTTTCGGTCAAGGTTGGTTTTCCCGACTTTTACTTTCCACATTTTCCGCACGCCACTGACAAGCTCGAGACCCATGGACAAGGATGAGGACGCCTTAAAGAACTACGCCTGCTAATTTCTTGGAGAGGGAGAGTGAGCAGCGTATAGAGACAACGACTGGAGATAGTCAATACCTATACCGAGAGTTACACGGCTTTCGACCAAGGTCGGTCTTCCCGACTTTTACTCTCCACATTTCTTGCACACTACTGACAAGCCCAAGACTCAGGGATAATGGGTAAGGATAACTCAATATCAGAGAACTACGCCTGTTAATTTTCTAGAACGAGCAACTGAGCCGTGTATCGAAAGGGCGATCGAAAGTATCGAGTACCTATATATACTGAAAGTTGCAAGGCTTTCGATGGAGGTCAGTTTTCCCGACCGTTACTCCTTACATCCTCCACTATACTGCCAGCTCACAAGCGCAAAGACCGTTACATAGGCAGCATCTCGTCGACAAACGATGGCACAATGAAGATAAATCTCAACCACAAACACTTGACCGAGACTTTCGCGAAGGGTTCATAATCTGAAGTACGATGATAGAGGAACTTTTCATATTCGTATATCTACCGTTAATAACGACTACCGACGGTTGGTGTTTACGGGATCCTCACGAGGAGAAGATTTCATTCTGAGAGTTTTTCCCGACATGGAGAAGCTCGGCCATCCTCAATGGAGCCCGGAGGACCAGTTGTTGCGCGATCTCTTACGAGCAGGGAATGACATGGAGCCAGAACCCATTGCCACTCCTGCGTGGCCTGCCCTACCTGCGGATAACTGACCGATCCATCGGTGGGCTTCGCACTCGTATTTCGCGGTATTGGTAAGGTATCGGCACTTCGGGGTCTTTACTTCGTTGTGCATCAATCTGTTTCAAGAGTAAAAAAATTCATTAAACGATACGTCTACTGTAAGGAGATACTTGATGACTATACTACAGGGTACCTAGCAATTTACATACGGATGGGGTTGAGTGGGTCCACATGTCGTGGTGGTAAGAAGGAAAGAAAGGAACCGTGGCCGTGCAATGAGTCACAAAAGATAACGGGCCATCAACAGAAAGCACCATGTGATGCTCATCACATGGTGCTTTCCGTTGATTGCCCGTTATCTTTTGCAGGGATTGTTCTCCCACGGCTTCCCTCTTGTCATCTCTCCATCAAGATCTGACTGGCCATCATCCAAGTCTATTGTAGTAGTTGTATGAGTTTCATGATAAATAAATTCTCTTAATCAGTTCTCGAGTAAGATAACATTGTAAGTCAATTTATTGAAACAATTCAAGTAGAGAAAAGAAAGGGAGAAAGACGTGAAAGGGGGTCATGCTGCTACGCAGCGTCCGTCTCAATAAAAATATCCCCAGTAAAACATGAGGCTGACTCTCCTACAGACACAACGTGCAACATGGCAACGAGCATTGGGGCGTCCACGTCAAGACAAGCTATGGAGACAGAGCACACCAGGCGGAGAAGAGTAGTTCGAAACAGATGGATTGACGACGAAGCGGGTATAGATGGCGATGAAGAAGACTTCGATGACGATGAAGAGCAGGGTATGAACGATGAGAAAGATGGAGGAGAGGGCGACAGAATAGCGAGAAGAGACAGATCGTCTTTGCCAAGGATAGAAACGCGTCGTTTAGGTACGTTCTGACGTTTTAGCATTCGCACTCTTTCTGATATCTCTTATTCAGGCTCTAGGGGCGGAGCACCTCAGATTTTTGACGGATTGATCGCACGCGTTGAAGGTCCCCGGCCCCAAAATAGTAACAATGCAGGGAACCAGAATGAAACGGTTGGGGAAAACTCAGACAATAGTCCAGATGAGGAAGCTGGGCATTTGCGACATGAGCCTTCATTCGATCCGGAAAGTCCTCTAGAAAATGCCATGTTCAAGTTATTCGCGGAGGCAGACACGGCCCTGTATCGGGTCAAGTGCGAGGTATGTTATCCCCACTTATTGGGCAGATCTTTCATATCTAAACGGTGCGACAGCCGGGCTGTGAACTTCCTGCAATCATGTATCTCATACAACGTGCCGTTGCGGAAGACACACCAAAATCAGACCCTAATTCTGGAAATCTAGAGAGCTCGAAGTGTGAGGGAAAAGTACTGCTGAGCTCCTTGATTCGTTCGGCGTTCATGGGCAAGAAAACCGGTCACATCTACGTTGAGGTTACAAGCTGGAATGTTAGAGATCCGGTTCTACGGGAAATCTTCCACAGCACCCCTGGTCTACTGTACCCTTCCCGATATCCTGGTGGCTACCCTGTTCGGTTCCATCCGGGTGTCAAAGACTCCCTGCCTGCAGCGGAATTTGTGGAGCGCAATGAATGGGCTCAAACTCTCCATATGACAGGTAGGGGGGTCCTACCAGGCGACTTTGTCCAGATAGGGCGCCACGCCAAGTATCGGGGTGATGTTGGCCTCGTAGTAGACGTAGATCGGGACGATCTGATGTCCGTATCCCGCGCACGCCTTCTGGTTCCCCCGAGAATTCCTTACCATTGGCGTCTCAAAGTGGACCAATCACATTTCAACGACCAAGCACTTGAGTACTCGAGTGAGGACCGGTTAAATCCCAATCACGAGGACTTCTACCCACGACCATTCCACTACAAAGAATGGCTCGCCGCAGGATGGAAGTGGAAGGCCGATTTAGTCCCTCATTGCCGAACACACAGATGCAAGACGCCGAAGGACCCCGAAGTCCCGAATGTGGAAGGACACTGCAGACCGTGCCAGGACTGGGAAATGTGTCCCGAGGCTTACCTCGTGTTCCAGAAACGCGAGTTTCAGGACATGTTGGAATCTATATGGGTCAAGAACTCACGCCTCTCTAAGGCGGACAGTATTGCTTTCCACGCCGGAGTCTGTTTCCACGTCAGCCAGTTTCAGAATCAACAGCTCTACGATTCCCTTTCAGATCTCCCACCACCCAGAGGATGGGATTTCACCATCGGCGATCGCGTATTCATCGTTAAACCTCATGTCACACCAGAACCGCAGCCAAAAAAGTTTCTGACAATGACGATTTCCTTCCTCAAGCACTACCCCGATGAAAGTCACGGGTGTGAAGGATCCATTGTGTCGGTTTCGGGCTCGATGTGCAAAGTCAGGTTGGATGACCTTCCGGGGTTAGTACACCAAGCGACAAATTCGCCCGAGGTACCAGCAGTGGTCAGGGATGAAACGTTGGCGTTCGAATTCCAGCCGCTCAGGTCGCAGACATCAGACCCTAAAGAAGAAGAGGGAATGGTGGTCAGCGTGTTGCAACACCACATTCGGCGGTCTCTTAGACCAGGAGATGAAGTGGAAGTCATCGATGGAATTGAAAAAGGTGCCAATGGATGGATATTCGATGTAACAGAAGATTGGAACGCCGTGGTCATGGTTAACGACCCTTTGGAGCCTGACCGGCCGATGTCACAACTGGAACCCCATGTGAGTAGCACGATTCCACTTATTTCGAAAGTGTTGCTCAGTAGAATTGTAAAGATGATCACAACCACGGTGAACTTCTTGCGCCCGTACAGACCTTGTGGCTCTACGGTGAACCAGGCCCCACGGCAACTCACGAGGACCTTTGGAGTGGCTGCAGCGCCAGATGGGGTACTGGCCAACGTGGGACTGTGTCCTCAGACGCCGAAACCGGTTCAGCATAGGCAGACTGAGCGAAATCCTTGGATAGGGACGCGGGTGAGGATAATCAAACACAAGAGCGGGTCGAAGGACTCCGGAGTTGTGAGATCGGTTCATGTGGCGGGTGAAGCCCCGATTGGTAGGCCCAACAAGACCAACAATGTCAGCGGTCTGATCATCAATGTTGAATCGGACACTCGCCGACAGCGCACAGGCGATATCGCCGTTGATTATAACAACGTACGAGATCTGGAGTAAGTTGTTCCTTCGATTAGTATCCAAATGAGAGAATGCTAAATTCCAGCAGCTCGGGCCGATTCCTCAACCAAGTTAGGCCATTGGCTGAAGATTCCTTCTGGAAGCAGCAGTTTTGACCTTTCTACTTTGAGCGATATAGCGATAAGGAAGAAAGGGAGTTGAAGGATAGGGAGGAAAACAAGCGATTGCAAGAGATGGAGAGGGAGCAACGAATGCGAGAAGAAGCAGAACGGCGCTTGGTAGCCCCAAGCAATGGTGGGACCCCACCGCCCGGCGAAGATGTTGATGCTCCGGATATTGGCTCGGCTTGGGACCCGGAGAGCACAGTCAAGCTCCCAGTTGATTGGTTAATCTCCCCCGGGGCGCTTCAAGGCCAGGGACCGATATGTTCAGCTCGAATACAATGGGGAAGACAGGCCTCATAAGATTGTCTACTACCCGCCCCGCGTGCAGAGACGAGTATCTGCCTGTCCCATGGAGTCGGCTGAGCTTGACAAGTCTTCCGATCAGCCAAAACTCCGAACAGAGGCTCGCATGATGATCGTGATAGAAGGGGACCACCTTGGCAAACTAGTATATCGGGTTGGACAGTGATATGTCTCTGAGGAGCAGAGCAAGGACCACGCGCGCCTGATCGTGCATGTGGTGGTCAACATAGATGTAATAGCTAGCACGTGCAAAATTTCTGAGGAGGAGTTGCTTCTGCATGAGTCTAGCCTTGCTATTGTGAAAGATGACCAGACACTATGCTCGCATGCACAACAACAATTAGATAAAATTAGACAGGAGAACAAGAACAAGTTGTATTTGTAGAATTTCTTGTATCAGTAGCAGCCTGCAGCATTATTGTATCAATAACACGCGTTTCCACGCGTTTGTTTGTTCGAATAAAAAGTGTTGTTTTGTTTTATTGATACATCGTGTACCACCTCGTCCACTCTCTCATTGCACTATCCTCAAGCCTCAAGATGGCGAAATCAAAGGTCTCAACCCGAAAACCACGCGTCGCACCTACGCCTGGCCCGTCAAAGGTCAAAACATCCACAAAAAAAACTGGAGAGGTATGATTAACTCATAGGCCGCAAAGCTACCACTGACGTTGAGTCCAGATAGCCTCGGTTCCAGCAACCCAGGTCAGCGAGGTTACAGAGGTATTTAGGTCTCTCGTCGTCTTCTCTGAGAGATGTGGTCTCATTCCAAGCGTAGAGCAAGGGCACTGCTCCTTCGGTTGAACCTGTAGCAAGAGGCCGTTACTCGACGCGCTCCCGGGTCCCCAAGAAAAACCCTAAGTGAGTAGATTTTTGTTTCGTTACGAATTTCATTCGGCTGCTAATCGTTTCAATAGACCCGAAGCCATCGTTTTAGCAACCTCGAAGAAAGGAGGGGCGAGGTTTGCCTACGTGGCCAAGCTGGTGCCCAGTTCAGAAGACGATGCAACGCACCCCGTTCCTCAACATTCGGAATCCCACGAAGAGGCACTCGATCGATCTACGGATGAGGAAGAACAGGTCCACATCCAATTGTCGCAGGAAGTCCTCCACCCCGACTCTCGGTCGTCCCAGGAGAATCTTGTTGATATAGATCAGCCGCTAGATGACGGCAGCGACAACAACAGCCTTGGAGCTGCTCAATGCGAGCGTGTCGCAGAAGATGACGAGGGTTTTGATGACGAGGAGAATCGGGAGGACGACGGGGGTCGGGAGGACGAGGGGGATCGAGAGGACGAGGGGGATCGCGACGATGAGGATGAATACGACAGTGTTCAGGATGGGACTCCCAAGCGTAGGCAGAACGCCGACCCTTCTGATGATGAGTACGGCGATGCAAATCAGGTAAGAAGTGCATTACTGTAGCCTCGGTTTCGTACCTGATGTGAGCTTTCAACCTAGGTGCCCGTGGACAGCGATTCAACGGGCTCGTCCTTTGGAAAGACGTTGGCAAAGAAGAAGGCCAACTTGCGAAAGAAGGGACTACCTTTGAGTTCTGAGGAAGACACGCACGATGATGGGGACAAGCAAGCCGTTCCCAGTCCAATCCGTCCACCCAAACGCCGAAAGGCGAAGGGCAGTCGACAGGACTTCCAGAAATATATCCAACCAACAGGCCCGGCACAACGTCAACATCGTGGTTCACCGCCACCGCCAGCATCCTCTCCAGCTCCCTCGTCGCCCTCACCTGAGCATCGTGAACGGTCTGTCGTACCCGCTGCCTCTGCAACTACACCCAATCCAAGTCAAGGCGCATCTACAGGGCAGGAGAGGTACAAGCCAGGGCCGATGGCCCAAGGGGCTAAGGACGCAATGGATGCATTGTGGGTTGAGGTGCGGGAGAAGATCGATGTCATCTCCAACGCCCATAACAAGTCTCCGGAGGCCCTCTGGCAGTACTGGGGGAGAAAAGATATCAAGGAACGTGGACCGAACACCTGGAATGTCTTCCAGGCTTCTTGCGGTTGGGTTGAAGGCGAGGAGCAGACAGCGAAGCCAGATAATAGTACGTTCGCATAGTAATCTTTCCCTGCGGTAAAAATATTCATACAGCCATCTAGTGACAGTGGGGGAATGGGCCGACTTCATCAAGGATCAGTACAACCAGCGCAAAGCAGCAGCCGCAGAGTGACTTGGGGTGCCCGTCGACAAACTCACTTCTGCACAATTGCGTGAGGAGTTTGCGGCAGAGCTGGAATGGAATGAGCGGCAAAAGGGGGCGTTTAATGACGCGTTACTGCAGAACGGAGCGATGGAAGCCCATATCCAGTCGCTCGTTGAGCCCATTGTCGCGACCGTAAGTTTGATTCTCAGCTATCGTTCCATTCAACCATGCTGACCACTCACCAGTCCCAGAGGATTCGTGACCAATACGGAGTTCACGTATTCGGCTATGCTATCCAGACAAGACGTGATGCTAATAACATGAGTGTGTCGTGCGCCTGGGGACCCAAAGGGGAATACGAACAAGTCCAGAAGGCTTTCGGCAGGAATATACGGGAGCCTATAGGGGAATTCGAAGCCATGTTCAAGTGAGGGCTTGTCACTTCCACTCATCATCAGTTCTTCATTCTCATGTTCCTTGTATAGGATAATCGAAATGGAGAATGCAGGCCACTCTCTAGCGATAGGTAGACAGCACGTACAACTTCAAGCTCGGCAGAATGGCAAGGACGGCAATAGGGCAATGGTCAAGATCTTCTACCAGGAGGATTGTAGTGAGTTCATTGGCTTTGCGTGATCAATAAGTACCTTATGCTTAATCTTACAGGGCAATTCTCTTTCGATAAGGACGTGCCCCTGGACAGCTTCCTCAGATTGGCTTGGAAGTATCGCATTTGTATCGTCGATTGGCCAGCGAGTGTGCCTTTCCCGGAGACCGGGAAGAGTGTGTTCAAGATGAGCGCTGAACATGCTGCCAAAGCCGTCGAGCCGCGCGAGAGGTACATCGAGGCTATAGTCGATGGGCGCACCGAAGAAGACTTTGTGGTGAATCCCAAGCATATGCGTTTGATTCGCTGGAGCGATGGTAAGCTCTCAAACCACCTTAAGATCAACTTCAGCCGCTGATATGGATCATCAGAGCAAATGAAGCTCGACATTGACGAGGCAGATAAGGTTACCATTGTCATCGACGATAACGGCGTAACCAAGCACACTGCGGGAGAATCCAAAATATATGGGCAAGGGGAGTTTTACGATGCCGACGCAACCCCAAAGAAGAAGAGGGGTGGTAGAGGTAGGAAGCGCACCGCTACTGCTGCGGAAAAGGAAAAAGAGAAACAGGAGGTTCATCAGGCAGCTTTGGATCTCAAGGAGGGTAATCAGTTGGAGAAGCAGTGGATGGCAGTCAAACCACGCCTCGAGGCAGACATGGCGAGGATGGACATGGAGGATGGACAACGTCGACGCTATTATCAGGGGCATTCAGACGATGACGATGACGACAATTACGACAACGAGCCCAGGTACAACTACGAGCAGATATTTCCCTCCCGGGGTAAGTCGTTATCCGCGACCTCCTAGTCAGACACTAAATGGCATTGCTCAGGTTCTCAACAACTCAGGCATGCAGCCCCTGACGACCAACACGACCACGACGACAAACATTCCCCCGCTCCACAGCCCGTGAAACGAGTCCCGTCGTCTCGACCTCGTTCTACCTCCTTTGACGTCGACCATACCAGTAAGTAGATGTCATCATCTGCAATACGTACAATGATGAACTCTGCCCTTAGCTCCCCGACGCCCTGTGGCTAAAGCCTCGTCATCCCGACTACGTCAAGCAGACATTGAGGTACACCGTGATCGTGAGTCTGTGTTTCGTGTTATTCCGTCATTCAGGTTTGGGACTGTATTTTAGGGTCCACAGATTACAGTCGCCCAGAATCGTCTTCTGTACGGCGTTCAGTAGAGGACTACTCGTCATCGTCGTACAGTCGGAAGCGTGTGCACAATGAAGAGCAGTATGAGGAGGAGTATCGTTCTCGCTGTACATTGAGCCATGCATCGCAATCTCAAGGTGAGTCTTATTACACAAAGAGCATGACTACACCTGACAATACACAGTGCGTAAAGCAGATCCGCAGGGAAACAAGCGTGCTCGAGGGGATCCTGCTGCCGACAAGTCCGATTCACGACGTGCAAGTCGTACCTCCAATCTGCCGCCGTCCCGTCGAATGGGTGATGGGGCCGAGCTGGAACCTCAGATCTCTCGCTCGGACCGCCCTGCGAAACGCCATCGGCACGCATACTCAAGATCTGTATCTCCGGCACAGGATCGCGACCGTGGGGCGACTCAATCCTCCATCAGATATGCCCAGGATAAGGTTAAGGGTACCATAAAGGGCAAAGAAAGGGAACCAGTGCACTTCGACCCAGAGTACCGTCGTTCTGGTCATTCTGATAGACGACCAACCCTGCCTGGCGTGCGGTCTTCGGCGAAGCCTCGGTAATTTGCGTACTTGCACTTGTATTTGTTTCTCGTTTTCAATGTCAACTTTTTATCTCTGCAATCAGTGGCCTAAGTGAAAGTCTCGGTATCCACGCATGAGTTTCGAGCAATAGAGTCTCGATTTGCGTGATCTCTACGGTAGTGACGTACAAGAGTAACGGAGAACCACATATACTGTGAGAGACAGACTGCCTACGTATTGACTATCTGCGCCGATTTGGATACTTCGTATGAGGAAAATGGTGGTAAATCTTCGTTCTCTGGGTGTTGTTGTCCTCAAGTTCCACGAGAAAAGTAGACAGACGAACTCGTAGGCTGTCGAAAGAGAAACAATGAATGAATTATTCTCTCGCAAGCTCAAGGGATTGTCCGAGCGTACTCACCTTACAAGCTCTGCCTCCAAACGCGCTTTCTCCCTAAGATGTGTCTCTTTGTCCTCGAGGTTACCCTCGGGTCCGCCTTCCTCCTTTTCCGCAATCTGTCTGAGCATCTCTTCCTCGCAAAACAGCAGGACTTCGTTGGCCCAAATCTCGAATTTTGCTGTGTCGATGTTGGCAGCAATGTCATTGCGCTTCCTGCATCCTGGAAGGGTGTATTCCAGCAAGGGATACACAGGGAGAGACATCTAAGAGAGAAACGGTTAGTAGGAGTACATCTGGCTGGGATATTCAACCCACATCGTGCTTTGATGGGCTCAAGTGCAGGTGGGAGTGCAGGTGTGAGTCGGCGGTTTTGATTTTTTTTTTGTTTTATACTGTGAGCATTGGTATAATATTCACTGCTGATGCACAATCTATCATTGGTCGCATGGCCCAGTGGTATAGTAATGACAGCGTTGGCTTAAGCGCCGATGCCATCAGCGCTAAATCTACGTGAGGTCAGTTGATCGACTCTCCACCGTGCCTCGCATATCCCAAACGGATGTGAATAATTTTATTATTGGTTTGTGCTATCGCGCCGTTCCTTCAGCTACCTCAATGTCTCTAGCAACGAGCAAGATATGACCTTGTAGCCTTTTTTGTTTGTACGCTAAACAAAGATCCTGCGCACAAAAAATGACCAAAGATGTCTGAGACATTACGATAGCTGTAAGTAATACACCCAGAAACAAAGTGCCCAAGGCTAGCAATAGTTGTGCAGGCAGAAAACGTAGACGGTCAACTCACCATAGCGAAGGCAGACCCACAACTGGACCTACAACGAACATTTGATCGAGCTTGCATAAGATGAGGGAATGCCCGGCCGATCTGAGATAGCGGGGTATACCCGTTTGGTTTCGAGACTCAGGGGGATACCCGCTTATGTTGGGATGCACGGGGTATACCCAATTGTTTGGGATTCCGGGGATACCCGCTTAAGTGGGAAGCACGGGGGTATACCTGGGTATACCCGTTTGTTTTGGAGATCCAGGGGATACCCGCCTGTACATTTGGAGAACGCGGGGCATACTCAGTCAGTTTCGACCATCGGGGTATACCCGGTCGACTGTCAAACTCAGGGTATACCCGCTCACGTTGGAACCACAGGGGTATACCCGGTGCGGTTGGCAGAGTCGGGTATACCCACAAGTTCGGATAAGGCGTTCTTGTTCCTCCCTTGCTCTAAACTGCCGAGGTGAGATGCACTATACGACTGACCGAAGGCGAATGTAACCACCCTTACACTCAAATAGTGACTACGACGGACAGACGGGACACTCTTTCATTATTTCTCTCAATTCCTCAAATCAGTGCCGCTCATGTCCAGTAGCCGTTCACAATCCTCGTATAACTTCCTAAGTCTCATGCCTACGTTACAAGTAATATTATCTATAACCTTGGGGACCATGACTCACGCAACTGCTGAAGTGACGCAAACCGTGAGGATCCCGAGCAGCAGCCCCAGCCCCAGATCCGCAACAACACGTGGGAGAACGTACATACACACCCTTTGGGTACCACAATCTGTACGTGCGCTAAAGAGAAGCGAGCCGCGATGAGCCCCACCAGCAGCAGTGCCCAGCCCCCAACCCGCGAAAAATCGCGAGGGAAGAGACCCCTGCCACCCCGTCACATCACAGAGGACGAGGGAAATACCCGCTGCTGGGGCAGATCTGACCTCTGAGCGGGGATACCCATCAGCGAGGTCTGGCAGAGGCGGGGTATACCTGCCCTACACACCACGGGTATCCCCGCCTTGGGGCACAACTGCTAGAAAAGACCCCTCATAGGCCTAATTATCTCACCGGGGAGATAGGCCTATGAGGGGGGTAAAGGGGTATGCCTGAGGTGGCTCAAGCGACGAGCTATAGGGCAACAAGGCTGTAAAAATTTGCTAATAGGAAAAAGGCCCCAGCGAATTTTTAGTCCAGGTGCAGCACGAATGTTTGCCACTGCCTTCCACCTTCTCTTTCATTCTTCAGCCTCATGCTTTTGACTTCCCCCCAACTTCGTTGTTTCGCTTCTGTTCTGGTAGTGATCCATTACATGGGGACATCCGGTAAACAGCGCTTACTCATGCCGTTCAGCCTTCAGATTACAAGCAATCGCCACTCGGTACAGGCTCATTTCCTCCATCGGTGATACACCAATCGTCAGGTAGACAATGACGGGTCCATTCTCCGTTGATGGTGAAGAAGGATCTCTTTAATAGCACGATATATATATTGTGAGCTCTTGAAGATAGTCCCATTGCGATTATAGCTAATCGCAGGGATGACGAGCTGAGACATGCGTATTTGATGGAAAGAACTATGACGTCTTCTTTCTGATTCCCTTTCATAAGTTATATCATACCTTGCGTGGGCCTCAGAAGAGATGCTCGTGCTAGATCTAGTTCAAGCGCCCGTCGAGTCGCTTTTTGAGGAGGTATAAATGCCACCGTGACTGTGCTGGCGACCCAATACGCCTTAGGTTTAGAGTCTAGACACCGGTACTACCCTTGCCATGATATAGTAGGGATAGACATAGCATGGTCTACCCACATTCAGGACGGTTGTCAACCAAATTCAACTATCGGGGCTATGGTGAGCGGGCCCACCCAGATATTGACACACGCAACTTAACAAGTGTAGGTGTTATCACCATTCCCGAGATTGCGGAGAGGTTGGGAGCTAGCAAGAAGTTGACAGAAGTACTTGACTGAATGCACTTTAGTCTTGTTCCGAGTTTGACTATGTGCTACCAGAGTTGTAGTAATAGCTTCGTGGTAAGCCAGACCTTGTTCAACTCTAGTGATGCGCGGGCTCGGGCTGGGCTCAAAGCCTCGGGCTTGGGCTTGGCTTTGAGGGCTTAGGCTCACCAAAATCTGAGCCCGAGCCTTGGGCCCAAGCCGGACGTCAAAGCCCTGGGGCTTGGGCCTGAGCCTGGGCTTATAACAACCTCGTAAATTGTCGCTGTAAGGAAAATAAGGCATCCCAAGCAGTGTATCTGTCCGGGAGTGCCTTCTCACCATTACCCGTCAAGCATGTTGATCCAGAGAGGTGCAGTCGACTGTCTTCCACAACTGGTAGCCCAGATTCAGTGAGTAGTGAGCTCAATTTCAGCTGTGAAAATCAAATGAATCACTTACTATCAATACCATATAGTGTTGTGTTGGCGCGGGGACTAACAATGTTTAGGGACCTACAATGTGTGAAGTATATCTTGATTCCTGCCGGTGGATAATGGGAGAGGGCTTGAGCCTAGAGCTTGGGCTTACAAAATGTCAAGCCCGAGCCCTAAGCCTCCCAAAGCCCTCTACCAGGGCTGGGCTAGGCTTTTCAAGCCCCGGGCTTGGCTTGGGCTCGCCAGGGCTCAAGCCTGAGCCCGCACATCACTATTCAACTCCTCTGTCGTGATTCTCATGACACCCTCCCAATACTTTTGACCCTGTAACGATCAGATTGAAGGCTACCAATCCGCAGTGTACACATCGTGCCGCCGACAGGATCTTTCTTGGAGCCCTGGCCTCGCCGAATGAACTATACGCAAATCAAAGAATTAGTGCCACCTACGGACAATTTCGAGGGCCCAGTGTGTCTAAAGGCGACTAGAGAGATCTCGAAATATGGCTTACCTCGACTTCCTCAATTTGTTTGCAATCCCCTTCCCGAATCTCCTTGCCATCCTGACACAGGGTTACAGCCGCGATACCTTCCATCACTCACCTGCCACTTTCCCGTGATGGAGCCTGTAAGACTGTACCAAGGTTCGCTATTTAGCTTATCGATACCAGCAGCGAAATGCTAACCTCTAGATATGCCTGTCTTACAGCGTCCCTCTTTGTTTATTTTTCTGTAGATCGAGCACAGAAATCATGTATAATTTCGCCCATACTGCGCCGGAGGCTTGGTCTGACTTCTGACTTTCAGGGCTTCACAGAACCGTGAGCTTCGAGAGAGAGGGGAAAATCCCCTCGATAACTCGTGGCTCGAGCATGGCAATGAGAAGCCTAGACCTGTAACTGGTCCTTCAATGACGATGGCAAGCATGTATTGAAGGACCTGTGTTTCTGAGTTTGAATTCGGCAGAGACTGCCTTATGATCAAGATTGCTTCTTTTGTTGACATGGGAAAGTTTAGAATAGTCATATAAGGAAGGTGATCGGGCCCTGCAAGTCCTGCTCCTCTCACTATTTCGTCCATTCTTTAACAAGTCGGCGACAGTGAGCACCATATAGGTGCCTCTCAATGTAATTGACAGATCTTACAGCAGTGATAGCAAAAATGGGTGCTTTCACTCGGTACAGTAAGCTCATGGTCGAGCAAAAAAAATTGCGGATGGGAACCTATGGGAACAAATTCGCCAATCACCTTCCTTATACGACTATTCTGAGATTCCCATGTCACTGAAAGAGGGAAACTCGATCATAAGGCAGTCACTGCCAAATTCAAACTCAGATACGCAGGACTATGAGAAGCCATGGTTCAAGCAGGTGAAAGCGTCGGAGTTCGAATCTTCGTGGGTGGCATGTCGACCTACCCTCAAGACGGTCCGTGCTAGGTTGATCATGGACTGCCGAATGTTCCCACCCTTATTCTCACCCAAACTCTCAAGTCGTTCCGCACGGCGACCTCCTTCCTTTCCCAGAGATTTCATTCTGGCTTACATGCGGACGTTCAGAGTCAAGGTGAGTTTCTGACTGTGCTCCGCAGCTCATAGCACGTTACACTTCACACGACAATGGCTCTTGGGGCCGTTCATGGCTATCAGACTGAGCATGCCAAGCTTGACACTTGTGGAGTTGGTTTTGCCGGCTACCGGCCTGACAGTCATACTCAGCTCGTTCTACACCCTTCTACACCCTTCTATCACCCTCGTACCAGCGGGCTGAAAACACGCCAGAAGCACACCGGATGCTTTTTTCGTCCAGATCGAGATCCTGGGTGAAGGGTTCGGAGTCCACCCGGCGTTTTTCCATTGCATCGTTTTCTCCGTCACACAGAGGCAGATCCTACAGAGGCCCGTTTCGATATTCGATGTTGAAATCAAACACACATTTCACCTAAACCCTCTCCTCCGTTCGTCAGAACTGTCACCATAGTTGACATGACTTTGAAAATCGGCGGGTGCTGCTCGGACTGCTCGGACCTCCATGCATGACCGTATGTTCCATTTGTGGATATATGACCTGGTCACAAGGTGTACCTCCTCTGATTTGCACGTTCCGAACATGATTTTGTTGTCTCGGGGATGGTTAGGTCGTCTGCCTAACCCTTCTGCTATCTTCATTCCTAACTGTCTTACTTGACTTCTCGGGCCCTGGGGTTTCCCTCTGCCTGATTATACTTTCTGTTTCTCCTCTTCAACAACTTGCGGGAAGAGATCAACGTACGAATATAAAAATAGAAATGGGAGTGATCCCCTGCGTGGAGTCATGGCCGATCCCACCGTGCATCAGACATGATATACCCAGGTATGCTGTGTGAGATCTGGGTCCATACTCATATAGTGCATGGGAGTCTCCTTCGCGGTAATGGTACCCACCTTCTCCCCTCTTTCCACTTACGCTCTTGGGCCGTTTCGCTGGCTTTACAGAGATGTCCTTTTCGCTTACCAACTCTCAGATAGGCGACTACGCAACTATCAACAGTGCGGCGGGGAACCAAACTAATAATCACACTCACCATCACCCACCTCCGGAGAGGGAGGATCGTGTCAAGCTGGTGCGTGGAGTGTTGTCTAGGATGATTGAGATCACACTGCCTGAACTCGAATGACTAGGGTGGACTGACCTTTAGACACGTTATAGAGGGCGATATCAAGTTTCTACGCAATTTGTCATCCGAAGTGATAGACGCCAGCGCCGACCCTCAATCATCAACGGGCACGTTGCAAGTGGTGAAACTCCAGAGAACGGATCGTGCCGCCGAAGCTTTCGGGTCTCCAGGACAAGTGTTCACTGTCACGACGTTCAGGGCAACTAAGGAGAGTGACGCCAATGAGTTTGAGAAGGTGAGTGGTCGGCGTAAATTCATCATGTGAAAACAATTTGTTGACGTACAGAAGATCAAGGGACGTATCAGTCAGATGGTGTCGCTATACCGGTACGTGAGAAACACAGGCCCAGTTTTGAGATAACATATTATAGGGAATCGCCCTTCGTCACTCAACTTTTCGGAACGGGCGAGTCGGATGGGCTGAGATTGTTGACGTATGATGGTACGGCGGCTTTCGGGACTTTGGGTGATATATGCTGAACATTTGGGCTGTAGAGCTAGCAAATGGACATGATATATTACTCCAATACTACCAAGAAAGGCCACTCGTATGGCGCTATCTCGCTCATACAAAAGTATGTCCAGCTTTTAAATGCCTTGTCTGGGCCTAAAATTTACTCAGGAAGCCTCATTCCACGCTTTATCCGGTGAAGATGTCCGCGGTCTTGGCATGTCGGTGAGCTCGCTGGCCTTTGTGTAACCTTAACTTCCAGCCAGTACTCAGCGATTGACTCAACAGGTCGTTCGCGATCAACGCATGTGGAAGTACAACCTCAGCAGCTCCACATGGCAATATGATCCATCGTCCTTCTCAATTCCAAACCCTAGTCCATGGTATAGCGATGCAGAGGCACCTGACCTAGCTACTGAATCTCCTCTCCCCGTACTAGAGGGACGAATACAACTTGTCGAAAGTCAGATTCTCGGCCGCTTGGAGGAAATGTACGGGGACCTTATTCGTTACATGGCGAGCTACGACGTGATTGTAGTGGACGTCGATAACAAGCTGCCGGGTCTTGCGCGAGACGGGTATCTGACTCTGGGGACTGTAGTTGACTTTGATAAACCAAGGATTCTTTCCCACTTCCGCTCGATCCCGTCTCCTTCTATGAACTATCACTATAGGAGGTGCAATGACGTGAAAATCACCCATTGGGGCTCGGGTACTGTAGACCATGTCCAGTCATTGCAACCCAATATTGACAAATCTTATCAGACGGTCGATGTGATCTCTCGTTCTCGGAGCGGAGCGGAAACGTCCTTGTCGACATCAGGTTCACGCTGGAATTTCCTCACGACAAACAACTTCGAGCCGCCTATCTCAGCCAGTGCCTAAGGCACGACAGTGATTGCGAGTCTGGTCAGCTCGGTATGTATTCTTTGATCTTCTGGCACCCTCGATTTGGAGCCTTGATATTAATGTCCCTCCAGCTTTTATCGCAAGGCTTGGATTTGCCCTCGTCGGCGAGTTCTTCCATGACCCCATGGCACATCCCATTTCAGCATATCTATTCGTTCCTCCGTTACAAGCTGTGAAGATCAATAATATGTATTGTGTTCCCTATCCCCTTCCCGAACCTTTGTTCTTCTGGACCGTAGACCCAGAAGGGCAGAACATAATCGAAGAGAAGGATTGGGAGGAATACAACATCCCCAAACTACGGACAGTGCCATTCTTCGGTTCATCATACAGACTCAATGTTTTGGCTCGAGGTTATCTTCACTCCAAGGGTTACGAGCCTGATGGGAGACGCTACTGTCGCGATCACAATCTTCCCGAGTTGATTCCTGGTGAGTATCTCCTCCATTCGATCATTCCCGATTACCGACTCTCCTCTTTTAGGTGATCCCCACGACATGGATCTATTTGGGAGCCAGAAGCCAGACATGAGCTTCTGGGATGCGACTGATAAGAATTGGACAGCACTCCGAGTATCCCGAGTGGGCAGCACACCGAATCAAGTTGTCGTTGTCGACTTCATGAAAGGTGAGCGGCAACTCTCGTACGCCAACTTCCCATATGATATATTGAGCCATTTCCAGCTAGGAACGAAGCTTGGTCGGTTAATACCCGCAGGCGGGACAAGAACTCATGGAAGCACACGGAATTCATCGACCCAGACGGCGAGAATTTCTCGATATTGAGGCTCTTCATGCTGGGGAGGGTGAAAATGATATGTAAAGCAAGAACCGTAGCAGGTGTGCAATCATTCGGTCTTCTCTACTGCTGTCTATTTCTTGAAATTTGTCTCTCAGCCAATCTTCACGACAACCAGTCAGAACAACACCGGGAGCATGACCAAGGGACTTCAGATCCCGCTGATGATTGGAGGCATCACATGACACTCACAATTTCAGAAGCGGGAAACGGCTCCAGCCAGGGGATTCGTATCAGATTTGAACCAGGTATGATGAACTCCATACCACATTCCTACGCTCTTGGATATAGATCACTGACAGCCTTTTGAGCCAATCCTGCGGATTGTTGGTCAGTAAACTTGAGGGAAACATGGTCGTGGTACAAGCATTGGAAGGCAGGACTCAAAGTGTTCACTGAGGGGAATGTAACCATGCAAATCAAATTTGGGCTCTCAGAAAGTAGGTTAATGTCAATTTCAGATATTCCCGTCACTCACTGACAACTTTAGAAGCCGAGGACGACGAACATCGATCAAGCCAGGCTCAAAGGGATCAGAACTCTCGGCTATCAGCGGACAATCTGAGGCAGGACGTAGTAGGGAACAATCGATTTCAAGAATTGAGTGACAACCAGGTCATGCATGAGGCTAATGATCCTGAACTCATGGAAGGCGAGAAAATCCATCATTCAACGACTTACAACCTACTGATGTTTCCCTCAGTCGACCGCGATGAGTCGAGACATATTAATCCCTCAGAGCGTTCGACTGAAGAATTAGGCGATGACACGATCCACGAGCGTCGTACCAAACCTCGATTACAGAGGTTGCAGTACAAGATCAAAATGAGAGAGAGGTCTCGTCAACGGATGAAGAGAACAAAGGTGGCGACTGGCGCGCAAACGAAGAACTCGAGGGCTCGGCGGAGACGACAGAACGATCCATCATTGGCCGTCGACTCTGAACAAGACGGCGGGGAAATGGATGTCAATTGAGCTGCCCTCATGTAACACAGTATAGAGGCTTCTACCATTGTTAGTGCCTCCTCGTTTATTCAACTTGTTGTATTTGATTCAGGTCGCCGTTGTACTGCTGAGGGGTATCGCAGTGCAGTGAAATCAGAGCATCAATGACTGAGCGGGAAGCCAACGGAACAACCAAGTATTCGCGAATATCTATTACATTTAGATGTACCGTTATGAAGTATCGAAAACAATACTCAGAACGCATTTCCGTCCTTCCCTGGGTCTGCAATCCACTGGCCACACGGGTCGGTCATTACTCCACCCTATGTCGCGATTTGAGTCAGCACCAATCCTTGTACGTTCGTTTGAGGGAATAAAAAAAGCGTACCTGCTTCCCACTCTCTCCACTCGTGTTACACCGATATTGAACAGGTTGATGAAGGAGACCATTGTATTCGCCGTCAATAGTGAAGCAGTAGCTGGTGAGCAAAAAAGCAATGATTAGCCTTTGTTACTCCACCGAGAAGCAACAGTGAGGAGCAAACTCGCCCATTGATAGCTCGAACCCTGAAGTTAAGTAGTCTACTTTGCCGAACTCAAAGGTATTCTATTGAAATTATGAGTGACTTGAGTATCAGTAGAGCTTAACTGTAGAAGAAGGCGGTTTACCGTGAGCTCATTCCCGTCATCAAGGACTTTGCTCTGGACCTTTCTGAGGGAGATGATCAAGGAGATATTATGATGCTCAGGATAGATATACTTACCTTGGTTCCCCCGTCGAAGCACTGGACGCGCTCAGGTTGCACTGACCGGGACACGGGAAGATTACGCCGCCAATCTCTTGAAGGAAGAGACACGTGAGAGATGTGCATCGAGCGGAGAGAGGTCCAGCTAAAGCCTTGCTAACGGCGAGGGTAATGGCGGCGACGACGACCAATGAGAATCACATGATGATAAAGAGTGTCTGGGTAATCGTGGGGGTGTGAGGAGGGTAAGTAGAAGCGAGAGTGTTGGAGTGTTCAAGAACAAGGAAGCTGAGGAACGACCCACTTCATGGCACTCTTTTTGAGGAAATGAAGAGGTTCAGGTAACAGTGGGAGCGTCCAACCTCTCGCAGGTGGAACGTGCGAACCTGCCCTCAACATGGTCCGTGCACAGCCGAGCGTTAACGGAACATTCCCACCCTTGTCCTTCGCCCAACTTCGTCGCTTTGTACGACCTCATTTTCTTTCAAAGACTCTATTAGTATCAGACTATCCTGATTGATTGTGCACGACCAAAAGGTACCTTACTTGCATTGCATGGCTTTCATTGTGGCTAACGAGTCCGTTGTTGAATATCAGGCTTGAGTTGTTATGGCCAAGCGCGAATGACAAGGGTTTCTGCGCTCGCGCATCGGAGCTTGCACGCAGGGCTCTATCATCGGCATGGGCATGCAAGTGGGAGGAGCTGATGAGATTGGGAAAGGGGGTGGGGAGTCGCTTCGAAGAGTCGGTTTCAAGGCACGTTCTACTTTCATTCCATCCCATAGACACTGCCTCAACTGCTCGTTTCCTTTTCATCTCGACGGTGTCACACAATCTTTGTCCGTTCAGTTTCCCGAGCCCAACATCGATCTGTTCCAGTATTAAGGCCGCATCGCATGACTGCGATCAGAGCAGCCACCAACTCGACCAACATCAAGACTATTACACCGACAGTAACTTTCGTATATCTTATCCAGGCGACATCCGTTGGCTCGAGGCTACTCCTGTGTTCACTCGTACGCTGCCGGACATCCCAGGTACCTCTGAAGGAGTGACTACCATTCGTTCATGTCCATCATCATCATATGCGGCCTTTCTGAAGCGTTATGTGGCCGTCTTCATCTCTCTGATATTGTCTCCGTTGAATCGAATCATTTTGTGTCTATGTCTCCATCACCATCGCTCGCAGCTACGAGGGCGTTTTGAACTTCCCAAATTTCAATGACCGGGTGGTAAACTGGCTACAACTTACGCTCTTATTCCTTTCGTTTTCACGAGTACACATGAGCCTTTCCGTGAAATTGTCCCCACGCATTTTTGATAATCCATGCCCATGCATGTCCGCGATGATATTGTTTTCTCTAAGCTCTCCTTCCTTGACTGATGGCTGATGCTTCGTGGCTCTGCTTTTGAGTTCATCTCATACTTCGAGCATCACTCTTGTCACGGGTGGGGCACAACAAGCCGAGTATGACCAATGGATTCTTGTTGTCTTATATATGGTGATGCCTCTGTTTAAGCACGCTTCTAACATATTTAGCTCTCTGTGCTTCTAACATCCCTACAACTGGTGATTCTAGTTGTGCATGACCGCTGAGATGACCCCCCTGGTCTGAATGACCTCTGTGTTCAGCCTCGTACTAGTTGAAAGCCCACTATCGAACCCGAAGAAGCCAGCCTCACGCTCACGCTCATGCTCCGCCCCCTCTCACCACCTCTCCGTGCCGGCCAGCAAACCACGGGAAACACGCCGTGTATGCAATGCTTCAAGAACATACGCAAGATTTTTCCGCCTTTGTCATCGGATTAGAACCCTTATCTTTACTCCAAAAAAAGGCTCGTAAACCGGACCCTCTTTCCATGGCGCTGGCACTTACTGGGTGTCTTTCTTGTGCAACAAAGCCCCAATCCGAGGTTTCGATTTGGCCTTGACCACACTATCCATCCGTAGTGAAGAAGCTAGTGACACCTGTGAGCGGTGCTCACGAGCGTAGACTTATCTTCAAATCATGTCTTGGATGGAAGGACTCCTCCCCCTCGGAGAAGTACGCAAATCCCATAAGCCGGGATTGGTGTGCTTTTGTCCTCACGTATTGTAGCGACCAAATCTCTCTACTACACCCGAGTGTACCTCTACCAGGTATCGAAATTGATACTCATAATGGGTTTCTGTCCTTGCCCGGGTCTGCAGTCCACTGAATACATGGATCGGTCATAATTCCACCCTGTGTCGAGGTTGGGACGAGACCATAGGTGTCACACTCCCGTAGCAATGCTCACAGGAGCGAATTTGTGGCTCGAAATATCCACTGTGCCGAAGGTGTGTTGACACTGGCAGTTGCGGTGTCTTATGTCTCACAGTGATACTGACTCTGATATGTTCTAGTAGGGACAACAGGACAATGAGACCTTCTAGTCGAGGCATTCATAACCCTCTCTCGTCCCTCCACGCTGGCCATTTTTGCCTATTCACTCCACGCTTTATCTACTGTTTGTCCAGAATCCGGTCTTTAATCCTACATGGTCGCAGCTTTGGACGGGCCAAGCATTATTTCAGGGTTTGAGTGTTTCTCTCACTGGGTGCAAGGACCCGTAAGTTCCGGGAGAAATGTAGGATTGACATGAAAACTTATGTGGGGAGAATTTACCGTGATTCTTGTGGCCCATGCAAGAGATATCTGAACCAAATTTGGCCCATATGCGAGAGAAATTTGATAGAAAATCCAAACCTGGCCTTTCTATCCCATTTCTGTCCATTTTTGGTATCAAATAACTCTTCCCTTTGTTCCGCCACTTATGCTAACATCTCCCCGCATAAAGTTCAGCATCAGTCTCGCATATCTCTCAAAACTTACGTGATCCTGCACCCAGTGTCTGTACCGTCACAAACGAGCAATTTGTGGAATATTAGCCGGCTCAGGCGACAAGCTATAGAGCAACGAGGCTGTAAAATTGGCTGATAGGAAGATGCGCCCAGTGGACCTATAGTCCAGGCGCAGTAGTACATTGATAGAGCGTCTGCGCATACAAACATTTGTCACTGCCTTCAACCTTCTCTTTCATTCTTCAGTCTCCTGCTTTTCACTTCCCCCCCAACTTTGTTGTTTCGCTTTTGTTCTGGTATTAGCCATTACATAGGGACACCCTGGTAAACAGTGCTTACTCGCGCCGTTCAGCCTTCCAGGTACGAGCAATTGCCACCCGGTACAGGCTCATTCCCTCCATCGGTGTATCGGTGATACACCGATCATCAGGTAGACAATGGTGGGTCTATTCCCTGTCGATGATGAAGAAGGATCTCTTTAATAGCACGATATATATATCGTGAGCTCTTAAAGATAGTCCCATTGCGATTATAGCTAATCGCAGGGGTGATGAGCTGAGACATGCGTATTTGATGGAAAGAACTATGACGTCTTCTTTCTGATTCCCTTTCATATATCATACCTTGCGTGGGCCTCAGAAGGGAAACTCGTGGTAGATCTGTCTCAAGCGCCTGTCGAGTCGCTTTTCGAGGAGGTATAAATGCCACCGTGACTGTGCTGACGGCCCAATACGCCTTAGGTTTAGAGTCTAGACACCGGTATTACCCTTGCCATAATATAATAATGATAGACATAGCATGGGTCAACCAAATTCAACTATCGGGGCTATGGTGAGCGGGCCCGCTCAGATATTGACGCACGTAACTTAACAAGCGTAGGTGTTATCACCATTCCCGAGATTGCGGAGAGGTTGGGAGCTAGCAAGAAGTTGACAGAAGTACTTGACCGAATGCACTTTAGTCTTGTTCCGAGTTTGACTATGTGCTACCAGAGTTGTAGTACTTAGTAGCTTCGTGGTGAGCCAGACCTTGTTCCACTTCTCTGTCGTGATTCTCATGACGCCCTCCCGATACTTCTGACTCTGTAACAATCAGATTGAGGGCTACCGGTGCGCAATGTACACATCGTGCTGTCGACAGGATCTTCCTTGAAGCCCTGGGCCCGCCGAATGAATTACACGCAACTCAAAGAATTAGTGCCAACTACGGACAGTTTCGAGGACCCAGGGTGTCTAAAGGCGACTGGAGAGAACTCGGAATATGACTTACCTCGACTTCCTCAGTTTGTTCCCAATCCCTTCCCGAATCTCCTTGCCATCCTGACACAGGGTTACAGCCGCGATACCGCCCATCACTCGACTGCCACTTTCCCGTGATGGAGCCTGTGAGATTGTACCAAGGGTTCATTATCTAGCTCATCGATACCAGCGGCCAAATGATACCCTCTAGACATGGCTGTCTCACAGCGTCCCTTTTCATTTTTCTGTAGATCGAGCACAGAAATCATGTAGCATTTCGCCCATACTACGCCAGAGGCTTGGTTCTAACTTCTGGCTGTCAGGGCTTCACAGAACTATGAGCTTCGAGAGGGAAAAGAATCTCTTCGATAACTCTTAGCTCGAGCATGGTAATGTGAAGTCATGGTTCAAGCAGGCGAAAGCATTGGAGTCCGAATCTTCGTGGGTGGCATGTCGACCTACCCTCAAGACGGTCCGTGCTAGGCCGATCATGGACCGCCAAATGTTCCCACCCTTATTCTCACCCCAACTTCCATGGTGTTCCGCACGGCGACCTCCTTCCCTCCCCAGGGATTTTATGCTGGTTTGAATATGGATATTCAGAGATCATGGTGAGTTTCTGATTGTGCTCCGCAGCTCGTAGCGCGTCTGACGAGACTCCGCTCTCTAATTATTAGACTCAAAGTGTCTATTATCAAGCTCCAAGGTGACAGCGTAGATTGCTCTCGTAGATGGGTTTACGAGCAGGACTTCATCGCCGCCGCGGAACATGCATGTAGAAGAGGGAAGCTGAGAGGACTACCCGGCCATACGGTGCGTTTCGTTCTCATCCTTTGATTGTTCTTCGACACTCGGAATGACTGCTTTATTCCTCTATTTTGACAATTTGGACACGCTGTCCTTTCCATTTGACTACGTCTTCAATACTGGTTATCCTAATCCTCTGCTATGCTCAGAAGTGCGTTCAATTGGCTACCTATCTTCAAGTTATTCTCGTGGATAACACCAACAATAGCGTCGACTCTATGCACCGAAAGGCCACTCTTACGTTCGTTTGTGGGTTGTTGAACGCCCCGACCAGCTCTAAAGGAGTAACGTCCGGCCAATACCGCTCGCTTTTTGTATACCGATTCTCTAAAGATTTCTGTTTTGACACGTCTAGTCTGCTCTCGATTTTCCTATCGAGCGAACGTCCCTTCTCCGACTGAGCAACTACGTCTGGCTCTCCCCTGTTCGATCCTACTTCCCTACCCTTCACTCGTATAAGTACATGCCTTTCCTGTACTAGTGAAGTAGGGTTACTCTGCGCGTGTCATAATGGAATCTGTGGATTATTATCGTCTTCTACCCTATGACATCTTTGTTCGAGTACGCTTCACACGACAAAGGCTCTTGGGGCTGTTCATGGCTATCAGAGCATGCTAAGCTTGTGGAGTATTGCAGGCTACCGGCCTGACAGTCATACTCAGCTCGTTCTACACCTTTCTACACCCTTCTATCACCCTCGTGCCAGCGGGCTGAAAACGCGCCAGAAGCACACCGGATGCTTTTTTCGTCTAGATCGAGATCCTGGACGAAGGGTTCGGAGTCCACCCGGCGTTTTTCCATTGCATCGTTTTCTCCGTCACACAGAGGCAGATCCTACAGAGGCCCGTTTCGATATTCGATGTTGAAATCAAACACACATTTCACCTAAACCCTCTCCTCCGTTCGTCAGAACTGTCACCATAGTTGACATGACTTCGAAAATCGGCGGGTGCTGCTCGGACTGCTCGGACCTCCATGCATGACCGTATGTTCCATTTGTGGATATATGACCTGGTCACAAGGTGTACCTCCTCTGATTTGCACGTTCCGAACACGATTTTGTTGTCTCGGGGATGGTTAGGTCGTCTGCCTAAACCTTCTGCTATCTTCATTCCTAACTGTCTTACTTGACTTCTCGGGCCCTGGGGTTTCCCTCTGCCTGATTATACTTTCTGTTTCTCATCCTCAACAACTTGCGGGAAGAGGTCAACGTACGAATATAAAAATAGAAATGGGAGTGATCCCCTGCGTGGAGTCATGGCCGATCCCACCGTGCATCAGACATGACATACCCAGGTATGCTGTGTGAGATCTGGGTCCATACTCATATAGTGCACGGGAGTCTCCTTCGCGGTAATGGTACCCACCTTCCCCCCTCTTTCCACCTACGCTCTTGGGCCGTTTCGCTGGCTTTACAGAGATGTCCTTTTCGCTTACCAACTCTCAGATAGGCGACTACACTACTATCAACAGTGTGGCGGGGAACCAAACCAATAATCACACTCACCATCACCCACCTCCGGAAAGGGAGGATCGTGTCAAGCTGGTGCGTGGAGTGTTGTCTAGGATGATTGAGATCACGCTCTCTGAACTCGGATTGCCAGTTTGGACGAACCTTTAGACGCATCATAGAGGGTGATATTGAACTTCTACACAATATATCATCCGAAGTAATAGATGCTACTGTCGAGCCTCGCTCATCTACGGGCATCTCGCAAGTGGTGCAGCTCCAGAGAACAGATCAGGCCGCCGAAGTTTTCGGAGCCCCGGGACGAATTTTCACTGTCACGACTTTCAAGCCAGTTAATAAAAATGATGCAAATGAGTTCGAGAGGGTGAGTGGTCTGCGCATGAATACTATGTGGCAATGACTCGCTGAGCTACAAAAGATCAAGGAACGTGTCTGCCAGATGTTATCGCTGTACCGGTAAGTTATAAACGGTCCAACGTGCCAGATTCCGGTTAAGATAGCGTTTTACAGGGGGCCATTCGTCACTCAACTATTTGGGGTGGCCGAATCAGAGGGGCTGAGAGTGCTGATGTACAACGGTACGATTATCTGACAGTAAGTAACTTGGGTCGTCATGTGTACTGATTACGCGGGTCGTAGAACTAGCAAATGGACGTGACATACTACTCCGATACAAACGTGAAAGTTGGCTCATATGGCACTATCTCGCCCAGATAAAGGTAGGTCCAGCGTTTCAATGCCTCGTCTGAGCCTAAAATCTACTTGCTCAGGAAGCCTCATTCCACGCTTTATCCGGTGACAATAACTGCAGTCATGGCATGTCGGTGAGCTCGTTGGCCTTCGTGTAGCTTGGCTTCCGGTCAGTACTCAGCGATCGGCTCAACAGGTCGTTCGCGATCGGTACATGTGGAAGTACAACCTCAGCAGCTCCACATGGCAATATGATCCATCGTCTCTCTCCATTTCAAGCCCTAGTCCATGGTTTAGCGATGAAGAGGAACTTGACCTAACCACTGAATCTCCTCTCCCCGTACTAGAGCGACGAATACAACTTGTCGAAAGTCAGATTCTCGGCCGCTTAGAGGAGATGTTCGGGGATCTTATTTATTACATGGCGGGCTCCGAAGTGGTAGCACGGGACGACGCTCATTGGCTGTCGGGTCTTGCGCGAGACGGGTATCTGACTCTAGGGACTGTAGTTGACCTTGACAAATCAAGGATTCTTTCCCACTTCCGCTCGATCCCGTCTCCTTCTACGAACTATAACTATGGGAGGTGCAATGGCGTCAAAATCACCCATTGGGGCTCGGGTACTGTGGACCATATCCAGTCATTGCAACCCAATACTGACAAATCTTATCAGACGGTCGATGTGATCTCTCGTTCTCGGAGCGGAGCGGAAACGTCCTTGTCGACATCGGGTTCATGCTGGGATTTCCTCACGGAAAACAACTTCGAGCCGCCTATCTCAGCCAGTGCCTAAGGCACGACAGTGATTGCGAGTCTGGTCAGCTCGGTAAGTATTCTTTGATCTTCTGGCACCCTCGATTTTGAGCCTTGATATCAATGTCCCTCCAGCTTTTATCGCAAGGCTTGGATTCCGCCTCGTCGGCGAGTTCTTCCATGACCCAGTGGCACATCCCATTTCAACATATCTATTCGTTCCGCGGCCACAAGCTGTGAAGGTTCATAATATGTATTGCGTTCCCTATCCCCGTCCCGAACCTTTGTTTTTCTGGACCGTAGACCCGGAAGGGCAGAACATAATCGAAGAGAAGGATTGGGAGGAATACAACATCCCCAAACTACGGACAGTGCCCTGCTTCGGTTCATCACACGAACTCAACGATTTAGCTCGAGATTATCTTCACTCCAAGGGTTACGAGCCTGATGGGAGACGCTACTGTCGCGATCACAATCTTCCCGAGTTGATTCCTGGTGAGTATCTCCTTCATTTGACCGTTCCCGATTACCGACTCTCCTTTTTAGGTGATCCTCGCGACATGGATCTATTTGGGAGTCAGAAGCCAGACATGAGCTTCTGGGATGCGACTGATAAGAATTGGACAGCACTCAGAGTATCCCGAGTGGGCAGCACACCGAATCAAGTTGTCGTTGTCGACTTTATGAAAGGTGAGCGGCAACTCTCGTGCGCTAACTTCCCATATGATATATTGAGCCATTTCCAGCTGGGAACGAAGCTTGGTCGGTTAATACCCGCAGGCGGGACAAGAACTCATGGAAGCACACGGAATTCATCGACCCAGACGGCGAGAATTTCTCGATATTGAGGCTCTTCATGCTGGGGAGGGTGAAAATGATATGTAAAGCAAGAACTGTAGCAGGTGTGCAATCATTCGGTCTTCTCTACTGCTGTCTGTTTCCTAAAAATTGTCTCAGCCAATCTTCACGACAACCAGTCAGAACAACACTGGGAGCATGACCAAGGGACTTCAGATCCCGCTAATGATCGGAGGCATTACATGACACTCACAATTTCAGAAGCGGGAAACGGCTCCAGCCAGGGGATTCGTATCAGATTTGAACCAGGTATGATGAACTCCATACCACATTCCTACGCCCTTGGGTATAGATTACTGACAGCCTTTTTAGCCAATACTGCGGATCGTTGGTCAGTGAACATGGATTCTCGGGATGCGAGCGTGCGGTACCGCAGGCGGCATCATAAGGCAGGATTTAGAGTGTTCACGACGGAGAGCATAGCCATGCAGTTCAAATTCGGGCTTTCAGACGGTAGGTTGATGTCGGTTTCATAAGTGCTTGTCACTCAAGTTCGCCCCCCCAAACAATAGTCGATAATCACGGACTCCAATTGAATGGGGCTCGAGTGAACCTGGAGTCTCGTTTTGCGAGCGTCAATTTCGACGAGTCGGAAGATGTTTACCCTCCCGGGCACTGGATTGAAGAACCGGGTGATGACACGGTCTCGAATCACCATTTTGATCCGCGTTTTCAGTTCCTGCGGTACCTGATGAAAACGAGTATCAGCCAAATCGTGAAAAACCTGGGGGGTTTGTTGACGTCGACGTACTCCACCACCGAACAGGATGGCGAAGGGCGCATGGGGAAGGAGCCCTGAGACGAAGGTGGTACAAGAAGCACCATTGGCGTACAGCTCCGAACGGGAGATTATGAAACTGAATAATAATGAGCTACCTTCAAGTAACACCGTATGTGAACCTGTAGATTTATTATTGAAAGCGCCTCCTCGCTTCGAGGTAGACGGTCAATCCCAATCATTTAACTTGCTGCATGCATTTCAATGGTCATTGGCCTGCTTATGGGAAATGCGTGGTATAACCGATGTCCGAACAAAAAGTCGACTAACGAGTTTGTAGATCCCTACTACATGATATTCCCCAGTAAGTATCACAGATCAACAATCATTCTGAGATTCCGTTCTTGCCGGGGTCTACCGTCCACTGACTGCATGGATCGGTAACAATTCCACCCTACACCGAGTCAGCCTCGAATTTCGTGACTTTGTTCAAGAGAGTAAATAACGCGTACCTGCTTCCCATGCTCTCCGTCGGTGTTGCACCGATCAACAGGTTAACGGAGGAGGCGGTTGCATTCGCCGTCGATGGTGAAGGAGCAACTGGTGAGCAGACAAACAGTGATTAACTTCCGTTACTCCAGCGAAATGTAAACTTATCCGTAGATAGCTCGAACGGTGAAGAAGTAGTCTACTTCACCAAAATCGAAGGTATTCTATCGAGATCGCGAGTGGTTTGAGTATCAACAGAGCTAAACTATCGACGACGTGACCCACCGTCCCCACTTACCTTGGACCTTTCTAAGGGAGATCGTCTATGTGCTTACCCACACTAATTTCCCCCGTTGATGCACTTGAGGCGCTTAGGTTGCACTGACCAGGACAGGGAAAGATTGAGCCGTTGGTCTCTTGGAGGAGAGGAGACATAGTAGGGACGTACATCGAGCGGAGAGAGGTCCAGCCAAAGCCTGGCACGACGAAGGTAACGGCGGCGGCAACGACTTCGGAATGAAGATTGCATCATGAAAAAGAGCTTCAAGGTAATCGTAGGGATGTGAAAATAATCAGAAGCGAGAAGTCTCGCTCAGCTCAGCTAAAGGAAGTGTTGAAGTGTTTGAGAACAAGGAAACTGAAGAACGTCCCTCTTCCTGCCGCCCTTTGATACTCGAGATATGTTCGCGACCTGGAGGCCCTCCAACCGAAAAAAGCGGCCTCAAAATCTATCTCAGAGTCGGATCGCACGCTTCCAAGGCGAACCATCAACAAGATCCAGAAGTTCGACACCAGCGACGAGCTATACGAAAGTGAAAATGTGAGCGAAAGCGAAAGTGAAAGTGAGAGTCCCGGCCAATAATTGAAAGTGAGCGGGAGTTTCGATCCTCATCTAACTTTCGATTGTTCCGTCACTTTCACTTCTAATGTCGTGCTCGGGTGATTGACTTTCGTTTGTGCCTGTCGTCGTATAGTAACTAAAGTATAGAACTTGAGCCATGTAAATCTGAATTAAGACTTGACGCGTCTCCAGGACCTACAGACTACCGACTACCGAGTGACTTGCCGTGCAACACGACGCGGCTCAATAGAATCGTTCATCTCACCTACAGGCTGCTGGAACTTATAGAAGGTAGTCGTGTTCTGCATCTAGCTACTCTGAACTTTTCCCCTCACTGCTACATGCCTTCTCATCCAAACGCATACCGATTCAAACAACAGATTCCCCTGCTTCATAGTTCTTGTACTGCATGTGGAAGACCGATCTCCGTACGACCATGTTTTAGAAAAGTCGACTCGAGCCATCGTGGATATTACTATGAGTGACTTCTCACTATTTTTGCCCTTTGACAAGCCCCTCAGTCCCCACACTATATGATCATTGCTATCAGCGCGTGAATAGCATCAGAGAAATGTTGCCAGTTGGTTGCTGGGGACCCAAGGGTGTTTTAGACTTCAGAAAGCGCCCATAGACTAGGGGCCTAAATTGTTGAGTTCGTGTAACGAAAACGCGAGAGGAGCCACAGAGCACGAACAGCCATCGAGAGCGTAAACGCTGAGAATCGCTGTTGATTGGAGCAGAGATCTGATGAACGTCCGGTACCCGCAAGCCTCATCTCAAATATCAATCGAGGATCATAGATTGACAACTTTATCTGGAGATTCATTGCAAGATATCTTCTGGTTAGAATTTATCTTCGAGTGATGCTCATCGCCTGTATTTAAAGAAGTCCGAGCAAGCATTGGAGGCAGACGATTATAAGTGACATATGTCGAAGCATGCAGCTTACTAGGCTCAGGTGTACCTCGACTCTCGAGATCCCAGGTGGAGACAGAAATTAATTCAGGTTACTTGGCCCGAGAATTCGAGGTTATTATTGATCTTGACTTCTCATTTGCAGCGCCGGAACCTGGACGGTGTACTCAGTCGCGCCGAGTGTTGGTCCCTCGAGATGACCAGCGAGAGACTGACAACGAAGGACGATTTGCGAGTTAAGCTATGCTCAAATCGCTCAATGCGGTTCTTCTATTATACTCCCGACTCCTCTGACTCTGATGTTATGAGCTCGGGATCACCGGCGTGCACCATACCCTCATGGTCTCTATTGCTTTGAGTGGTTTATGTGCAAAGAAGTAAGCATCAGCGCGCAAAGGACTAGAGCGCGAGAAAGCCAGCGTGAAGCACCCCTAAACAGAGTCTCTTAATAGCTATTCATCAAACAACGAAGAGATATCCCAAAACATGCTTACCCTCATATCATCTTTCACGACCTACCCTCGGAGTCCCACTCTCAACTCAATTGCCATCACCACCCAGGTATTCTGAATCCAGACCAAGGTCTTCTTCCTAGTCCAGCTCAGAATCTATAGCACCGCCTACAACTCGTCTACCGGTGCTCTAGTCGATCGTGTACTTGCGGGTCCATATCAAACATATATGGCTTCCGTGATATCGGTTGGCAGTCGACGGCCTATGTATTCGGCTATGTTGAAGATTCTTGAAAGGTCTGAGGAGGTACAGTACTTTGATATTTCTCGAGGGCAGCGGGCAAACGAAATGCGAGAGGTTCGGGTGACAGGCAGAGACGTCCAAACTCTCGCAGGTGGCTCGTGCGGACCTGCCCTTAACGTGGTCCGTGCACAGCTGAGCAATCACCAAACGTTCTCACTTGATTCTCACCCTTGTTTTTTGCCCCAAATTTCGATCCGTTCCATACAGCGACCTGATTTCCTCTCAAAGATTCTATCCAGATTGACTATACATGGTCATCAAGGTGTGTATCTTGGTTACATCAGATGGCCCTTATGGCTAACAAGTTTGTTTGGCTCAAATCGTTTGCGGTCAAGTCCCGGACTGTCCCGGATGACAAGGGTTTCTGTGCTCGCGGATCAGAGCTTGCACGCAGGGCTCAACCACTGGCATAGGGATGTAGGTGGGAGAATTTAATGGGACCGGACATGGGAGGTGTCGAATAAAAGAGTCGGCACTCAGGTGCGTTCTGCTCCATTCCGTTTTATCGCTTCCACTGCTCATTTTCTTTCCATTTGACGATATCGCACAATCTTCCTACGTTCAGTATCTCGGACCCAATATTGATCTCCTCCGCTTTCCGAGGCATCAGGGCACCATCAGATAACTATCTCAGAGCAGCCACCAAGACCGAATCAAGAACAGCCTACCCACATTAACCCTCGTGTATTTCATCCACGCAACGTTCACTCCGAGCCATCGGCTCAAGGCCACTCGTGTTTCTGCTCGTGGGCTCTTGAACATTCCAAGCACCTCTGAAGAGCGACCACCGTGGGTCAGCGTCGACTGTCTGCCTTTCGATTGCAGCTTCCCGTAGTCTTTTTTATCTTTCTGGTTTCGTCTCGTACACCTTACGCTCCTGTTCTAACCTGCCCCTATCTCTTTCATTTTCACGAGTACACATGAGCCTTTTCCGTGATACCCTCCCCCCTCCCAACACGCATACAGGAAGCGTCTTCGAACCTCCACGACCTTGTCGTCCCAGTGTATTTCGGTGTATGCGGGGCATCAATTATTTGCACTGGCATTGGTGGGAGTCTTGCTTGTTACACAGAGCCTCAATTCGAACTGCCGATTCGACGTTGATCCCACACTACCCATCCGTCGTATATTACATTGACTTATGTTCATTGTCCAATGTCCTCCCTTTGGAAGGCTATGCGGATTTCCACAAACTGGGCTTGGCGTGTTCTCGTTCTCAAATACTGGAGTGACATTCCCTGACTTGTACTACCCGCGCAACACTCACGCTATGGAAAGTATCTACATATCTCTACTACACCCGAATGTACCCCTACTGAGTATCGAGAACCTTACTCAGAACGCATTTCCGTCTTTGCCAGGGTCTGCAGTCCACTGACCACATGGGTCGGTCATTACTCCACCCTATATAGCGATTCAAGTCAGCATCGATCTTTTTACGTTCGTTCGAGAATAAGAGAAAGCGTACCTGCTTGCCGTTCTCTCCGCCCGTGTTACACTGATCAACAGGTAGACGGAGGAGGCGATTACAGTTGCCGTCGATAGTAAAGGAGCAGCTGGTAACACAAACGGATGGTCGTCAGCCCTTGTTACTCCCAAGAGCGGTGAAAGTGAGAGGCGAGCTTACCCGTTGATCGCTTTAACGGTGAAGAAGTAGTCTACATCACCAAACTCGAATGTGTTCTGTTGGGGCAAGGGGTGATTTGAGTTACATCAAAAAGCTGAGTCGTAGAAGATGGCGAGGTACCGTGAGCGGCGCATCACCGTCCTTGAGAACTTTGCCCTGGATCTTTCTATGAAGCAGAGAATTTGTCAACTACAAGATACCTCGTGCATGGTTTATATGTACTTACCCGCACCAGTTGTCGATGGCAGAAACGAATGGGGCACGGTCGGACTTGGTTCCTTGATTGAAGCACTCTACGCGCTCAGGTTGCACTAATCGGGAGGAAGAAGGTTGAGTTAATGGTGGAATGGAGGGAGAGGAGCATCGGAGCGACGTACATCGAGCGGAGAGGGGTCCAGCCAAAGCCTGGGTAACGGCGAGGGTCATGACAACGACGAGTGAGAACTGCATGGTGAGAAAGAAAGTGTCTGAGTAACCGTAGGGATATGATGGTATGTAGAAGTGAAAGGTGTTGTTCAGCCCGGCTGAATGAGTAAAGAGATAAGAAAGAACGAGGAAACTGAAGACCACCCCTCTTGCTACCACCCTTTTATACCTGAGCTAGGTCGAGAAGCTCTCAAGTACAAATACAAGAAAATGAAACGACTGAACTTACCGCAGCCTTGGAGCCACTAAGATAATCAGCTATGCTGCGCCACGGACGAGGTGTCAACACCCTGATGATCAGATCACAGCTTCCAAAACAAAGGTGTTGAGGCGAACTGACATTTCAAGTCCGGGATCAATCTCCTGTTGATGTGTTCGAGTGGCAGTATTGGGGTGGTTCTGGTGTATCGGTTAGTGATACCGGTGATGTGTTATGTCAAAGATCGTATTAATCTCTGCCCTGATTCTCCTTGAAAACGAGGGTGGAAATTGTGCTACAAACTCGGGATTTAGTTACTGATAAATGGCGATCATAAGTGACCATCTCAATTTGTACTGCTGTACAAGTGCAGTTGCCTTGCCAGATACACCTGCGAGATACGAGCAAGGTTCTGGTTGCCACACTTGTTGATTGATAAGTATTTATTTGATCGTATCGCGTGCATGAGATGGATAGAGTAAAAATTCACCTTTGGATACTCTTCGACTTCACGCTGGGAACTTCCACTGAGACTAGAGCTGGCAAACTCGTGTATATATATCCTGTCACTCAAAACGTAGTGGTTCAGGGGGGGATCTAATCTTGAGCGGGTTCATCGGTGTTCTGAATCCGACCCAATATATGCATACCGATGATCCCGTCTTCGATGATGGTTGGTCCCCGTTGCCCGACCCTTGGCATATTCTCAGTCACCACTCATCACCATAAGCCTCGTCTACAATGCGACATTGGAGGGGCGTTATTTGGGACCCCAGATTTTGCTAGAGCCCCGGAAAGTACGCATGACAGAGGTTCTTGGATTCGATGATATCGCGGAACAGGTATGAAAGAACCGTACCAGTACGATGAGGTTTGAGCAGAGACGGAAGGTGTTAGTCAGGTTGGGGTTGGGCTTGTATTCAGCACTTCGGCTGACTAAACGGACAGAGACCTGTTGAAGGGCCGGGAAGCGCGGGCCCCGTTTCAGCTTCAACTCTTTGTTGGAAATCCTGTATCAACATTGCATACGCAGAGCCATTGCAACCCGCGACTCACTATTGCTATTGGTTGGTTCTACAACCACCCTTGATCTTTGTATACTGCGTGTCGCCTGTATTCGATCAAACCCAATCAAGCCAGAGCCATACGATGACAGTGCACAAGTCGCGTATTATACCCACCACGATGATGCTGTGGAGGCATACATGGAGAACGAAGCTGTACTCGACAAGCTGCAAAGAAGGGTACCTAGGAATATGATGCGCATCAACCTGCCCTCAATAGGGTCCGTGCGCGAGCATCCTGAGTCTGATGTTCCCACCCTCACGCCCTCACTAGCACTCATCTTTCACACCCTGGAACCGTCCGTCCATCAAACCGCTTCCCCTTTGATCGCCCGTCACTCATTGCTCACTTTCTAGTAAACGTCTCCTCAGTCCATCAGCTCTTCAAACGTATTGATATGGGCCATGGATATCAGACGGTTCCGTTTGTCGAGATCACTTCCATGATACGTGATCAAAAACGCCTCATCGTGAAGATAGGTGACTCACGCCTTGCAGGGAACACGCAAAAGGGAAGGAGTCACATCTAGTGTAAATAGAAATGCCATTGGTCTATCGGCACACTGTGTCCTGTTGTTCGTTGTGTGTCAATTGGGCCCGTTCAACCCTTCGCTCGGCGAGAACTTTACGCTTCGCTGTTCAGAAGCTGTGGATTTTTTGTTTCAATCAACTTATGCTTCACCGATATTGATCGATTGTGCCCTGCTTCTTCTGGGTCGAATCCCGTACGGAACCTTCGGAGATCAAGTAAATTGGAAATTTGGAATAGCACGAAAGACGAGAAAGATTTACCTCCCTGTCTTTGCACTCTGTTCACCGTACTTTCAACACTGGCTGCACACATACTCAACGTCTTACCCCTTGGTATTACTGAGGCTCCTCGTCATCAGGCATGCTACGTTTGGATTTTATTTTCAATGAACTCTTTTGTTATATCATCACTCGCATTGAGAGGTCCAACACCTGTAAATATAGTGCTGAACTCGCTGGCTCACCCAACAAAGTATTATCTACGATTCTTTCAAACTACAAAAGATCGGAAGTTAAATCGGAGTATGGTCGGGTGTATCGTAACCAACGGTGGAAACCAACAATTTACCACGGTCAGTTACTCTCATCCCTTGCTACCATCAAAGACGTGGGCTAAACCACCGCTAGAAAGCCCACATCAGTTGCAGTATGTTATCCATGAGCTCCGTATGCCCGTTCTCTTACCGTTCTGGAAATAGGATGCCCTTCCATCCGGACGACGATGCTCTTGACCTGCTGTATCTCGCAACCGCCCGTAGGCGTTATACTTCTCCGATGGCCGCCTTTCATCGTCTTGAGAGACTCGGTAATCCGCCACCCTATGCGCCTGGTCGTCCTCTTTCAGAAGTCGAAATCGCAATTGAAGTTTTTGGGTACCTAGCCGCAGACCATCGTTATATCAACCATCGAAGTGACTCTGCATTCGCCTACCTCATCCTCCAGAAGAGCGGATCTCCAGTCATCGCAAGGTGGATCACGTTCTTCTTTGAGGACATCATACTCGCCCAAGATCTCCCGTCGACGTTCGAAGGCATACAACATCGTGCACGCGTTTTTGCATATGTTCCGTACCTTCTGGGTTCGATTCACCACATGCGACCTGTCATGACTTTGATCGACTTCTACCCTGCTCTACTCAGGCTCTTCGTCCAGGGATGGTGCAAAGCCATCGACGAGTACCACCCCTCCTGGGGGACCTGGGCGAGGTTGATAAACAATATGATGAGGTGGGCCAACGCCACTTCTCAGTCTATCTTGGCCCGGATGCAGATGCAGGGACTCACAAGTGGAGGATACACTGAAGGTCCGGCACTCGCGCGCATCCTGATTCGCCATTTGAACCACGAGACTACCCGGGTTCCCGATATGTCGACGGAGAGTTTGCTGCCCTTAAACAACTTCCTCATGAGCTTGGCAGCGGGAGGATACTTTCGATACGGTCCATTCAAGGAGATGGGAATTCGCTCAGATTCTATCCCAGCCCTCGTTTCGTTGATCTCGGCTCTCATGAAGCATGCCTTCACCCGGAATGGCCCGAAAGACGGTGTTGAATTCAAACTCGTGCACGAAATCATGTACTTCACGCTTTCAACGCTCGTGTCGGAGTTGACCGATGAACTCGCATCAGCCTTGGCGATGCTGAATGCCGGGATCGTTGTGGTGTTGATGAAATCACCCCGAGCATTCTTGGAGGGAGATAGCGTGAAAACGAATGATATCTCCTGCATCCACCGCATTGTTGAGATCTTGGAGTTCTTGTCCAAGTTCTTGATCTACCCTACCGTCCTACACGCCTTCCTCGTCTCGGTGAAGAAGATCGAGCGACGAGAGGGAGTTGAGGAAGCTTTTAGGGAGCACGCACCGAGTGTCTGGAGCCGCTGGGAGGAAGTCAGAGAGAAAGCTTTCGCTTTACGATCCTACAGACGCAAGCTCAAGAGGACCCCATCGTTTGCATGTACCTCTGCGTCGGTGAGTAATCTTTTCTCTATCACAGGCTTTGTGTGATGATGTTGTGATTGCAGTGTCGCCTCACTGAGCTCGAACCTACTCACATTCTTCGGATACGAAACCACTACTCAATTTGCATGTCGTGCAAGACAGCAGTGTACTGTGACGTCGAATGTCAACGAAGGGATTGGAAAGCCGGACACCGATTGGAGTGTTCGTCCTATAAACTAGCACAGCGTGGTGAGGTTTCATGCTTGACACGTTCAATCTGGTACTGATAGGTGTAACTTGATGCATACTTTTAGAACGTGTGGTGCCTATGACCCACTACGACATCGAATTTTGCGAAGGTTGGGTCAGTGAATTTGTAGGGTTGGCCCGAACCAACATTATGACCCTAATCACGACCTATCGCAATACCCTGTCGCAGAAGTGGCGCTTCACGCTTGATGGAGAGCAAACACTCATTCGTGATCGGAAGAAGAATCCAATCGTACTGGTCAACCTTACGAAGACGCGTCTCCCAAAACCGGGGGACAATCTTTTCGTTTGTAATGTCACTGAATTTCTGCAGCTTTCGGACTCGATGAAGAGGCTGTATCCTGAGACGATGGAAGAAATAAGAGAGATGTGGAACGACGAATGTGGCAGTGAGAATATCTTAGCGGTGACATTTCTACCTCGAGATATGAATCGGCCTTGGTTCCTTCCCGTGGTTGTTGACTTTCCTTCATAAACATAGTTGCGTTGGTTTCACTACTTTTATTCAACAAGAATCGCTCTCCAGGAGAGCTTACACGTTCTACACATATGCACAATAAGTCGATGTTCTATCCTTAAAGCCACGAATTGATAGGAAGTGGGAAGCGTGCGATAGTGACGCCTTAAAGCCCACAGACGATTGAATATCTGGATATCCGTCGGGGAGATGATGTATTCTTACTACGCTAGAGGTCACGAACGGCAACTACAAAGGACGAGTGTGGGTATCCCAAGTCGAGTCGACGGTGGAGAACACCAAGTCCTCCGATTCCTTTTCTGAGCCTTCAGTCTCTGATAGTCTCTGTAGATGGATCACGACTCGACAGCCCTGTGAGAAGGTCAACAGAGACGGTCAGCGACATACGTAACTGTACGGGGATGACCCTTCAAAGTGGCGTGGACACATACCGAGCGACAAGTCACCGAGACCAACAGACTGAGAAAGAAATTTGAATCAAAGAACACGTAAAGAAAAACCGATGAGGCGACTCACGGGAAGACACAGATCGAAACAATATCGGCTAGCCTAGTTTTGTGAGTGCCAGCCAGAACAACTACAAATACTCCTATCGAGATTCAAAACACGTTAGCTTTTACGTTTTCTTTGATTCATACTCGTTAATAAACATACCAAGAACGGCCCCCCACACGAGAAGCGCGTCACGGTTCAACACCGGACTGAAGTTTTGTGTGGGATATTCCCTCAAGCTCCACGTTTTGAGAAGAGTCAGCCCACACCAAACAGCGTGAAGAGCTAGTTCTATGATCCTTCAATTTTTGAAACCGATTGTTCAGAACCATTTTCCGGGTCGATACTCGTTGAGTACTCACACAAATATCATAACGTTAGCATGCAGGTGTATGGTCAGGGCACATTCGCGGCCAAACGGGTTCTTATACTCCGGCGTATAGTCGTAAACAGAGAATATCCCTAGTAAGGCCGCCGTTCTCCCAATGAGAGCCAGGGAGAGGAAGACACCCATGTACCGATTCTTGCCGTAGAGGGCATATACTTCGGTGGAGGTGATTGAGCTGGCGTTCGCAATCAATAGTAATTTAAACTTACCCCGAAGCATGAGGATTAAGTGTAGCAGAGCACACAGAACGCTCGCGACGATCGACATGAACACAAAGTGGACCATGCAAACATTATATGGGACTACGCCATAAGGATGCTTGATTCGAGAGAAGAATGTGATCGCAACGTCTGCGCTAGTGCGACCTGATTTGTCTGATTTCATGTGTTTAGGAGTGTGAGAGATGGACTTACGCATGGATGAAGAATGACGAGTAGTTGGTTCCGATGTACAGAACGTTGGCAGCAGTAATCTTGAGTGGCAACCTGGAGGCTAAATTAATCAACTAGGTTTAGGGCGGGAGGTGCAAAACAGAAATTCACCTCCATATGATTCTCTTCTCGTCTTTCCAGCACAGGCACCAATCCGCCGCTGTCATCACGAATCCCAGACCTGATCGAAAATCATCATTTAAACACCCACTCGGAGGGCAGAGACCAACTTACAGGAAGCAGCTAGTTTGGCATTCATAACGGGAAGAAAGTCGTCTTTGGAATGTTGCGGATTAGACCCAGTCCTCATATACTGGAGTCGACACGAATAGGAGATCGCTTCCTGCCGCCACATCCTGATATAATAATAGCCACCCGTGTCATCGATCAGCAATGTAGAACTTCCATTCAGTAGGCACAGATATCTGGGGAAACATTCATTCATCTATTGACATCATATGAACAGTTCCCGACGGAGTAGTGGCAACCATTCTGAGCGGTGAGTGCGACTCCGAAGACCGCCGAGATATGAGGAGTGCCATAGTAAGCCCTCTTAGAGGAACGACGAAATGAGGCATGAAGTATCCGAGTATTAGGGCGTAGCGGAACTGATTGAAGTGTTCAATACTTCTGCACCAGGCGGCAGACATAACCGGAGACGAACCCGAAGCATCAGAAATCAAGCCATCAAAGCTGTTTGCGCATGAAAACTATAGGACGCGAATTCACCTGCCCCAAACATGGTTCGCGCTCAGCCATGGTAATTACCGTTTGCTCAAATGTTCCCACCCTCAGTTTGTCTCCCGCGAACCTCCATGTTGGCTCTTGTCTCAGGGCATATTCCTTGATTGTCATGATCTACAGATCTGACTTCAAGGCGAGCTCCTATAGTTATTGGTTTATCGTTGATTTCAGGATGTGTTATATGGACCTTCAGGCTTGCCATTGATTTTGGGAAGATCCAGGATTCGCTACCGGGACGGTCACTGCAGAATAGGTTTGCAAAGACCCTCCTGCTAGAGCTTAGAAATATTACACTACATCGCGTCTTTCAATATTTTCCTCCCATATATGATTAGCCCAAGCGCTTTGGAGTTTAGGCCTTCTTGGTTGGGCATTTCGGTGCACGTTGTGTTGGGTTGCTCTCTCGGTACTTCTTTTCACTGATCGAAGCAACGAATAGAATAGCAAATACCATGGCACGTACACTATCGGCGGACTAAATCAAGGATAACAAAGTGAAGAAGAACTCGTGCCCTTCATGCGAGAGAAGCTCCTACTTGATTGACAGATTCTGAGCTCGTTTTGGCAACGACACTCCCTACGTGCACATTCCGTAGTACCAGAAACCTCTAAAAAGAAAAAAGTGGGCAACCCAGGCTGATTCCCTCTAGCCGACTTGAACGACTGACCTCTTCATTAGCACGCAAGGCATTCGGATACTAGTGAAGCGCTCTACCACTGAGCTAAGAGGGATCGTGTTAGGGTCGCAAGATCGTAAACTATATCATACAATTCGTGACACTTCATCGATCATCTACTTACTCCTGCAGAAGAAATCTTGACGAGAGATGGTTTTGTAAATTTCGAAAAAATGTGCAAGGACGATCTGGTCGGGAGGAAATTTCGAAAAAGATTTCTTGTTCGGGCCATTATCATACACCGTTCGGGAATCGAACCCGAGCCGCTTGCTCAAACCTGGCTTTCGCAACCATCATGGAAGGCAAGCATGATAACCACTTCACCAACGGTGTGTGTATCAAGGTAACATCTCTCATAGGTATGTATCACACTGATCCAGATTTCGTCGCTCCAAACGTCGGGAAGAAAATAAATGAAAGGACGAAATGAGTGAGTGAAAAAACCATCAAATGAGTGGGTGGGGGTTTGCCTCGGTCGAAACAGCCAACGTGCTCGAGGAGAGCTGGGTAAGAAATGGGACCGGAGAGTCGATCAGTACGTTATGACCGGGGCGTGTGGGAAGCTGGCATTGGTGATACCAGAGAGATGTATCTCCCGGGAAGACAGCTTCAGCAAGAGCCTGGCCATTAACGGGGTCTGTCACAGGTTCTAGGGTAAGTACTAGTAGTCAACAAAACTTTTCGAGTGCCATTGGGAAGACTTCGACCGGGGTTGGTTGACTCGAAATATGAGGTGATATGGGGTGACAGTCACAAAAGGCTTTCTTAGATGGTGCGTCACTTGGTGAGATGAAGTTTGAAGAACAAGGGCCCGGAGGGCAAGCTTAAAATGATGGGAGTCTTGGGTACGACGGTTACAAAGTAAGTAATCAAGCTTGAGGTAGATAGAGGAAGAAAAAGGACGATCGAGATGAGAGTATGGACACTGTGGGATTTGAACCCACGACCTCACGCATTCGAAGCAGCACTTCAGCATGCGAAGCGTGCGCGCTACCCCTGTGCCAAGTGCCCTGTGCTGTGTTAGATTCGGGGGACTTCTATGTATCCCGTAGGTCTGAGGTGCGGTACCTTTTCTCCACCGACCTTCTGAATATCCCTTGTGCCAAGTCAGGCACATTAGGGTTTTAACGTAAAGCTGCGAGGAACACAATTCTGCATCGTCATCCACTGGAGTACAGCTGCCTCAGTGGACAAGAATATAAACATTGACCTACGTGGAACATCTCATTCCTACACGTAAACAAAACCTACAATTTCAACCTCACGTACGTCGTACGAAGAACCAAAATTTTACTCATGCACAACCCAGTTCCCTCTAGCCGACTTGAACGACTGGCCTCTTCATCAGGTTAATCTCCCAGTTCTTCTTCTATACGAGTGAAGCGCTCTACCACTGAGCTAAGAGGGACGATAGTTTCCTGTTTCCAATTGATGGGATGCTAACCATCTCAGACTCAAATGATCTCTGCCGGATGCGAAAAAACCTGCCCTCAACAAGTGGTCCGTGCCCAGCGTTCAGCCGAGAAATTACCGCTTTGCGCAAATGTTCCCACCCTCGAGCCCAGTTGCCTCGAACCCCCATGTTGGCTCAACTCTAATCTTTACCTTGGTCATCGTGATTCTCTGACTGCAAGGTGAACTTTCAATCATTCTGATTCGTCTGATTATCTTTGATTTAACCTAGTGTTACTCTGACCTTTAGAGTCGCCATCGATTCGGACGCCAGCTTCAAGCTCAAGTTCCACAGCTGGCACGGTCGTTGTACGATAACTCGCGATGACGTCGTGGATGGTTGCTGACGTTCTATTTGGTCTGCTGGATTATGGTTTGGGAGAAAGGTACGCCCCGTCGTTCAATTAATTTGGTCGCTTTTTTCTCGTGCGTATGGTGTGCCCAATCTCTTTGCATCTTCGACCTTCACCGTCGGGCATGCGGGTTGATTTTTTTGACCTGTCTTCTCCCCTGATACTGACTCTTGATTTAACCATCTCGTCCTAGAAGCGACATCGAACATACCCAATGGCAAGCATTTGTCGGCAGAGAAGATGACCCAACCAATGGCGAAACCGAAGTAGGCGTCGGGGTTAACGTTCCTCTAGACATCGTCTTTCCTCCCAGTTAGCCAATATTATGTTCTCGCCATTCACATCTCGACGAATTGATCGTCTGTTGGCTTACGGTTGACATTGCGGCTGTCTTCCCCTCACCTCGTTTAGAACACCCATTGCATTTATTCCACTTTCGTTCCGTTTTTGCGACGGTCTTTGGTTCTATGCCGTCGCGCATGTTGCGTTCTTCCAGCTTACCACGTGAAACGTACCGCCTGGCTACGATATCATCCTGACTCCTCGATGTTCATATTTCCTACTCGAGGGTAGAAATATGTTATGATCAGAACCCCGCTACTTTCCCTCTCATCGTTCCGGTCTCTTATTTTATGACAAGTATCCCTTCTCTACTCGTTCAACAACACCGGTCGGAAGATATCTGACGTCCCTTTACCTGAATATACACATACCCTTCTCCGAATGCTTCTCGCAAGCTGTCGCGGGTAACATCACCTTCGATGGACTGCTGTACCAAGGGTAGCACTCTCCACTTCCGTCGCACGATCTTGAGGTCATCATCGTTGGGGGCGCCCTCGATTAATCTGATCGAGGGCGTCATCTACCTACTTTCCACCAGCGCTTCTCGGCTTGTATTACTGTCGACATTGCAACCCGTGTCGATTGGCAATATACAAGCTGATCAACTATTCGGATATTTTCTCTTTATATGCCGTTGTGGCTATCGTTGATGTGTCTTTTGTGTTACCGTTGTCTCTATCACGTACACATCAACTTTTTCTCGTCGTTCATCGTGTCATATTGACTTGTGTTCCCCATTATAATTCGTCTGCGGTGTTGTGTCTTCCCAACTACCTTCTCCCTATCGTATAGATACCAAATCACGCAGACGCTGGCTTCCATCGTTTCCCGTATCTCATCCTCCCACCTAGCGTGCCTGGTTTCTTGAGTCCAGTCGTTCATTGTTCACGTCCCCAAATACTACCGCCTTTGCTTCTCTTGCACTACAATTGCCAATGTGAGATAGTTACCATGTGGTCAACTTCCCCTCGCGAGAAAAGGTTAGGGATAGTTATCTATTGCGTATACTATCGACCCGCCTGAATCACCATGAGGGCCGAACTGTTTCAATTTGTCGGTAAAGATAGACTCGGGCAAAGAGTGAGAAAAAATAATTCGCCCATGGAGGATTCCCTCTAGCCGACTTGAACGACTGACCTCTTCATTAGCACGGAAGGCATTCGAGGATACTAGTGAAGCGCTCTACCACTGAGCTAAGAGGGATTATACTCGACGTGTAAGAGTAAGAACCATGTTGTGATCTCACCGTGCGACCTGAAAGTTTCACCGACTGTGCTCCGAACGGCTGGCAACCCGAACCAGTACGATGGCTAAGAAAGAAGATACGCACACTAGGTTCCCTTATTTGAGCGCCTCAAATGGGACTCGATGACGAGGGTCAGAATGAGACTCTAATACCTTGTCAGTTAAGAATAATACCTCCGAGCTCTCGATTGGACTGCAGGGCTGGTCAACGCGCCTGTTTCAGTAATCGCGTTCCTAAGGTTCCCTTTTCATTAGGCGTGTGCTTCTCTTGAGTTTATGATTACTGATATTATTGAGTTGCCCAACGTATGCAGATGAGTTGGTCCTGCCTAAATGATCGCTGCTCGCAGTTGGATGTGCAGGAGAACTCCGTGGTACGCATCACAAAAAAAATGTCATCCTCCCGATCCTACTTCCCTCTAGCCGACTTGAACGACTGACCTCTTCATTAGCACGGAAGGCATTCGAAGATACTAGTGAAGCGCTCTACCACTGAGCTAAGAGGGACATTGTCTTACAGACAAGGTTGAAATACTCATACACATCGTGAACCTAGCTTGCACTTGGTATTCGCAGACGGTATTCCGAATGAACGGCTTGACTACCAAGTGAGCCAAACTCCCGATAGCGATGGTGAGCACACTAAGCTTGCAGGAAATTCCCGGGATAGCGATCAACAAAACAAAAAAAAAACTATCCCACCTATTCTATACACCGTTCGGGAATCGAACCCGAGCCGCTTGCTACGGATTTTGACTACTCCAACCATAATGGAAGGCAAGCATGATAACCACTTCACCAACGGTGTTTCTCTTTGTCTGCATGTCCGCAAGCTCAGATCAGGTTTCCGGATTTATAATTGTGGACTGGGACAAACTCGTATATTTCAACATTTTATGGGACCTTTATCTCGCGACTCAGCCCGTTTGTACAATTTGTACCCAATAACAATACCAATAATACGACAGCGACCGCAAACCAACCAAAGAACCGAGGAATAAGTATGTATAAATACCCTTAAGTAGATAGATACCAAGTCCGGAAAGCCGAAATGAACGAGAAACTATTGATAAGTGAGTGAGTTGATGGGGGATTTTTGAATAGTGTCCAAGGGAAACGAGGGAGATACAGTGACAGCTTTTGTTTTTCGTACACCTTGACGAGGGCGCACCGTTTAGTGATCAGCGGGATCGAGAGCGTTGTAAGTCGGGCAAAGGTCGTTCCACGCAGCTATAATACACTTGGTATTAACATCAAATGGAAAGTTCGATTGAATATTTGAAACCTACCCGGAGGTGCAGGGAGCGTCGTCCACTCGTCTGTTCTCTCGGCGAAGACGACAGCAAAGCCACTAAAAGGTGGCCGACTGTGAGTATCGAGAATTATCACCGAGAGACCAACACTGAATGTACATACCTCTCCATGTGCCAGTCAATATGACAATGCATGAACCAAGGTCCGGGGTTATCAGTACGGAACCGAATCGTAACGTTGTCGCTCGCAGTTCCGAGATTAACGACATCTCGTCGGACCTATATTTCGATCAGATTGTTTGTAAGTACAACTGTGCGTCTCGAAAGAATCAAATTGAGAACCACTTACGGGGTTCGCATAGTTGTAGGTACTGCTGCCTGCAACTCGGACCACATCGAATGCGTGCTACAATCAGAGTCACGTCAGTACTATAACTTCCAAGTAAGATGGTAGACCTAGCACGTACACCATGCAAATGCATAGGATGCTGAATACCCAACAACCCTCCATTGAACGACAGCTCCACCGTCTTATCCTTCGGAAGCGGGAATACCATTCCATCGGGTAACAAGTTGTCAGCGGTTTGAGTGCCACTCAGGATTTGAAGCAGGACTGGGACAGGTGGAGGGACGAAGCTCTTTCCGTTGAGTGTGAATTTGCCACCGCTCTGTAATGTGTCGCATTAAGTGAGGGAAACAATCGGTGCGAACGATATCGGGACGTACGAAGGCAAAGTTGAGGTGCATAGCGACGTCGGCACCACCTTGGGTTGGGTTTCCGGGTGCTCCGGGGTTTGAGAGAGGCTGAGTGTAACGACCAATCAGTCGTCGTGATGATTATCCTACGGAGACTTTGGAACTTACGCGAAGTTGGGCCTCGTTCATTGGGGCAGTGGACTGGAAGTTGGTAACAGGAGGTTCTGCAACTGGTGCGCCAGCATAGCGCAAGATGGCAGAGTTGATACCGTTGACGAAGCCAGTGGGACCTCCGCTGGGGTTGGCACGGATCCCTAAGAGAAAAAGGCGAGGTGAGATACGGGGAAATGGCCACCTTGAATGTAAACTTACAGTAGTTTCCGACGGGTTGATTAGCTTCCATCTGGGAGAAGTGGGTGAGGCTCGAGGCTCGAATGAAGGTTGAAGAACTCAAAGGACTTACGATGAGAGAGTAACGTTGACCAGCAAAGATTCTGACGGAATCGGCGTGTAAAACTTCGTGGTTGACAGAATCCGCTTCGATGATATCGCTGAAGAGTGATTATTTGAGCCAATTACACGATATCGCGAGAGAACGTCTGATACTCACAAGGAATGCCCCTCGATAAAGAAGTTATAGTTCGGGCTGCAAGCGACATTGACTACACGGAAACGGTATCTGTCGAGGACATTGATTCAGCCGTTCTTTTCGAAATAAGGTAATACACTTACCGTTTTCCTTGCTCGACGTTGATGATTGACAATGGTGCATTCGCATTGCCTTGATTCCAACGGCCAAGTCCGTTGATGAGAGTAGCCACCGGTGTACTGTTTCCAGACCGAGAAAGTCAGGTTAACTTCGGGGAGAAGGAACTGGCAACTTACGCATTGGCAAGACCCTTGGCCTTGACGTGATACCAATCAGCGAGTGTGATGACGGTGGATTCTGAATCAAACATTGATGAGACTCGGATTGTGTGGAATTGGAGGACGCCCGCGTATTCTTACCATTGTCCACGTCGTAACGACTGGCATGAGGATCTTGAGGGTCGTACACGACCATAGGCCCACGAAGACCATCGCAGTATTGGGTCGCTAAGGACTTTGAGTATGCCGTGGTTTAGAAAGAAAAAACGGATAGAAAGACTCACACAAATGGGAGTGATACCAGAATGTGCCAGCCTGGTTAGTAGCATGGAAGTCGTACAGGAAGCTGTGACCCTTTGAGATAGGACACTGGGTCACGAAAGCGGGACCGTCAGCCCAGGAGGTGTCCTTCATGAAGAATCCGTGCCAATGCTGGTGAGGAGACGAAATTAGCGACCACGTCAGTAGTCCTCGAGAGCGAGACTGTTACTTACGATGCTCGTGGATTGCAACATCGTGTTGTCATTGAGGTTGTTGATAACGTTGAGCTTGAAGTTATCGTTCTACAAGACCAGACTCGATGAGCGACGAGAACGGGAACAAAGAGAGTCAGATATCTCACCTTGTTGCCCACAATGAGCGGGCCGATGGTCGAATCACCAGCGACGACAGCACCACGGGTGAAGCCATCGGGGGAGACGTCCTTATTGCTGATGACAAGGTCAGCCACAGGTCCGATCGCCGCGAAAGATTGTCTAGCGAAAAGACAGGCGAGGAAAACGAAGGAAGTGAGACGAGACATCCTGAGACTGCACTTTTTGGTTCGAGCTGACTCTGACTTTTAGAGGAGGTAGAGGCTAGCTTTTATACCCACTTGAGGTAGGGTCGAGGAATATTGGCTCAGGCACCAATCTCCTGTTGAACCAGTCAGAATTCGTACACTTGATGACAAGTGAATGAGTGCATATCCCCGACGGCCATCAAAAATCAATTACAATTGTATATTCCCCACGGAAGGTGGATGAGCGAGCCGCGTAGCCGAGTAAGTCTCGACTGATGCTGTCGGGTTGTGGGGAACAGAACCTCGCTGAGCGTTGAGACAATTACATGACTGCGCACTCTACGGACTGAGAATAGATTCGCATTGTCAGTATAAAATGACAGGATGCGTTTCAGGAACATACCAAGACTTTGACCGGGAACGGCAGATCCTCACCATCGGCCAGTGAGGTTACGAAGCACGATCCACTGGCGATGTCCGAATATACGTCTACCAGGAAAGTGTTCGAACCTCAGACCATGTTGATTATGTACCTCTGCACCTTAAAGGAAAAAAACAAACGATTCATGTGTCAATAGAAATCCCGCGCAGTATACTTGGACTGTAGTAAGCCCAAGCCTAAACGGGCGCTTGAATAGTTATATTTTCAGTGTTCATAGCCATGGTCAGGAACTTGCATGGGAAACAGTACGTACCCGAACTATACTGAACCACAGTTTCGTTTCCGAGAGAATGTACCGGGCAAGCCAGACCATCGTCGGTTTATTAAAACCATTTAGCATGACATCCGTGTCATCAAGCTGATAGCCCTCGACACAGGATCCCGCATGTTCCCAAGCTCAGGCTCCTGTACTCGAAAAATTGTCTTCGTGTTAGCCAAATTTGTTGTTTCCATCATAAACGAACTGTTGGGCAGGACGGGGATCAATGGCCATGACAGTGCGTTGGATGTAAGGGAATATAGGGTGGCAGAATGCTGAGGAGTCTACGAGGCATTTTCACTCACCTCCATCCCGATGTCGGGATTGCAGGTGGTTGTGCAATAGCATACAAAGTGAGAAGGCGCTAGTTAAACATCCCATTCATAAACCTAGTGCCTCAGACAATCTTCGAAGTCAACTAGCTCGTCTCAGCCCTGACCGTGATACGTGTAACATACCTATAGTCAAACAATGATGTGATTCAACTGGAAAAGTGGGCCCACCAAATTGAGCAGGCCCCACTCGGTCTCGAGACGCAAAGTATACTGGGTGGCTGGCAGAGCGCCGAGGAAAAGAGAAAGGTTGCCCCGATTTGGTGGAAACGGTGAGAGTCGGAGTGCTCTGTAATCAGGCACTGATGATCCATGCGCATCAAATTACCATTCCCACGAAATTACGAAAGTTCAGGCTCCAAGTCTTGAAATTCAAGTCTGAGGAGTGACTAGTCCTTCCGTAACTGTTGGTTTCGGCGGGGATGGGATACTGCAGGGAAACACCCATTCAGGCTTCAGGGGACATCGTCTATTGATTTCTCCGAGGAAAGAACGAGATTAGGGGCTTCTACCGATACAGCGAGTCCCTGCTTGTCGGACTTCCAGTGATTCGGTATACATGCCGCTTCTTCCAAGGTAGTTGTAAGATGGGACGCAGAATTCTCTGTCGATAATCCGATATCCTCTCACCCACTTTTATGTAATTGTTGCTTCGTGGGATTGACATAGCTTCGAGGATGTGTTCGTTGCGCCGGTACCGTGTTCGTTCTTTTCCTCTTTCCGCCTTGATAGTTACCGATCTTGGCGCAGTAGGTTTGCGCCTCCGGTCTCTGATGTTCCTGTTGAACTATGAGTGTTAAAATGGGAAAAAAATAAATTGCCCCCCCGACCTAACTTGGGTGTCCCCCCGTATTATCACTTTTCCGCGCGTACTCTACCTTTCCCGCGCATACTCCAGGTTTTTCGCGCGGCTGCTAAAATTTCCGCGCGCGCGCAATCAGGTTTCGGAATTTCACACGCGCGCATATAGGCACCTAGGCTAATTCCCACACGTATCCTACATCTTTAGTCGTCCCTCACACCTCAGGCATAGTTTACTAAGCTAAGCTATGTATCAGAACATTGAAATATGATGTATAAAAGTATTCATAACAATTTTCTAATACTTCTGAGCAGATTTAACTGACCTACAGCCGCAAAAGTGTCTGGCTATCACAACCGGTGCTTAGTCTCTAATAGGCGCCAAAATTTCTCACAACCAGAGCAATATATGGGTAGTTTTCTACCTGCTTTGTGCTCATCAAAATTATCCACTGGAATGCAATAGCACTCAACACCACCCTAGCTGTGCTATGTATGACCCACAAGATCTAAGGGTCTCTTTCGGTATAAAAAAGGGCAATGGTTCAACGATTGTTTACGCTAGCAGTATGTACAGTGGTGGGGGAAGTGATTGTGGCAAAGTAGTGGAGGAGGAGTGATAGTAGTAAGTACATGTAGGTATTGATCAAGCCAGCAAGCAACAACCACAAAAGGTATAACCATTGAGTTGAAAGAGCGTAGATGGTAGGTAACGAGTGTAGTGTTCGTGCGTGATCATCAAGAAATAATGGTCGCCTAAAATGTAAGCTCAGGAAGCGGGCCTGTGTAGTGTTGCCAACGGCCGGCTCGGCTCGGCTCCGGCTCACGAGCCGCAGCTCAAACCGGGCCGCAGCTCCACGAGCCGTTGACAGCATACGGCTCGGCTCTTTGAGCTGCTCTGAGTGGTTCAGCTGCGGCTTGCGCCATCAAAAATTGATATATTTTACAGACCTTGTAGAAAGTGTAAATATGGTATCTAGATTACATTTGGGCTATTCTAAGTTGAAAGGTAGGCTAGTAGAAGGTGACTGTGGGTCCAGGTACTGGCCAAGCTATCCCTGCACGTGGCAACCCACCTGTAGATCGCTTTCCCACGCCAAGGCCAGGGCTTCCAAGCATGTAGAACCTTATAATTACTGGACTTTTTGTACTGTACAATGATCCACAGGAACCAACATACATTGACATATCTCTCAGACATCTCCCAGAGTCACCAACGGGTCAAAAAATGATGAGAAAAAATCAATATTTTTTGAGCAGCTCATACCGGCTAAACCGGTCTAGAACCGGTTCGGAGCCGCTCTGGTAAAACGGCTCCTGGTGAGCCAATTTACCGGAGCCGCTCTGGCCCGGTCCGGCTCTGAGCCGCTCGTGCTGCAGCTGGAGCCGAGCCAGTGGTAACACTAGGCCTGTGAAGACATTATAGACAACCAAGGGGTCATTCACGGCAATTGGTGAAGATGAACGTCGTTCAGATACCGAGACCATAGAATTGAACATAGCAGAGACCTCAATGTCCTCCTGTTCGGTGTTGGTGTTGTTGCATGACAGGGAATCAGGGGTTAGGACCTTAGCGTCGTCGTGATCACATTGCTCAAAGTCATCTTCTGAGTCGCTGATGTACACTGGGGAGAAATCAACACCCAGTCAAACATAAGACAGACTAGCTTACCATGAATTGTTCGTTTCCGAAGGTTGCGTTTGACTGGCTTGACCTCTTCAACAACGGAGTCTGTATCGTCATACACTGATTCAGATCCACCATTGTTGTCAATCGGGCTACTGCCTTGGTCTGCCTCGCTTTCTGTGAAGTCGTTGATTGTGTCCCGATCCTCGTCATCACTTTTGGCTTTGTTGCAAGGCTGGGTCAATTGAGGAGGAAGAGTCCTTGATGGTCTGTTCCAAAGAAGCACAGTATGAGCCGTGCAACACGGGAAGGGTTGCCAAAGACCTCCCGAGCAAGTAGAAATGGTGAGACTCCTGATCAGGTATCAGTATAACTAGCTAATATGGCGAGTTGAAATGAGAATGTTAACACACACCTGCCATTGTGAATACCTCGCTTGTAGTGTACACTCCAGCTCCATGTGCAACCCGGCACTCTCGAAAGACCATAGATGCAAGCTTGCTTCCATGCACATCGCTCTTGCCATCCAGGAAGCGCTGCTCACTGATCCAATTTGCCATTGCATGCAAGAAACCAGGATAATCATACACAACGTGAATTGGTTTCTCAATCTTGTCTATTGATTTCCACCAATGCGGCTAAAAACCACAGGTTTACTGTTATTAGATAAAAGGGTAGAGAAGGGAAGAGAATGATTCACAAACCTGAAATAGCAAATCCTTTGTTAGGAATGCCAATACATGTGTTTGGAATTTGATCGCAAGTCTGACTTTGAAGGGTCGTTCCTAAATAAAAAGTTAGAACCAGAAAACTGAGCTGCTAACTTGCACAAGCCTTCTTGTGGATGTGTGTTGTTGCTGTCCACTGGGTTTTGGTGTATAATTGTGGAGAAGAGTGCAGGAGATATGCAAACTAACAACAAAATAAATACCTAGAACACTCATTCAGAATAGAAACGTACTTCAAGTACCAGCCCTCCAAAATTTACAACCATAGAACGACCGGTTGACGAGATCAAATCCGGTCCCCGTATAGCCAGACCCTCCAAAAGTTCGGTTGAAGAAGGCTTTGGCTTTGATTTCCGATACTCCTTTTCAAGTGAAGGAGGATAGAGAGGGGTCTGATTGGATTTTTGGCCTCGCTGAATTTTTGACCCTAGTTCCAGTTTATCAACAAAGCCCAGCCTAGCTTTTGTTTTTGTCGGACTCTTTAGTTGTTCTACATTTGTCTGATCTGCCCATAAGGCCACTACATCAAATACCAACACTCCGGTCTCTCGTTGTGCAACCTCAAAGGCATGTTTTGTTGTTAAAACATGAGCATGATCCTCCCAGAACTCTGGCATTGTATCTTCATAAACTGGTCAAATGTACATATATAAGCTAAAGTTTCCAAGCACACCTGTATTTGAAGGGTGAAGAGGACCTCAATCTGTGACAAGGGGGGTGGTTCTTGGTGGTTCAGGTCCAACCAGGCAACACACAGACATTGTAGAACATGCCATTGCCATGTGGTGATCAGCTGCTGATCATGAGAATTTTTGGAACTGGGTGCTATTTGTGATAGTCAGAGACTTTTGTTGCTGTAGGTCAGTCAATTCTGCTCAGAAGTGTTAGAAAATTGTTGTGAATACTTTTATACATCATATTTCAATGTTCTGATACATAGCTTAGCTTAGTAAACTATGCCTGAGGTGTGAGGGACGACTAAAGATGTGGGATACGTGTGGGAATTAGCCTAGGCACCTATAAGCGCGTGTGTGAAATTCCGCGGGGAAACCTGATTGCGCGCGCGCGGAAGTTTTAGCAGCCGCGCGAAAAACCTGGAGTATGCGCGGGAAAGGTAGAATACGCGGGGGAAAAGCTACAATACGGGGGGACACTAAAGTTAGGTCGGGGGGCATTTTATTTTTTTCCCATTTTAACACTCATATTGAACTACTGAATCGCTCGCCTATTCTCTTGCTCCTTTTAGACAGATGCAACAGCATAGGTGGTCGTCAAGGGCAAACCCCAGGAAATGCTGTAGGGTTAAGTTGAGGGCAGGACAGCGGAAACGAGCGCGAAGTTTCTCCGGGTCGTGGGAGGTGCGTTCTTCTCTGAGTTTGCCATACTCATGGCCCATTTCACGCCTTGAAATTCACACTATCGTTCTTGTTCACACCTGCTGTCATAATGAACCAAGCTCGACCCTGCAGCACAAAGGTAATGAAAGTATAGGGGATGCAAGATATACTCAGCCTGGGCCGCCGATCTTGAGTGGAACTGGCCTACTTAGTGGACGTACACATAGATTTCAATTTATCCTCGTAGTAGTGACTACCAGGTAGACAAAAAGATATATGCTCTTAGTACTTACCCGTGCCGGCAGGAAAGCCCGGGTGCACCTTCCTGGCGTTGAACGTCGAGCTCTAGGATCGAACGTTGAGGCTTGTGAAAGTGAGAGCTTCGCCGCGAGTGACACTTTAGTGGAACCGCAAGTGGAATCGGGTCGTCAGAAGGCCTGGGCATGGTTTGCCCTACTAACCACCCTCGCTGGTGCTGTACAGGGCCCGGAGAGTTTCTCTGACATCCTCAAAGGCGGGTCTATACTTTGCCGGATTTTTCTCATCCCCCGCGGAACACTTCTCTTGAGTTTTCGCTGCCTATCTTACCGCAAGTTGCACGTCGATATAGTTTCTCGATGAGATGACCAGCCGTATAATCAAGGGGTGTCACCCGGGCATCTTGGTCATATGGGGTAGGGGGGGGAGGGGGGGTCCCCGAGGCCTTAAGGTCAAAAAGTGACCCCCTCTCAAGTATGTTCTGGAAGGGCCTTGGGAGCACTTTTCAGATTTTTGAACCCTCATTCAGGATGTTGGGAAGCTGTGGAATGAAGCAATCAGCAAAAACTACCTATACTTGTGTGTTTTGCCCCAAAACCCGGCATCAATTGTACAGGTTGCCAGATTCGGAAGGTGTGTCCCACCAGAAATAGAGTTCATAGTCCGGGTTCCGGACCTTCCTATTAAACGTACCATATTATAATCCAGCCCGCTCAACTTCTACCAGTACCTGGAGGCTCTTGGTACCTATTCTGCAGCTTTAGCACCTGTTCAGGCCAGGAAATACACCATCAGGATCTGTTTACTAGGGGGGTGATAACACGTGACTATGGAAATCACCTTCCCAAAATGGAATATGCCGCACGGCAGCAAGAAGTTCTCGCTACTGAAGCTTTGCCCAATCTTCTCGTCCACCAACCTCATGTCTCGAGTTACTCAAAAGACTGAGGTCACAGCCTGTCACTTTCTGTGGGACTTTTGATTCGACATTCACTTTCACTGCCGCTTTGGATTCTCCTTTTCACAGTGCATGTCGCTCGCGTCGAACTCTGTGTTAGGTTACGATCGATAATGAGTTACAAGATCAGAAACATTTTTCTGAAGGCCCGAAGTTGCACACACGATACTCAGTCACTTATAGCATGACTCAAGTCTTGATGTCAGCCGCCTCGCACCGACCGCTCCTAAGGAGATGTTTTAGGACCAAGATGGGTCAGGTTGAACCATTTCAGACTATTTCTAGTAACTGTGAGGCATGTTGCAGGGTCAGTTAAAGATAGACTGGCTGCTTTTCCATCTGAAGTTTCCGATGCTGCCGCATGCGGCGTCACATCCTGTTTGGATTATCAAACAAAATTGTACGACGTGATCTTACATCAGTCATCAGTTAAGCCTATGGATCCACACATCCCTAAAAGCAGAAGAAGCCCGAACATTGATACCTAACGGCACCTCTTGGACTGGCAAACGCGCGGTAAACAGGAAGAAAGGTCGAGTGCTTTTGGGTGGGGGACACAATGATGTAGGAGGAGAAATGTATTACACGGCAGGGTCCAGATGGAACGAGGATGAACTTGAACAGAAGATCTTCTGTACCACGATAGACAACAGACAACAATATCCAGCTCTCCGAATGAAGATCATCAGTCGCAGATGCCATTTTTTTCACCATCATGCATCGCCTCGTAGGATCAACAGAGGTGAGGTGTGGAGTCGATTTGCAGCTTCCGGGGTACAATCTTGCCTCCATGTGGCAAGAGCATCGGGACATTCCCCGGTTGGAGCAAGGCCGTTCATACTGCGTTGGCCGCCAGGGTGCTTGAGATGGCAGCGGGAGATGTACACAGTAACATTTCATCTGATCCACTAGTGGACGGGTATGGATGCGATAAAATCCATACCTTGCTGATGTGGTTGGCACTGGTACCGATTTGCTCCTCAGATAAACAGTAAGCACTAGTTATCTCAGCCGCCAGCGCGACGCCGAAAGGGCCACTATTCAGAGCGACCTTACATTTTGGAAGCAATGGGATTTTAGATACCTGAAACATATGTTTCTATCCGCATCATGAGCGTGTAGTCCGAGTAAACTGAAGGATGACGAGACACGTTTAGACATTAAACGAGGACAAAAGTGAGATGACAAAACAGTCACGAAACGTACATTTACTCCGTGATCAGATGAGCCTTTGAGACGCCGAAGTATGCAGAGCTTCAAATTCAGTGCTGAAACTTATGTGGGGAATCAGGATTGAGAATATCTCAATGACAACCAGATTCATATTACTGTCTTATGTACAGTATCAATGGATTGGACATCGACGTGCCTTTTCATACTTGCCCCACAATTTCCTGAAGGAGTGCACTTGTATATACCAAGTTCTCAGAGGTAAGTGGCAATGGTTCGTTACGAAAATCAGGGTATCTTGAAGAGGTCCCCAAGTCAATTGAGGCCATGCTTATCTTTCTCAATGTTCAAGTGCTTTCTCATTATGTAGGATATGAATGTGTTTAGTATGATATGCCTTCCGAGTTTCTAGCTCCTAACGCAGCTTTGTTGCAGAATCGAGGTCCGTCGTCAACTTCATTCCTTCGGCGATCATCCACATGAGGTGCGCGGTCGCCAAGAGCCCCTGTCGTCCAGAAGGCTATTCTGATCATCGGATTTGGAATGAAAAGAGTGATATTCGATGGAGCATCCCGTGACTTCTCTTAGGCTTTGTAGGAATCCTTTTTTAGATTGTGATCAGATATATAGTCCCTTCGCAGCCTCAGTGCCATACCATCAGTCTCTCCAACTGTGGAGCAAACCCGATGTCTGTTATTCCGATAGCTACGATCCCTCCGGAGCTCTATACAACGACGGCGATTGAGCATGAGATGCTTTTTCGAGTGAGTCAAAGTTGCTTTGTTTCCTAACCATTCTTATTCGGTTTATACTATCCAACAGTACTTCAACGGTGGGTACTCCACGGGTCGCTCACGTTCCAAAGTTCTAAAGACTCCTTCATTATATTGCATTTAGCTGCTGGAGGGATTTTATGGGTTTACGATACCCTTCTCACGTTCAACCTCGAGCTCTCCCATGTATGGGCGTCAATGAATCCTCGGAAGAGGGGGGCTTTCCGGGTGACTGGGGCGGGTTTCAACCTACTCTACCTTATCCAACGTTACCTACCCCTCTTCGACAGGGTAGCCTTGGATCTATATTGTGGGTCCGGTTGTTTGCGGCAGTGAACCATAAATCTGACCGAGGCATCTCACAGTCTTGTTAGGACCCACAAGCGCCGATCAGTGTGCCCTAACGTATAGGCTAAGTGCATGTCAGATTATCCCTTTCGTCGCCACCTGCCTGCTTCGCCACTCATTGAACACTTGTAGGGAGCTCCTTAACTGGTGTAGCAATCTCCGAGCGTAAGATGTTTTCTTGATCCACGGTCAACCCCATTTTCATTACTGTTCAATAGTCGTCCTGAGCGTTCGGATATGGGCCGTTTGGCGTCGTGGTCGAATAGTTACAGCAATCCTACTCCTCATGATGGTGGGGTGTGTCGTACCGGCACTGATCTTCTACGACAAATTCAGCAAAGGCGTTCGATGTCAGTTACGTTGTCCTCTTTTCACACACACGACTAATCTCTGTCTCACTTTCTAGTTCCAGACCCGACTCCAACTACTGGTATTGTCGGGTTTGGCGCATGTTTCTACCTAATATCGAATAAAGATATTGTTGTGTGCTGGATTCTGCTCATGGTTTATGACACTGGTAGGTCCATACACAGCATGAGCAGATCCAACGCTCGAGTTAATCAAATTTCCAGTCAGTTTTGTCCTGATGGCTATACCTGGCTTCAAAGCTTGTAAGGCTGAAGATTGTTGCATATGTGCTTTAAGGTCTGAACTTGCTCTTAGTTCGATCCGGAGGACATTCTCACCTCGTGAGAGTTATTTATCGAGACGGTCTGTCCGAATAATGACGTTTCCATGTAAACGTGCTCAAAACCGTGCTTCATCTAGGGGTCATATACTATGGCTTGATCTTCTGTGAGCGACTCGTGAAAAACGCGAAATGAACTCACTCACAGGCATGAATATGGACAGTGGTATCGTTGATCAACGTCATAATAATATTAATCTTACCGGTGAGTTTTGCGCGGTATATATTCGAGACGATTACAGAATCATTCTTCAACTCACCATGTTCGGAATCGAAGCTTTCTTACACTCCCATAATCTCCCCGTACGTTCGTAGATACTCAGAGACTCTTCTCGGTCTATCTTATCCTCTCCTACAGATTCGAGCGGATCCTGCATTCGATCCTCGCTAGCCGGGCGATTCTTCACATTCGGAAGGCGGCCTCGGAAGACAGTATTCATAGCGGGGGCATGGATGACCCGGGTGTTGGGTCTGAACGCTCTGGTTATATTGAGATGTTGTTTGCAGAGAATGGGGTGATGCGGACAAGGAATGAGCCGGAGGTACCGATAGAGCATAATCGAGGGTAGTGAGTCTACATTAGAAGGATGGGAGGGGGACCTAGAATCGCGGCATAGATACTGTTAAAACTGCCAGTGACTCCAATCTCGGGTTTCCTGGATAGCATGTCACCAGTCAAGTGGCTTGATTTGGCACAGGCCGCGAAGCCAGGATTCGGCGTACTTACTTCGAGGGACTCGATCACCCTCGTAGGCTCCCCATATTTAGCAAGGATAATCGAAGGTTTTTCTGGTTTTATTTTGGTGCGAGCCGCGATAATGATAGTGGTGAGCTGCTGGTACTAGTGTCGGCCAACCGTCAACGACAATGCCTCAGTCGTTCAGCGACCAACTTTAGGGCCGACTCCAAGTTTTGTTCATCAGCGTCTACAGTCGAGCTAACCTTATGACTTCCGCTTGCAGAGGCGAGCACGTAAATGAATACAGCGGTCCTCAGCGGTCCTCCACCGACTCGTTGAGGTCATCTTCCCGATGAGTACCATGAGAACGACAGGATAGAACCAAAACGCAAGACAACTATAATCCACCAGAACTTGTGTGTCAAGAACGAAGCGCAACCCGGTAGGTAAACGGAGATTGTGGATGAAAGCAAAGATATTGGATGGGAGGCTGAAGTATCGCTAGTAATTTTACATCAAATCTCGCGAAATGGGTCGTAAAAGGTGGGAAACTGGATTCGTAAACATGTCAGCGGGTCAACACCACCCGAATAGCGTATTGAACGCCTCCAACTCTTCAGGCCTCAGGAGTCGGCAATGTCAGAGAGGGATGAGGGAACATTACTGATGTCTTCGAGAATGGAACCGGCAGACAGACTAGTGGGACATTCCTGTACTGGCACACACACCAAAGCTTTTTGAGCAGTTAGAGAGATGTCCGTGGCAAGATACATGCTTCTGTCAAAATAGTGGCCTATCTCAACCGGCACCTCTTCTAGAGTCTTCTCGTCTAGGTAGAGCTGAGGGTATTCAAAATCTTCGAGCTCAGGCGAGGATACCGTGAGACGATGAGTGAAGGTGAAGTCATAATGTTGATTGATTGCGAGCAGCGACGAAGAAGCGGCACCATCATTGTGATGGGATTCCGAAGGGGTGTTCGTGCTGGTTTCCCTGGAGGAGATAAGAGCCTCTTCATGATCAACAACGGAAGATTGTTATAGCGACGGTTCGAGGAGACCATCTGCCTCACGGACGGATAGTTCAGCGCCATCAGGCGTAGTGGCCTCAACAGAGATTGCGATGGGTTGATTGGATGGAGCAATAACAGAAGTCAAAGGAGAAGCTAGATCTTGAGCCATGCTACGCGTTCTTCGCCTCTTCAGTCTTCGAGCAGCCACTCCAGATGCAGCCGGCTGCTCAGGTAGGTGCTCGTCATCATCCGCTCCCTCCCAGCACACGCGAATCGCTTCCTGGCACAAGGCTGATACTTGTAGTCAGGATATCGCTCTTTGTGCTCATATGTTGCCACCTCAGCCCTGGCTTCATACTTTACTTTCTCCTGCGGATCTAGTGCGTTCCAACGTCTACCCAGAATCTTCGATATCGGTGTATTCATCATTCCCTCGAACTCGGCATTCCGAGAAGTATCCTTGCGATAAAGAATCTATGCATTCGGTGGCCAAAGAGGTTTTCCATCATCCGCATTTTGCTCATCTACGCCCTCGGGCTCCCGGGCTCTCTTCTTGTACCGTGACATCTTAATTCGGTGCAGACGATAAGCAATTGTTAACACTGATGAGAGTTTGGGAAACGCTGACCGGTACACGCTTGAAAGAGTAGTAATACAGCACGGTTGAAGACAGGTAAGGTGCATGGACGAAAATTGAGGTTGCAGACGTTCATTTTTAAGGCAGGCTGAGGCTCCCACAATGACCGCATTCAACAATCAACGAAAATTGCCGAGGGTGCCGTAACTTAGAACTACCTTGTCTGAACCATTGCATCAATCGGAATCGAGGTTCATTGTCAGTCTCGGCAAAACATATACTCACGCTCTCTTGGTGTCTATGGCACCCTCAGCTGAAAGTTAGGTCTCAGCGAGTTTCAATGCTCGCTACAGGAAAACTAGAATTGGCAGGCTAAAGAATCAAGATGCTCACACGTCATTGTCCCCTATCGGCCCCATTTGGGGCAGTTTGACACCGAATCCCAGCAATCACGCGGATTATCTCTTAGGTTTTCCCCCCAAAGATCATTCTCTGCATCGAACCTCGATCATCGAGACAACATCGCCGAGGTAATCCCTGTTGTCAATAGCTCAATGATCCACCTAGTTGACTTTCAACTTTTTCAGACCACGTTAAACAATGGACAACCTACACGATGAAATAGTACTGGATTACCCGTTTCTCAATCACTGCTACAGCCGTTTCAAATCACCCGCGAATGCATTGCGCCATCTAGAGAAGGTCAGAAACCCACCAAAGGTGGTCAGCACCAAGCGTCGAAGCCCAGAAATTGAGACTGCCGTGGAATTCCTGGCATGTTTGGTCGCCCACAATGCCTTTGTTGATCACGACGGTCATGATAACGGTGCCTTGAGCCACATCAGTAGCCGGAGGAACGGGATAGCCATCTTCGTCTCATGGGTGCTTTTCTTGTTGACAAATGTTGTCCTGGCAGAAGAGCTACCGACAACCATTGATGGCGTCAAGGCTCGCGCTCGCTCCTTCGCCTATATCCCTTACTTGATTGGTTTTCCGAACGATCAAAGCATCCTGTTGAGCATGATGCGTTCATACCCTTCCCTACAACCGCTTTTGATGCAGGGGTGGTGTAAGTCTATTGATGAGACGGATCCAACCTGGGGATTTTGGTCTATGCTAGTGGCGAATCTGTTCTACGGCAGCACTGCCCTCTCTTCCTTCCGTCCCAATCCGCAGGGCCTATCTGGTGGTCCCTACACAGAGGGAGAGGATCTCGGACTCATGTTTACCCGACATTTACATCACGAAGCTCGAAGGGTTCGGTTCATGCCCGTGGACGAACTGCGACATCTGAAGATGTACGTACTTTGCCTTTCGCCGGGTGCGACTCTTCGCGAGGGCCCATTCCAGGACATTGCTGTACGAGTTCATTGCATCCCTGCACTCATCTTGCTCGTCTCGAAATGTCTGAAAAGACGTTTCGTCGTGCATACCAGCTCCACGGAGGAGGATTCTAGGGAAATTACACTCATCCACGAGGTCGTGTCAACTTCTTTGTCGTATCTGAAAGAGTTGATGGACGGGACCTTGTCGGTACGGTGGAGTTTGAACGCTGGGATAGTCAAGGTGCTACTCCACATACCCACGTCGTTGTTCGCTCACGATAGGGCGATGCCTTCGGAGCTCTCCTTGGTTGGGCGGGCGACAGAGGCCCTAGAAGGCATATCGAAATTTCTAGTATATCCCCCGATTCTACACGCCTTTCTCAAGTCGGTCGATCGATTGTCAACAACGGAGATAGAGAGGACGCTGTTAGTATACGCCCCGGCGGTATGGATGTGCTGGATAAGCGCCACAGAAAAAGCGAGTGCTCTCCGCGCACTTCGTCGGGAATTGAAGCGAAATCCGTCATTTATGTGCAGCAACCCAAATGTATGTGATTCATCACTCTCCCAGGTTTGCCTCAACACATCTAACCCATGGAATCGAGTGTCTCTCGATGGATTTGAGTTTCTCGGAGGGGGAACACAGAAAAAGAGGACACGGGAAAAGGTCCAATTATTCTGTCTGCTCGTCTTGCGAGACGATGATGTACTGCTCCGTCGAGTGTCAAAGAGTACAATGGAGAGGCGGACATCGAGCGGAGTGCCAGACTTACAGAGAAATCAGAGAAGGTCCGTAACATTGCCCTCTTTCGAATACAAATAATCATAACATCTGTCTGGCCTATAGCGAGCTTGCTACAAATTTCCGACTACGATACTCAGTTCGGCCATGCGTGGATGCAAGTGTATCTCCGAGGATGGAATGATCTGGTCTGGGCGCGTATAGCTGCTTATCGCTCTACCTTATCACGAAGATTGAGCACGCTCACCGAAGAGGAGCGCCTCATCCTGAGCGAGATCAAGACTCCGCTTGCGGTTCTTGATCTCATGCAGCCAGGGCTTCCCGACGAGAGTTGCCTATCTCTCACGAATGTGACGGCTTTTTCAGCGAGCGAGGCTGGAAAGTTATATCCCAGCATTGCATCTGAAGTGTTGACCACTTGGAGAGGGCAACGGGTCGACAACGGTACGCTTTTGGTAGTTGGGCTCTTCCCTCGAGATGGAACGCATCCTTGGTTATTTTACAAGGTCCTAGACCTTCCTTCGCTCTCTTCATAGACAAGCACAACACGCCAGAAATTACTTCAATGGAGTCCGAGTCTATAGGTAGACAACATGTTCAGAGCAGCAGTTTATCAATTTCATGATCCTTTCCGGTCCATATAAAAATACATCCAGAATCGTGGTCCAAAAAACAGGATCATGGTAGCAAATAGATGATCATAAACGACACTCACACCTCAATACGCTTCCACCTCCTTTCCCTCGCCTCTTCCTCGGTCAATGAAGCCTGATATCTGTTATCCGAACCCATCTTGAACACTTGTCCATAGACACAGACATCCGGAGATTGTCGTTCGTAAGCAGCTGCCTTGAAGGCCGATACACGTTTGAGCATAAGCCTGATCGTAAGAGGAACGTGTCGGTCCGTATAGCGTACGGGATTCCAACGGTTCAATGACCTGTATTCAACCATGTTGAACGATATGGTGTGCAAAGAGGGGAGATCGTGAGCGACTGATATCCACCAGGTCTGTTTCCAAGATAGGGAGAGAAAACAATAGGTTAAAAAGCGTCCTTAAGGAGACATCAATACAAAACAAACGTACTATAGCATCGAACTCCATCTCATCATCAGTCATTGCTACGTCCTCCGGATTGACACTAATAACCAGTCCCTCTAACCGATCAAACCCATCCAACCGGACACCGTGTCGTCCGAGCGACCAGGGACCCTCCATCTCGGCGATAACGGTCAATCGGCGAAGGCTACCCTGATGTCGGAGTAAACTCCGCGTGAAGGCCTCCGACATCGAACGATCGACGCTGCTGATGCGCGAGGCCCAGACGCCTCGTGTATGAAGGGTTTCGATCCCTGTGTACGAGCCAAGATAATCAAGAAAAGCTTGGTCGATCTTCCCGGATAGATAGATATCTCTGAGAGGGACGTCGTGGTCTTTTAACGCGTTCCAAATGGAGGATATGGGGATAGTGCTGGTATCATCGTAACCTGAGAGCACCCTGGGCATCACGGTCAAAAAGCGGTCTGGTATGTAAAGGACGGGATGCCGTACCTAAGGGTCCTGAGGCCGTTCAAGCAATATACGGCTTTCGTGAATAGAATGTCAAACTCCTGTCGAAGACCTGGGTCGACTTTAGTAGGAAGAGGGAATGTGCTAGAGCGCGAGGTAGGATCTTCGAATTCATTGGAGCGGTCGACCACGAGTTCCTTGACGTGACGGGAGATGCTAGTCGTGTCACTGGTGGCGTATACCGCGTGGAGAAGGCCCAAACTTGACTTGAGGCCGTCTGATGATAGCCTGAGGACGATCTTCGTGAAGAGGACGGGCGACACTAGGACATTGAACAGGCGATTGACGAGCCGCAGCGCTTGGAGGGTTTGGTGCTGCTTTGCCTATGAGAAGATCCAATTATAGATGTAAGAACACACTAATGGACTGTTAGAACGCACCTGTTCCACCACCTCCAGCAAGACTTCAACAGGAAGATTCGTCAAACAAAACGGACTAGGCATGTTGGTGGTTTGGGGGAAAGAAGATGTTGGGACGAGCAAATAGACTTGCTTTATAAATATGGTTCCATTCTAAATGTCACCGTGGGGAGGTCGTGTGAAATGCACTGCGTTAGTGACCTTACGCAGCCGCACTAGGAGCGACCCTGGTAGGGGTGCGGGGATTGGGACCTGGACCCTGATTAATGCCCATAGGCACGATTGTGGCGCAAGTGTGAGCTCGTTGGGCTGGAATCGAAATAGGTCAGTCTATAATTCCCAAGTGAGGTTTATCGCAGAGTCAGTCATCAGAAGAACCTTTGAGTGAATCGGCGTGCGACCGATCTCAATCCTTGCTCTGGGTGAATAGAGAAACCTGCATTGGGTCTTTAGTCATTATCAGGCAGAGAAAATCAGAGAAGACTTCTATTTATCTCTCACCCGAGCCTGTTTTCCAGGAATCCCATCGCTGTTCGTGAGAAGGTTACGATTCAACGAAGCAGCCTGGCTTGCCGATCACGCCCAATGCCTGCCGGGCTGTGGGAAGGTAGTTCTAAATCCGGAAGCCCTCTCATCGATGACGCGATGTTGCTCACGGCCGTTCTCGACAACGACCACCACGTTCTGAATCTTAGTCTATGGAATGCAAGAACTGTGAACTGCGACAACGACATTTTCTTTGTGATAGCTGTCTTCAAGCTCAGTACGTGTTGTATCGCTGTAAAAGACCTTTTTTGCAGTATCTGACCATCTCTCCAGCCATCGCGACTTTCAACTGAAGATTCAACATTTCGCTGTAGAACGGGACGATGCTGTTTTTAAAGCCTCAAAAGCACTCGAGTGGACTGGCCTCAACCGGACTCGTCGAGCAGAAGTAGCAGATCTCCAAAGAAGAATTGACGATGTGCAAGGAGCATTGACAATATTGAGGAAAGACAACGATGCCAGTGCGTCCTCGTTCATCTTCCTACTTTTGTCTTATCTACTGATGTTCAAGGCTCATGTTAAGTCATTTTATTACTTAGAACGAGCGCGTCTGCAAAGCCTGCGAGAAGAATTGGCAACGCGGCGGAGAAATCTCTCTGCAACGAAACTATCATCGATCACGGCTACCAATTCGAACTCTGGCCCGCTCGTACGAGAGCAACAAGATCTGGCGGCTCTCTCAGCCAATATTGCCCGAGCTCGATCTGGCTTGGTCCAAGAACTAGTGGAGGTGTTTAACGTCGTCGAAGTTGGTGGCAGACCGCCTGTGGGTGGTAGACCAGGGACGAAAGGAGAGTGGACGATTGGGGACCTAATCCTACCGGTTCCAGGAGACATCCGAAGTACGCTAGGTCTCCCCTCGGCTTTGGTCCTCAGATTGACAAGCTCTGTCACAATAGGATATCCACCGGACCATATCAACGCCGTAGTGACTTACACCGTTCATTTCCTTTCGCTGTTGACCTTCTATCTGGGTATTAAGCTACCTTTTGAGGTTCTTTGGGGCGGTGGCAAGATAGGTGTCGGAATACCTTCAATTGGTGCCATCTATGGTGGCGAACACGGGGGTTGGACAAAGTCAGTCGTATTTGTCTCTCCTGGTGACTCCAAACTCTCGCTGACCACAGTTCTCACCTCCCAGATGGAATGTTAAACAACCTCTTCATCTTTCTGCCAACCCGCAAACTGCGAGCCTCCCTCCCAGCCCTTCGGCGTCCTCAGATGCCCGGTTGATGTCGGATTCCTATATTTTACCGAGCCCCGAACCACAGCAAACGTTTACGACTGCATTTGCCATGCTTCTGTACAACGTCTGCTACCTGGCTTACACCCAGAGCGTAGACGTCCCCCTCGCTCATGCAGGGGATGTACTAAGTAATCTATGGAATGTTTGTTGTAGTGCTGAATTGGGGAGGTATGTTCGTTCGTTCTTCCTTGGTTTTCTCGCGATACCAATGAAGGCCTACTTCCGATAGGAGATCTCATGAGACACAACCCATCCTAGCGGCACCTACGCCTCCTGGCTTCCAGCTTGACTTTGCACAGCTAATGCAGGCCATGACGACTACGAGACCTCGAGCCCCGTTAGCAAAATCGCGGGGCGTTGGCAACGGGAAAATAGCACGGAAGGATCGTGCTCTGGAGGTTGATGAGGACGGATGGGATATCATTGACGAGGAGGCGTTTTGACCTTCGAGTTCCGGTTTCTTTTGACAAGTGTATGACTGTTTTGAAGAGGAATTGACAACCTCTCTATTTCGCTTCAGTGACCGCTTCAAGTTGCATACATAACTTATTGGGCATACGCAGTACCAAAGCTTGATGATCTGGAAAAATGAAACTTGAAAGGTCCATCGAAGTGATTTCAAGTGAGTGTTATGATTTCAGGCTTATCTTACTCGCTCGACCCCGATCATTCGGGCAAAATAATTCACAAATCTGCGATCTTTACGAACGCCTCACCAACTTAGGAGACTTTTTCTTGGACTTCCCAGTAGAAAACTGCTGCTGAAACACCCAGAGATGAATGGTATTACGTGCCGTCTCTGCACAAATGACAATCTTCCTGTTTCGTCGGAAGGCCATTGCCGTTGTGGAGAGTCTGAAGAGGTCGAAGAGGTCCGAATATAGAAACTCCGTTCAAGACGAGCCTGCAACCCCAGCGCCGTCAGTGTCGTGGATGACGCGCCGTATCGCTCTCAGACTTCCGCAGCACCTAGGAGTCAATGTATTCTGTTGCGATGAACATGGCCTCCAATATACGGGCCGGGCGTTCGGTCGGTTGGTTAGGTGGGGCGAAGATTCAATATGGATACAACTTCTCCGATCTCAGGCGAAGCTCACGGTTCTCTATCAAGAGACCACCTTGATTTCTACCTACAGCCTTTGGCGGCTTGTCACTTGGAGCGCACTGGGATTTACTTCCGCTTGGGCATCGGTTTGTGGACATTGTTGCTTTTAGGGAGATATTTTATGCGGCGCTTAATTGAGGGTAAATGCGTCCCTGCTTTGTTGCGCCAGGATAATCGGTATCCAGTAAGCGTTTGCTCCATGGTGAGTCTCGAGTTTGTTATTCCTATTTAATCGGTCTGAAGCAAGTTTCTCGTCTAAAAATTACTCTTAAACCGTTACCTTCCCTATAATACTGTCATATCGCTCGGGCTTGAGTGGGTTGCAATTGAACTGGACAAAGAGCTTTTTGGCTGGAATATAAAAGCTATACAGCCGAGGAAACTCATTTCTAGATTGCCTTTGAGCTATGTAAAATCAACATTATGGCACCTTTGGGTCCGAGTTTGCCCATTGGAACTCCCGGCGACAATGTGACTTTCCGATTCAGAACGAGAACACTGGTGCTTGGAGCATGCATTGGTGAGGTCCCGCTTTCAGTGTGATCGAGAATGCCTCTCTGACTCCATTTCTACTACAGCCATATTGCTCGTCATTAAAAAGCGTGAGTTTGAGGACCAATATCTTGCTACTCGAGACCTTTCTGATGTTTGTTCACAGGGGCCTGGCTGTTGTGATGGCCGAAGACATCGCCGGGATACAGCAGGATCAGAACCCGCCTGGTGCCGGTGAGCGATTGTTCCAAAAGTAAGAAAGCCATGTCGCGGTCTGATTATGACGTTTCCTCTCCTTTTCGCTCAGCTGCTTGGAGCGGTCTTTGCCCAGCCTACGAGGAGTTCTCAGGGTGTTCGAATTAGACGCCCGAGTCTCCGTATACCCGTTCTGTGACTTGTTCCCCATGTCGCTCGTTTCTATAGGGGGAAATACAAGGCAACATTCGTTTACTACTCACCTTCTTTGCTTATAAAGTTGGAATTCAATCAGTATATTTATAAAGACTTGTTCGTACCGGTAGTCGGAATATTGTTACTAAATCATAGTGATAATATAACCGTCTCCTTTAGCGTACCTTTGTCAAACCACGACTGTCTACTGTACATGTAATTCCTCCCACCTTGGCTCTGAACGGTGCCAAGGTCTTACTCAACTTGGACCCGGAGCTGCGGCTATCTGGCTTTACCCGTCAATCCCAAAAACCAAAATTTTGGGAGGGTTTGGATTATGGTTCGAAGGATATTCATATAGACTACCGACTGAAGTTCCGCACTCGAGAGCGGTATCGGATGTTTCGACACTTCATGAAATGTCTTTGGACCTTCAACTACCTGGTGAATCGGAGGGCCACTCGAGAGACTGGGAAGATTCAGACGTCGAAAGCATCTCAAAGCCTGGTTTGTTGTCAGCGACACGGAGAATTTATGCCCTTAATAGACCGATCCACGGGACGTGCTCATGTAAAGAGGAATAGAACCGGCCTGGGTTCCAAGATGCTGACAGACGTCATGGTTGAGGTCGAACTTCGAAAAAAGATTCGTGCGGAAAACTTCACGCGGGCTTTCGGTCCATCCAGTCCATCTTGGCATTGCGCCACCGGTGACCGTGATCAAGCATCAAGTTTTGTGGGCTCAAAATCCGTACTCCTATGCCATTGTTCATCTTCGCAGTGTTGCTCTCTGTT